>VZQC01007026.1:138939-206614 GCA_009823505.1 Rhizomys pruinosus | reverse complement strand
CTAACCTGTAGAGGATGTAAGCTTGTGGCATCAGCCATGGGTTATTTCTCCAAGGGGAGAGCCAATAGCCAATTAGATTTGGGATATACAGGCACATGGCTGCCTCTGCTGCACAGTATTTCCAGGCAGGTGAGGTGTAGCTGGTGCTGACGGTGGAGTCTTGCTTGACTCAGGGAGACCCATATTTGCTTTATTGGTTTAGTGGCCTTTGGTAACACTCTCTGGCATTCCAGAGGCCATCTGTACACTTGCATGTGTGGTCTCAATACATCCCTCCCATGTTAACGTCAGGTCTTCGGCAGCAGGGTCTTATTGCCTCTCCTCCTGTAGGTATCCCAACTTAGAGGCAAGGAGCCCTTACCTTTTGTGGGGCCTTGGATCCCCTGGCCAACATCCACCTGGTAGAACAATCCATTGCTGATGTCAGAGCTCCTGTATTAATATATTTTGCCTGAGTGCATAGCCCTAGGACTTTAGTATTATATTTGGTTCTGAACAGAGAGTAATCCCTTCCACAGTTCCCATGTCTAGTAGTCAATTAAAGAAAGCAGTTTTACCGGTTTTATAAGAGATTACCTCTACAATAGTTGTCTCCAATTTACAGTTGGAGAGCGACCTCATCATGGCCACTTTTCTCTCCCAGTAGCCACCTATCAGCCATGGGTGGGGCACAGGCAGCTCCTCCCCACTCCAGGTTGGAATTTTTTCTTTTTCTTTTTCTTTAAAAAAAAATTTTTTTTTTGGTGCCAGGGTATCTCTGTAGCCCAGGTTTACTGGAATTCAGTATGTAGACCAGGCTGGTCTCAATCTCAGAGATCTGCCTGCCTCTGCCTCCTGGGTGCTGGGATTAAAGTTTTGTACCATTACACCCAGCTTCTATGGTGAACTTAAAAAATATTTTATTATTTTTATTTATTTATTTATTTATTTTTTTTGGTCTTTTTGAGACAGGGTCTCTCTGTAGCCCCAGCTGTCCTGGAGCTCATTATGTAGACCAGGCTGGCCTCAAACTCACAAAGATCTGCCTGCCTCTGCCTCCCAAGTGCTAGGATTAAAGGCATGTGCCACCATGCGCAGCTTATTTTTATTTATTTTTTTAAGTGTATGAGTGTAGTGCTTACATGTATGTAAGTACACCTGTGTGTGCAATGCCTACAGAGGTCAGAAGAGAGGGTCAGATTCTCTGGAACTGGAGTTACAGAGGGTGGTTAGCTGCCTTGTGTGTTCTGGGATTCGAACCTGGATCCTCTGCAAGAGCGGCCAGTGCTCTCAACTGCTGAGCCATCTCTCCAGCCACCCACCACCCTGGGATTTTAACTCTCCTTCTATGATGCAGTTCTTATGCAGGTAACCACAACTGCTGTGAGTTCACGTGCTTAATCGCTGTGTCCTGTGTAGACAGAGCTTCACACAGCTCTGCTCATCCTCAGGCTCTTATCTTCTTTCACCCCCTTTTCTGAGCTGTCCCCTGAGTCTTGAGGGCTCATGGGGATGTTGACATGATGTTCCACCTTCAGTGAGCATAAGAGCACTTGTGCCACCATTACACTGATGGGGCATCTTGCCTGGCAGACTGGTGTTTTAGCATGAAGCTTCCAGCACTAGGTAAGACCGTTGATTGCCTTCTCTCCCAGAAGCCTGCATTGCACCTTCCAGCACAATGAAAAGTGGCCAGCATGGATGGAGAGAGCTTCCAGATCACCTCGAGACTGATTTCTCTACACCCTGAAACCACGGCCTGTGGAGCCTTCAGAGACAGTGTCTTACCATCCAGTTCTGACGGGCAACTGAGAAGAGAGACAACAGTGCTCCGGCCTTCTTGTTTTGTGTGCCTCTGGGGCCTGCTTGAACAATAAGTGGTAAGGAGATAACCTCCTCAGGCTGTGAGATCTTCATTCACTCTCACAAGGTCATTAATTATTAGAGCAATGCAAACTGAACCTGCTGTGAGACCACCTCAAGGCTAGCAAGAAGGCTGCTGTCAAAAAAACCAGAAAATGCCCCAGGCATGGTGGTGCACGCCTTTACACAGGAGGCAGAAGAAGGCAGATCTCTGTGAGATTGAAGCCAGCCTGGTCTACATAGAGTGTTCCAGGCCAGCTGGGGCTACAAGGGGGGCCCTCTCTCAAAAAAACCCTAGTGACTATTGACATGCATGAAACAAACTGGAAGCGTTTACTAGTGGGAAGCAGCACAGTGGGCAGGCTCCTCGGAAGTTGGCAGAGAATCACCACAATTACAGTGTCTCTCTGAGTTATATCCAGAGAAAGAGAAGCCAGGGTCTCCGCGGACGCTTGCATACCCATGCTCAGAGCAGCCGGAAGGTGGAAGCCACCCAGCGGGAGGGAAAGTGAGCTGCTTGTGAACACTGCAGATGCTCAGACTCAGACAGGAAGGGGATTCTGATAAGTGCTGCAACACAAAACTCCAAGGACGGCACCTGGGTGAGGTGAGCTGGCCACGGAGAATACTGTAGGACTTCACTTCTTTTTGTTTTGTCTTTATCTGCTTTCTTGTTTCTTTGAGACAGGGTCTCATGTAGCCCTTGAACTCACCATGTGGCTGAGGATGATGTCAAAGTCCTCATCTTCCTGTCTCTACCTCTCAAGTGCTGAGATTACAGGTCTGCGTCACTATATTCAGCTTGTAGGAGGAATCCAGAGTGTTTAAATGCATAGACAAGAGTGTGGAGTGGTCAGGGCCTGGGCTAGGATGAGGAAGGAGCATTACTACTTCATGGGGACAGAGCTGCAGTTTGGGGAGGTGAGAAGGTTCTAGAGTTGGCAAGAGGTGATGGCTGCATTTATTGCCTCTCGGGTGCGCATCTACAGATGGCTGAAATGCAGGGTGAGGCTGAAAGGTCCAGCAGGTGCCTAGCACAAACGATGCCCTCAGTCCCATCTGCGGCAGCACAACCTGTTACATACGATGAAAAGAGGAAACATTTTCTTGACTTAAAAAAAATCGAATGTCAATTGCAGAAACCTTATGAACTACAGAAGAATGGAAAGGAAAAGGAACAAACATAATACCAGCAATGAAGATAAATTTGAAAGTGTTTTTTTTTTTTAATAATCCTTTATTCTGCAATGGAACACACACACACACACACACACACAGATTTACACAGTGTGCCTCACAGTGTTTGGGACTTTGATTTGTTTTGTAATAGTTTGTGTGTCTGACAGAAAATTTTCCTTTTGTCATTAAAGCCATTCTGTACATTCCGTATAGAACACCTTTTTGCTATTCCAGAATAAGTAGTCTCACTGTAAAAATTAGAAAATTAACATTAAATGAAAATGAAAACCATCCAGAAGATGACTTCACCCTGTAATCCAAGGCTAAGAAAGACATTCGGAACTTCGGCATTTCCTTTGGGACTCTTCATTTGCTCGCGCTCACACTGCAATATTCCTGTGACTGGATCTGTATCTTACTTAGCATACTGTTACTCCTCAAAAGTACAACCACAGAACTCAACTTATTGCATGTTCAGAGAGAATAAGGCTTTTCTTGAATATTGAAGATGAAGTGACCACAAGACTCTAGGAGAGGGAACTTGTTGGTCAGCAGGCGGGTCCCAGCATAAGACTCTCAGTGAACAGATGGATAGACGTAGGTAGACATATGGGGATGTGGATGGATGGGTGGATGGACTGGTGAGTGGATGGATGGAGAGGTGGATGGATAGATGTGTAGATGGATGGGCATGCAAGTAGATGGATGGGTGAATATATGGGTGAAGGGGTGGGGTGGATTAATGGATGGAAAATGAAGGCAGAATTTGATCACAGCAGGTGTCTTCCTCACCGCCCCCAAGATGGCACCTCTTTGTGGTCTTCATCCTCTCTCATCCCTAGAGCTCCAGGAGGATCTCTCTTATCTTTGGGCCCATTGGCAGCCAAGGAAGCTGCCCCTTGTGCAGGAACCCCTGCCTCACAGGGATGCTGCCCCATCCCATCTGGAGTTTCCCCACCAGCACTCCCTGCCTCCAGGCCTCATTTGGGTGGGGAATCCCAGGATGCCAGGCCCTTTGAAGTGGGAGCCCCACTGGGCCTGCAGGCTCCTACCTCGGCTTCAAAGGGGCTCAGAATGAGCTGCAGCCACATGGGATGGTAGGCGGTAGCAGGTGGGAGTCAGAGGATGGGCTCCCAGCGCTCTCTTGAAGCCAGAGCGCCACATAAGAGTGCAGTCATCGAGCTTCATCCTGCCTCAGGGCCCCCTGGTCCTCACTTTCTGAGCCAGCAGAACCTCACCCATGTGTCCAGCCATCCCAGCGTCCCTTCATCAAAGCTCTGTACGACACCATTGCTGAGCCAGGCTCTGGGCAGGGTGTTCAAGCCACACTGGACTTCTTTTGTCCTCACACCCCTTCTATGGTCTTGCTCCAAGCTGTGTTCAGTGTCCCTGGGGCACTGAGTCCTTGTTCCCATCCCTGTCCCCTTCCAGACACACCTCAAATCCAATCTCTCTGGAAGCAGCCTGTTCCATTTTGGGGGCCCCCTTGCTGCAGGAGTTAGGACGCTGACTGACAAGCTACGTGTGGCAGTGGCCAGCTGGAGGACAAGTGGCTAATCTCAGCTTCAGTTTCTCCCTGTGAAGGGTGACAGGAGGAGGAGGCAGATGACACAGCATCACACAGACTGGCCTGCAGTTGTTAGCCACACTATGTTCCCCGGGGCAGGGAGTAGGCACGCTGCCCATCATCAGCCCAGCCCGTGGAGATGCATCAGACATAGGAACTGAGTGTCAATAATCCCCTGGGCAGATGCCAATGTGGCAGCATGGTGGCTCTCCACCCACGTCCTTCTTTGGACAGAGTGGCCAGCTCTGAGGCGTCCTGCTACCCTGCACACACAGTCAGTGCCTCCCCTTTCCACATCGTCTACAGCCCAGTTTTTAGATCTGTGGGCTATGAACCATTAGTAGTTTTTGCAATCAATGTGGGTAGGTCATGCCCAGCACTTTGTGAGAGGCGAAATGGACGGTCTAGAAGTGGGGGACATGGGAGGGTGCCTCGTGGAGCAGGAGGCCAAGGGGGCGGGAGTCACCGCAGCTGTCTTTGGCTGAGAAGGCGTTTGTGGACACTGACTTTTCAAGACTTCTAGATTTAAGCTAATCTTATGCACCAGGTTATTAGTTATCTTGGAATGCAGCCTGTAGCTTTCTAGTAGATGGAGGTGTTTTCTATTTGCTCATTCATTCATTCTTTCATTCATTCACTCTTTATTCATCCATGCATTCATTCAACACACTTTGTACCCATGTAGGTGGGAAAAGCCATTGATTACCTTTGCCTTTTCAAAGGCAAAAAAAAAGATTTTCCTTCTTTTGCAAATTCTGGAACCAAGACCTCAGAGCCCACGCCCAACTCAACAGTGGCATTTTGTCAATAGTAGGTGAAAGCTATGCTTTATCATTTTTCAAGAATAAATCACACTTGTTTCTTAACCCTGGTTCCTTGATGAGGTCTACCTGGTTCCCAGCTCCAAGGCTCTTCTTTCATGTAAAGATATTACTCTAGGTTTCGGGGGGGGGGCAGTTTCTGAGAAATGGATTACCAAAGTTCCTCACCGTGCCTGGCAGACACTCATAAATGTTTTCATTCTTGGTGCTGATTCCACGAGCAACGGAAGGTTCCATGTCTAACCACAGCCAGGCCTTGGTTCCAAGCTTGCTGGGCCATATCTGCTGCTACATGATTTGCTGGGGCACAGTGGGCATCCGGTGGGAGAGGAGGAGTGGAGATTCTCTCACAGAATGGTGACACTTGCTCGGTGTCCAGTGCAGACAATCTCCAAGTGAGTGGAGGGCAAGGACCACGATTGGCAAGGACATCACCATGTGCCCTACAACAGGGTGACCTGTGAGGAGATCACCATGTGTCCTACAACAGGGTGACCTGTGAGGACATCACCATGTGTCCTACAACAGGGTGACCTGTGAGGACATCACCATGTGTCCTACAACAGGGTGACCTGTGAGGAGAGCCAGCCCAAGCGAAGTTGTAGTGGCCACACCCCCAGCTCCCACCTCTGGGGACTGGGAGTGCAGGATTCGGAGCACAGCCTTCCCAACCTGGCCCGCAGGTCAGGCCTTGGGTCCCTCCTCCTTCTGCCCCCATTTCAGCAGAACCAAAAAAGCCCCTCTGAACACAGGGCTCCTTGGGTAAGTGCAGGATGTCACGTGCTGGGGGCAACATGGTGGCAGTGTCAGGGAAGCACCCACCGGAGGCACGGAGACCTCTTCTGCCCTCCCTTCTGCCTGCCCATCCTGGGTCCTTCGTCCTGAGCACAGCAGGGCTGCTCCATGCTGTTTCTCTCTTGCAGTAGAGGCAGCTCTTCCAGAGCCCACCTGTGTCCTTGCCGTGTGCAGAGGCAGCCTCTAACAGCTGCTGCTTTCTAGTAACCCATGTGACATTGAGTTGCTGACCTGGCTGATTGCATCATGCTCTGAGAAGACCTGTCCTCTTTCCTGCAGCAACACTGAGCCTCCTTCTCTCAGGTCTGCAAGAGGCCCTGTGGGCTTTCTTAGGGTCTTCCCTAACAATAAGTCCCCTAACATGAACTTTGCTCCGACACCACCTGAACGAACCTCCCTTGCGGAGGGCTGTGGGGCTCACACCCATCTCGTCCCTGCACCGGGGCAGGTTCCGGCTTCAAAGTTTCTTCCTCTTGCCGTAGGTCTGCTTGTCAGTTACAAGTAAATACTAATTAAGCCAGCGGTCTCCCCTTACCAGAGCTTTCTAATATCTAAAAGGCATCCTGATGGGCACCTGGATATTGCAGCAGAACACTAGGCATGTGACTTGTGGTCAGCACCCAAGTCCGAGGCCCTGGGATTCCTGGGTGAGGAGCTGCAGTGTGGGTACACAGGACAGCCAATGAGCAGGCCGACTTTTCCCTGCTGACGCATCGGCTTGATGGCTGGATGTGAGTCCACACAAGAACCAGCATCAACACTTACAGCTTATTCTGTGCCACAAGAGTGGTTAGCAGTACTGTCTAGGTAGGGAAACTGAGGCACCCCATTTAAGGAGTTGGCTAGGGATTCATGACTTTATGCAAGCTACAAAACACATGCACTGGGACTGTTCTTTACTGCTTGGGTCTGAAGCTGCTAGGTGGGGAGCAGCTCATGGGGGCAGAGGAAGAGTGGTTAGGGAGACACTAACTGCCAGCGTTGGGCCTTTCTATCTGGTCAGGTGTCATTTCTCGACGGTCCTCAGTGCTGCTGGGCTGCTGCGTCCTGCTTCCTCCTGCTTGACCCAGGGAAGCCAGGGTAGAGAACACTGACCATCAAGGTTGCCACAGGACCTCTCCATGCTCTGTTGTGCACTTCCAAGGGACTGGAGCACCATGCTCTGCTGTGTACATCCACAGAACCTGGTCCACCATGCTCTGCTGTGTACATCCACAGAACCTGGTCCACCATGCACTGCTGTGTACATCCACAGAACCTGGTCCACCATGCACTGCTGTCTACATCCACAAGACCTGGTCCATCATGCACTGCTGTCTACATCCACAGAACCTGGTCCACCATGCACTGCTGTGTACATCCACAGAATCTGGTCCACCATGCTCTGCTGTGTACATCCACAGAACCTGGTCCACCATGCTCTGCTGTGTACATCCACAGAACCTGGTCCACCATGCACTGCTGTGTACATCCACAGAACCTGGTCCACCATGCACTGCTGTCTACATCCACAGGACCTGGTCCACCATGCACTGCTGTCTACATCCACAGAACCTGGTCCACCATGCACTGCTGTGTACATCCACAGAACCTGGTCCACCATGCACTGCTGTGTACATCCACAGAACCTGGTCCACCATGCTCTGCTGTGTACATCCACAGAACCTGGTCCACCATGCTCTGCTGTGTACATCCACAGAACCTGGTCCACCATGCACTGCTGTGTACATCCACAGAACCTGGTCCACCATGCACTGCTGTGTACATCCACAGAACCTGGTCCACCATGCACTGCTGTCTACATCCACAAGACCTGGTCCACCATGCACTGCTGTCTACATCCACAGAACCTGGTCCACCATGCACTGCTGTGTACATCCACAGAACCTGGTCCACCATGCACTGCTGTGTACATCCACAGAACCTGGTCCACCATGCTCTGCTGTGTACATCCACAGAACCTGGTCCACCATGCTCTGCTGTGTACATCCACAGAACCTGGTCCACCATGCACTGCTGTGTACATCCACAGAACCTGGTCCACCATGCACTGCTGTGTACATCCACAGAACCTGGTCCACCATGCACTGCTGTCTACATCCACAGAACCTGGTCCACCATGCACTGCTGTGTACATCCACAGAACCTGGTCCACCATGCTCTGCTGTGTACATCCACAGAACCTGGTCCACCATGCTCTGCTGTGTACATCCACAGAACCTGGTCCACCATGCACTGCTGTCTACATCCACAGAAACTGGTCCACCATGCTCTGCTGTCTACATCCACAGAACCTGGTCCACCATGCACTGCTGTCTACATCCACAGAATCTGGTCCATCATGCACTGCTGCGCAGTTCTCCACTTTTGGAATATGATGATGAGAAGGGGGAAGAAGAACAATGATCCCAAATGAAATAGTTTAGACTTCAGAATATTTTGGAAACCATATAGAAAAAACCCCCAAGGTGTTTTGAGGCTGGACTGGCCAATGCTGCATGAGTTTACAGTGCCACAAATCCTCTGGAGGTAGAGCCCAGGCTGAGGCTGTCTCATGAAGACCAAATGGACTGCTTCCTACAGGGGACCTGAAGCCCCTTGGTGAGGTGCCTCTCTGTGTCCTCCTGTCTTGTACATTTTCTGGTGCCACAGCAGAAGAGAACAGACTAGGTCACTCATAGAGAATGAAGTTATTTCTTACAGTCGTGGTGGCTGGTAGGCCCAGAGTTAAGGGCTGCGTCTGGCAAAGGTCTTCTTGTTGGAGCCTCGCCCGGTGGGAGGAAGCAAGCAGGAGACAGAGCAGACTTGCTTTAATAGCAAACTTGCTCTAAAACAATCAAGAACCTATCCTGTGATGACAGCGCCCGCCATTCACAAGGACAGGCACTATGCACTTCTCAGACTCTAGAATGATCTTTCATTCACACGCTGTTTTCTGGACTCTGGGAGCCCCACCCTCAGGTCACTGGCTCATTCCAGGTCAGCTTTGGAGTGGAGACCTGTGCTTGTGGTCTTACCACGAGCGTACTGCTCTGCATGGACGCACACAGCCCACCTGTCTCAGCTCAACAAAATGCCCGCATCTTACTCCCAGCACCTCGTCCTTCCCTCCTGCCTGAGGCCTCCTCTGAACCCCTGATCTCCAAGATTCTTGTCACAGCCTGCTATGCTGCCCAAGGAGTTTCTGATCTGCTTGCTTTTCCATCCCACGCCCAGCAGCTGGTTCTGCTCCAGATTCCTCCAGCCTCTGCTGACAACTGCTCTCAGCCAGGGCCACCTTCCCAGGCACAGGCCAGCAGTTTGGATCACTGAGAGGCCACCTGTTCAGCACTGGTCCTATATAATGTGGTGTCTGTTCTCAATCCCATATGTTGCTGGGATAAAACACCTTGACCAAAAATAACTTGGGGAAGAAAGGGTTTATTCGGCTTATATCTGGCAGTCCATCACTAAGAGAAGTCAGGGCAGTAACTCAAGGCAGGAGCTGAAGCAGGGACCATGGAGGAACGTTGCTCACCGACCTGCTCCCCTGGCCTGCTCCCCCGGCCTGCTCCCCTGGCCTGCTCCCCTGGCCTGCTCCCCCGGCCTGCTCCCCCGGCCTGCTCCCCCGGCCTGCTCCCCTGGCCTGCTCCCCTGGCCTGCTCCCCCGGCCTGCTCCCCTGGCCTGCTCCCCCGGCCTGCTCCCCCGGCCTGCTCCCCTGGCCTGCTCCCCCGGCCTGCTCCCCCGGCCTGCTCCCCCGGCCTGCTCCCCTGGCCTGCTCAGCCTGCTTCCTTTTTTTTTTAAATTAATTTTATTTACCTCTGTATGTGTATGAATGTACTGTCTGCATGCAAGTCTGTGCACCCATGTCGTGCAATGCCGCAGAGGTCAGAAGAGGGTGTCAGACTCCCCTGGAACTGGAGCTCTCCTGGAATTGGAGTTTCAGATGGTTCTCGGCCACCATGTGGGCGCTGGGGATTGAACCCGGGTCCTCTGCAAGAGCAGTCAACGCTCTCAACCACTAGGCCATCTCTCCAGCCCCTCAGCCTGCTTCCTTATACAGCCCAGGCCACCTGCCCAGGGATGGCACTGCCCACATGGGCTGGGCTCTCTGACATCCATCAGCAACTAAGAAAATGCCTCACAGACAGGGCCACAGGCCCATCTGAAGGAGGAAGTTCCTCAGTGGAGGTTCCCTCTTCCCAGGTGACACTAATGTTTGTCAGATTGACTAAGAACCTCACCTAACCGGAGCATCAGCAGTGACATCGGTTGCCTCAGGTTTATATGTTCACTCTATGGTGTTCACACAGACAACAAAGTCATCTAACACTGTGTGCTCTGTCCACAGGAAAGGCATGGTTCCTTTCTCACAGCAACAGCTTCATTTCCTGGAACCCATTTCCTGTCTTATTCCTTTCTGGGTTTGTATAATAGAACAATATAGATTGGGGAATTCATAAAGAAAATAAACTTGTTCTCAGAGTTCTGGAGTCTAAGAAGTCCCAGGTCAAGGAGCTGATGTGCTGAGAACCCTCCTAGATCACCTCATGAAGGATGGTGGAGAGAGAGAGAGAGAGAGAGAGAGAGAGAGAGAGAGAGAGAAGAGAGGAGAGAGAGGGAGTAAGAGAGGGAGGGAGAGAGAAAGAGAGAGGAGAGAGAGAGGGAGAGAGAGAGGGAGAGAGAGAGGGAGAGAGGAGAGAGAAAGAGAGAGGAGAGAGAGAGGGAGAGAGAGGGAGAGAGAGAGAGGAGAGAGAGGTAGGGAGAGAGAGGAGAGAGAGGGGAGAGGCAGAGGAGAGAGAGAGGGAGAGGGAGAGAGAGAGACTTGGTTTTATCACAATCCCACTCCCTTGACAACACACTAATCTATCCAGGAGGACAGACCTGTGGACTTCTTAAGGTTCCGCCTCCTACAGCATTGCCCCAGAGATCAAGTTCCCAGCACATACCCTTTGCAGACACATTCAGATATAGCACCCCTTCCCAGGTTGGCTTAGGAGGACAGGGTGAGAAGCGAGGGGGTAAGAAGAAGCCCATAGTACTTCTCCTGTGTGTCAGGGCCGAGGTGGGGACAGAGGTCATGTTCTGCTGCCCTATGGGGAGCCTGAGGGTTTGGGGTGTGGAGTCTGAGGACCCACAGGTGGGTGCCTGTCACACGCCGGGCTAGTCTGGTGGCAAGGGAGTGTGGACCTAGCTCTGGGGCACTCCAGAAATGCTGGAGGCCAGACTCTGTGTCTGAGGCCTTGAAAATCTCAGGGGTGAGGACGTAGCTCAGTGGTAAAGCTCTGGCTGAGCATGTGAGAGGTCTTGAGTTCAGTCGTCAGTGTGTGTGTGTGTGTGTGTGTGTGTGTGTAAATCTTGGTGTGGCTGGAGTTCGTGTTTGGAGAACTATTCCTGTAACCATGCGTTCTGGAGTTTGGTCAGCCATTCCTGGGCCAAAAGGAAGGACCAAGAGCCAAGAGGCCGGAAGCCCGAGGTTTCCATTTTATGAAATTGCTATGGAGCACAGTACAGAACTGGGTGGTCTGACAGCAACTTGATAAGCCAAGCACAATAGCACAGGTACCGGGACCCAGCATGCTGGACTGCAAGCCAGGAGGACTTCACTCACCCCTTGCATGGCTGCTCACCAGACTTTGGTTCTATTTGTCTGGGTTTCAGAGCCTGGACCTTATATCATCTGATTTCTTTCAGACCCATATTTTTTCTGTCTCCTACATATACAGGTCTCACCCGACAGAACATGGGCTGTCTTAGATCTTCATCTTCTTCCTCTTTCACTCTCCAGTGTCCTGTGGGTCTTCATCAAGGAAGCCACACCATTCTTCCTCAGCACAGCCAGCCTCACCTCTGTTAAACAGGCCAACCTGACCTTCAGCATGTGGGCCCCAAGCTGACAAAGCCCTCACTGCCCCTCAGTGCCCAAGACATCACTTGCTAACATCTCACTGTGACATGAGACTGGGAAGCCCAATGGCTGCTGGAGAGGGGAGTCTTGTTTCGGATCAAGGCTTTTTCTGCCCTCATCTTCTGCTGGGCTGGCATCTCAGGCACTTTGCACAGGTTGCTCTGCTGGGCTGGTATCTCAGGCAGGCCTTGCACAGGTTGCTCTGCTGGGCTGGTATCTCAGGCAGGCCTTACACAGGTTGTTCTGCTGGGCTGGTATCTCAGGCAGGCTTTGCACAGGTTGCTCTTCTGGGCTGGTATCTCAGGCAGGCCTTGCACAGGTTGCTCTGCTGGGCTGGTATCTCAGGCAGGCTTTGCACAGGTTGCTCTGCTGGGCTGGTATCTCAGGCAGGCTTTGCACAGGTTGCTGTGATGGCAGTGGGTGATCCAGAAGTGCTTATGGCTCCTTCTTCTGAATTCTCCTCAGCATCCAGAGGGAGGGAGGGGGCAGGGCCCGGCCTGGCCTGGTGTTGTGGCACTGGTGTGATCAGTTTTGAAGGGACAGGTAGGTGGAGAGGGGAAGGAAGAACATGTACTGCTCAGGAATCATTACTTGTACTTAAAATCTGTGCCCAGCATAACCCACTTTATTTAATACACATCACAGCTAAGAGCAATTACACGGAAATTCAACACATCTAATTAGGCCTAACCATCACCAGGGTTTCACTTGAACTGAACAACCGTCCAGAGACCCTTGCAGCACTTTTCTGTTTCTTGTGCTAATTGACTGGCCGCTGAGACTGAAGCAGCAGCAATGTTCTTTCAAATGAATTCAGGCTGAGCTTGGTGGATGGTGAACGGAAGGGCCAGCAACAGTTTAAACTAGTTGCAGTTTTCTTTCTTTATTAACTCAGTTAAAGCCATCTTTGTTCTTCCCAGAGCACTCTACAGGCTGGCGGGGCGCTGGCGATCCTGACACTCCCACCTGAGCCCTCAGACTCAGAGGCAGTGAGCCCTTGCAGTTCCACAGCTTTGGAGGAGTTGGGATGTTCAGGCCTTTGGAAACCTTAAGTGTGGAAAGGAGATCCTGTGAGGGTCAGAGGGCACAGGAAGATGTCAGAGCTGGAAGCAGATCTGGAGGCCAGCGGGCTCTGCCCAGCAGCCCGCCAGCCTGGCTGGTTCTCCTGCACAGACTTCTCTGAGGGAGGTGGCTCTCCAGTTCCCCACCTGGTATCCCCAAGTCCTGTGGGTCCTCCAGGGCCTCACCACACTCTGGCCCATCTCAGCGACACTCCACATGGCCTTGGCCACCAGGAGGACAGAAGGCTGGCTCTCCTCTTGGTCCTGCCCATAAGGCAACCAAGGCCCACGGAGGTCCTGGGAACACTGGGTCTGAAGAGCCATTCTGCATGGAGGTGTCCTTATGGCATCCTCTCTTGACTCTAAGGAGGCACTCAGACTCTGAGCTCCAGCTGGGCGGGCTGTCTAAGGAGCCAGGCCACCAGCTCTCCAGGCCTGTGCTTCTATGTACTGGTCCTTCCCAACTCCTCTGTGGAACATGTTCCCCGTGTCCCCTCCCCAGTGTGTGTGCAGAGCCTCCCTGGACGCTGGTCACTCCGCAGTCTTCCTCTAGTGGCAAGCTCCCTGGAGCATGTGCTGGGCTGGAACCACAGGGCCATCAGTTCTAGGTGGGGTCTTTGGTGCTCTCTGTGGGAAGTATTTCCTAGGCTAAGCAAGACCCCAGGTGTCCTGTTACGATCATGGTGTCTGGATGGCCATTCAAGGACAGTCTTCACACAGCAGTGCTCCATCTGGGTAGGGCTGGCTACATGAGAACGATGTAGCCTCAGATGGTCAGCTCCCTGTGAACTCAAGACACCTGCAGGGCTTCACCATGCATCTCCACATGGCTGGCTCAATTCCAGAACAGGGACCACCTTCCGCCACTCCTGCCTCCTGGATCCCTGCTCACAGAATTCAAATCCCAAAGTCCCCACGAAGATGACCCAGTTTCGGGGCTGACATTCTGTGCTATTTTCCCCACTTCAAGACGGATTATTTCTTTGCCCCTTGGAATTGATGCTAATAGGGTTTTGCGGTGTGTGTTCATAATTCTCTGGGCCAGTCATCTGGCCGTGTAGATTTTCTGGAGCAGAGCTCCTCAGACTTCAGTATGAATGGAATCACCTGGGAGTTTTGTTCAAATGAAAATCCAGATTTTGGTAGGTCTGGGATGAGGTCTGAGCAGTGTATGTCTGGAGAGCTCTCAGCCCGTTCGCCACACCTGGAAGACGTTTGTGTAGACGAGGCAGCTCCGTTCCCTCAGCTTGAGCTTTGGGCAACTGTTCTCAATTGCTTAGTGAGATCTGGCTCTCCAAAAGAACAAAGAGAATCTTCTAGTTTGAAAAGAACTCCATGCAACTCCAATGTATTTGTGTGTGCGTGCATGTGTGTGTGTGACGTTTCTGTTGCTGTGGTAAATCACTATGGTTAAGGCAACTTGAGGAGAGAGATTTGGGGGCTTAGGGTTCCAATGAGTTCACGGTAGTGGCAAGGCATAGTCGCAAAGGCGACCAGAGCAGAAAGCTGGGGGCTCACATCTTCAGGCAGATACAGGAAGCAGGCAGAGAAGCTGGAAAATGGGCCAGGGATATGAGCTCTCAGAGCCTACCCCAGTAGCGCCTGTTCTCCAGCAAGGCCACACCTCCTAAACCTCAACAAACAACACGATAACTGGGGCCAAGTAGCCACACACTGAGCTTACAGGAGACACTTAATTCAAACCACCGCGTCCCTTGTAGATCATTCTCTGTTGCATCACACAGCAGCTGTGCTCCTCAGGAGTCCTCTCCTCACAGGGAACCATCTTTCATGCAAAGCAGGTTAGCCACTGGGAAGATGGCTGCAGGCGCTCCGGTCCAGGGCTCTATCTACGTGTGCATCCGTCAGGCACTCCTGTCCAGGCCTCTATCTACGTGCGCATCCGCCAGGCGCTGCAGTCCAGGTTCTATCTACGTGCGCATCCGCCAGGCGCTGCAGTCCAGGCTCTATCTACGTGCGCATCCGCCAGGCGCTCCTGTCCAGGGCTCTATCTACGTGCGCATCCGCCAGGCGCTGCAGTCCAGGCTCTATCTACGTGCGCATCCGCCAGGCGCTCCTGTCCAGGGCTCTATCTACGTGCGCATCCGCCAGGCGCTGCAGTCCAGGCTCTATCTACGTGCGCATCCGCCAGGCGCTGCTGTCCAGGGCTCTATCTACGTGCGCATCCGCCAGGCGCTGCTGTCCAGGGCTCTATCTACGTGCGCATCCGCCAGGCGCTCCTGTCCAGGGCTCTATCTACGTGCGCATCCGCCAGGCCCTCCTGTCCAGGGCTCTATCTACGTGCGCATCCGCCAGGCGCTCCTGTCCAGGTTCTATCTACGTGTGCATCCGCCAGGCGCTCCGGTCCAGGTTCTAGCTACGTGCTGCCCACTGTGTGCTTGGCCTCCACCCTCTGGGCTGTTTTCTCAGATGGAAGTTTTGTTGTGGTGGGAAACCATGGATAGACTTGAACAGCTCTTTTTTGTGTGCTCTGTGTGTGTGTGTGTGTGTGTGTGTGTGTGTGTGTGTTTGGGTATGTGTTCTTATGTATATGTATCTGTGTTTCTGTGTTATGTATGTGTTCCTTTGTGTGTGTCTCTGTGTTGTGTTGTGTGTGTGTTGTGTACATGTTCCTGTGGGCTTGTGTACATGTGCATGAGGGTATGTGTATGTGTCTGTATGTATGTGTATGTGTCTGTATGTCTGTGAGTCTGTGTGTGCGTGTGTCTGTATGTCTGTGTGTCTACGTGTGTGTGTGTGTTGTGTATGTGTTCCTGTGGGCTGTGTACATGTGCATGAGGGTATGTGTGTGTGTCTCTGTGTGTGTGTGTGTGTGTGTGTATCGTGTATGTGTTCCTGTGGTCTTGTGTACATGTGCACATACACCCTCACACCTTGCTTTGACTGTGGTGCTGGGGATCCAAACCCCCGTCTTCATGCTTGAGCTATAGGCACTTTCCCAGCTGAGCCATCTCCCCAGGCCCCAGCTCTCCCCAAAGAGAGAGGATGCCCCTCATCAGGTAACACATTACCTCTCACAAATGATGCTAACTGCAGATTGGTCTAAAGATGCCTCCTGGCCACCCCGCTCCTGTCCAGCCACACCAAGGCAGAGGGAGGGTACTGACATGTAGGAGAGATCTCAGAAGCCCCAGTTCCTTTAGGCCACGGCCTCCACTCGCCCTCCCCTCCAGGGACTCAGGCTTGCCATCTGGCCATGCTCAGGAAATATAGGCTTCACTCATGCCAAGGTCACCATGGACATAGGTGGCCATTCGCTGTCAAACTAGGGTCCCTGGTATTGGCTAAGACTGAGGGGATCACCTGAGCAGGTTTCCAGACCCAGGGAACCATCCAGAATGGCTCTGGCAGCCCAGGCATCAGGGCTCTGCAAGTTCCTGCCTTAGAAAGTACAGCCAAGACGGGATCTTCAGCAGTAACAAGGCTCAGCATGCTGGGGAGTAAAGAATTTTAAAATATCAGGGTTAAAGGAATCATAGAACCCATCCAATTTTCACCCTTTCATTTTATGGGCAAAGTAACTTGCCCAAAGCCACATAGTATAACCTTAGAACACCAGGCACCTAATTTCCAGCCTCGTGTTCTTTTTATAACACCTGATTTCATACATGTCGAAAGG
The DNA here is from genome assembly GCA_009823505.1 of Rhizomys pruinosus. NCBI lineage: Eukaryota > Metazoa > Chordata > Mammalia > Rodentia > Spalacidae > Rhizomys > Rhizomys pruinosus. The sequence continues at coordinate 189,821 of VZQC01007026.1, read as the reverse complement.
GAGATAACCATAACAAAACAACACAGCCAAGGGCAGAAACGCTCCCTGGCAAATCTGAAAAGGAAGAAAAAATACTTTGAAAATATTAAAGGTTATTACCAGACGTCAAATGAATGTCATGAAAATAGCTTCAAGTTTTTCAACACACTGAGACTAATTTAATTTATTTAAATGTCTTTGTTAGCTTGAGGAATTCTTAAGGCGGGACTTCTTGTCACATTATCCCGCTATGAATCTCCTGCAAGCTACCTTGAACTGGAAATAACTGTAAAATTTGTTAGACTTCAACTGATCAGGATTCAAGACACTTGATTCTTAACAGTTTGTGTAGGATCAAAGATATGGCTGTCCTCCAAGAAACCTGGGATGTTTACATCAAAGTTGGGGTTGAATCCTTTTCAACCTCATGCTGTCTCTTTAGTGTTAGACTTAAGTTCTTGTTGAAGACTTTTAAGTAGAGCAGGCTTGTGATGTGTGTGTGTGTGTGTGTGTGTGTGTGTGTGTGTACTCATTTGTCTCTGTGGTTGTGATTTCAGTCTTACCCCACACTAAAGCCTCTCCTTGCTGGAAGAAGAGAGAGAGAGAGAGAGAGAGAGAGTTGATTCCCTATCTATGCTGGCTCTTATTCTGAAGTACAGATGAGCTGTGTGACTGTGATGTGTGTCCAGGTTCCCTGCAGGCCCTTCTGGACCCAGTGATGCAGCCACAGAGCTATGAACATGCTTGTGTGTGTGTTTGTGTGTGTGTGTTCATGTGGGAGGTGCACGTGTGTGTGCAGGTACACATGTGTGTGAAGGCCATCATTGGGTGTTAATTCTCAGGTACTGTTTACCTTGTTTCTGAGAGAGTTTCTCCCTGACCTGAACTCACTAAGTAGCCTGGGCCGTCTGGCCAGAGAGTTCCAGGGATTCACCTGCCTTCAGCTGCCCAGCACTGGAGTGTGCAGTACCATGCATGGCTTTTTTGATATGCATTCTGGAGATTGAACTTGGGTCTTCATGCTTACACAGCAAGCGCTGTACTAACCAAGCCATCTCTGCAGCCTGGAAAGTGCCTCTGAGAGTTCACACCTGCCTTGCTTGGCTTCCGGTCTGCAAATGTGAGAACCAATCTGCTTTTGCATCAAAACCCTAGTCAGTCACCTTCCTGAGTTCTTCCTGTGTGATGCTTTTGGCCCACTGGGCTGCTTCTCACTGCCTCTTTCTTCCTCCTCTGGCCCCACGACATGCCCTGGCAGCGAAGGGCGGGAAGTTGTTCAGATTCTGACAGCACAGTGAGGCTTGTTGTGTTGGAAGCTCAGAGCAACCCTGAGTTAGAGAGGACTGCCCAGTCTCAAAGCGAGGAGTCGGTGATTCCAATTGCTGATAAAGTCCTTTCAGATACCAAGGGCGATGGAAACCTGACTGCTTCAGAAGTGTCTAAAGTCAACCTGCTCACAGAACCAGTCAGAAACACTTTCATGTCTGACTCACTTAAGCTAGAGTTGTAACTTAGCATTACCCCGTGCCTTTAGATTATGAAGTTTAAAGGCATTCCTTTCAAAACCCAATGTTTGGCTCACGATGAAAGGCAGTCAAGTAGCTTGTTCTAAGTTACATTCAATAATTACATAACTAACCCTTTAAACACTAGATATGCAAATAACCCAACCATTCTTTCTATAATTACTTTGTGTACACGGTTCAATAAAACCCCAGGATTGTAATACATGTTTATGAGATTAGCAAATATGATTTCTTTCTGAATGAAGAAGTGGGCTGGGAATTTAAGTCTTGCAGCCACTGTGAGAAGCTGTGCGGAGGTGCCTCACAGGAGGGAGCCAGGGCACAGGGCAGGCTCTGGGGACAGTCAGGGTCTTCGTGGATGCTAACTCTGTCCAGTTTTCTCCAGATACCCCAAAGTTCTGAGTCATTGTTTTGCCTGCTCAGATCTGGAGATACCCTGTATGACTGGGCTGCAAACACCTTGGCAGGTGTCCCAGAGTTCCAGAGAGTCCCCTCCTGGTCTCTGCTTAGTGGCAAGGGCAATGGGGGACATAGTTGCCTATGAGCTCAGCTTCCTTACACCTTCCCTCCTCCTCTTAGAGGGGAGAAAGTGACTTGGGTTCAAATCAGCTGTTGGCTCTCTTCAGAAAATACTTTCAAAAAGAAATATCTTAGTATGATTCATACTCTATTGTGAAAATAACCGAAGGGGCATGAGATGTTGTTTCTCCTCTACCTTTTCCAACTCCACATCCCGGGGAGCGCCTGCTAGTGGCTCTGTCTGTATCTTTGCACACTTTATCTAAGCATGTTAATGCCCAAGGCCTGTGTGAACACACCGAGCACACCTGAACTTCAGGTCTCTTGAAAGGATTTTGTTGAGTTACTAATTTTATTCATTTTCTTTCAACTTGCATGACTCTGTTTTCCGTTATTGTCCTAAAATACTCATAGCGTCATGCTCTATAGAGAAGCTAGCTCACAGTTTTGTAAATCCAAAGCATGGCACCAGAATGCACTGGTGAGACACAGAGAGCTTGTACATGGCTGCCGGGAGTCAGGACTACTAATATTTTTAAAATAACATATCTTTGTGGAAATTAACCAGAATCTTATGAAAATTGCATTAATCCCTTCTGATGGAAGGCCTGCCTCAGACATCCCAACCATCCTCCTCTTAAACATCCCATCGTCGTTTGACACCCGAGCCTCAAAGACGGAGATTCCAGGGTACAAAACATCAGGGAACACACACATCCTGACTATAGCACACCCATTCAAGCAAGTATCAGATGTCTACTGTGTGCCTGAGAGTATTTGGCCTTCAGGGACAAAAGACAAAGGCTCACACTCCTCAGGAGCTGGCGTTCTGTTGGGGGTATAAACCAGAAAGAAACCAGTCCATGTTATTTGGTGCATGGGAAAGTGATGTTTGGGAACAGAGGTAGAGGGAGATGAGGGGGTTCTGCACCATGGAGGAGCTGGCTTGGGAGCGAAGGTTTGCAAAGAGAGGGGAAGCTCACCATGCAGATATGGGCACAGCACTCTCTGGTGAGAGAGCAGCGAGGGCTTGAGGCCAGAAGCCAGAGGAACAGCCCGGAAGCCAGGTCTGGGAGGGAAGGAGAAAAGTAAGGGACGGCGTCAGAGGCAGGAGATAGACATGTGGTCATGGAAATTGCCAACAGTGAGAGGAAGGTACATCTGAGGCTTTGAGAACGGCCTGTAGGCTGCAGTTTCTGCAGGAAGTGGAGACACGGACAGCTGGTAGACCCGAGATGGCAGAAGCCAGGGCCTGGCAGGAGAGGCGGGGCTTGTTGAGGACCACACACCATGACTGGATGGAAGTGGGGTCTGGAAGAGCGAGACCCAGGAGCTCATGGCTGTGTGACTGTAGCCTCAGATGCAGCAGCAGGCTGGTGAGCCGGTGCAGGTGGACGAGAAGGACCACGCACTTGGCCACGGGAGATAGTAACTGCAGCCAAGACTGAGCTGGATTGAGAGGAAGGGGGCAGGGTGTGGGAAGCACAGTGCTGTGGGAATGGGCGTGTGGGGAGCTCTGTTATGTGCTCAGTGAGGGGTGCACACTGTGATTCCCAGTGATGGAGTCCATGGTGGTTTGAGGGATGAACATATCAAAGCCGCTAGCTGTTCAATGGTTACACATTAGCGAATATGGTGGGGCCTCAGTTTCCTACCCACAGCAAGCATGGGAGTCTGAGTTTTAACCCTAGAACCCATGTAAAAAGCTGGCTGTGGTCGTGCACACCTGTAATCCTGGTGCATGATGGGAGCGATGGAGTCCTGGGGTCAGTGGCCAGCCAGTCTCGCCTGCTTGGTGAGTCTCAGGACAGTGAGGGAGGCTATGTCTCAAAACAAGGTACATGGTTCCAGAGGAAATGACCCACAAGGTTATTCTCTGACCTCTATCGGCACCTGCACACATGTGTACCACCCCTCTCTCTCATACACAGACACACAGAGATAATGCGTATGTGTAAGTATCAAGAGAACAGACATAAGGGAGTTGGAGTCTGTTGTCATCGTTACACTGTCCCCTCCCTCTGCCCATCCTCACGTTTATTATTTCTCTTACCGGTTTTTGTCTGGTGTCTGTGACTTAATTATGCTGAAGCATCTGCTGCACAGTGTGTCAACTTTGGACCCAAGTGTCTGGCCTCCTGGTGTGATTGGTGAGGAGTGAGGACCTCTTCCTCTGCCAGCTCCTCCTTCAACTTTGCTTCTCAGAGTTCACTTGTCATGGGGTGATCCGGACTTCATAAAGTCTGATTGCATTTGCATTATTGTCTGTAACTAAGCAGGCTTGTCTCAAAAACGTCTTCGATCAGAGAATGCAGAGAAAGAACCTTCCCAGGTTGAAAATTATGTTAATGGGACTCATTTGGGCACTTTGCTAAGCAGGGCAGTCTGGTGGATATACAGATCTCCATCAAGTGGTCTGACCAGGTACCTATCCAGGGTGACTGGCCACTGGCCTTCCCTTCTGAGCACTGTGTCTAGGCGGTCATCCCCCAACTTCTTCATGATAATAAATGCTGTGAATTTCAAACATGATTTTTTTGTTGTCCTCACATTTGATTCATGGCATGGCTAAAAAAAACTTCTAAAGCGCTTGCTGTGCGAGATGCGAGACGAGTTTAGGGCATCAGCACTCATGTAAAGAGCCTTGTACCATAGCGCGTCCTGTAATCAAAGTGCTGGGGAAGTGGGGCCAGGAGAACCCCTGGGCCTGGCTAGCAGCAACTGTCATGGAAACAGTGAGCTGCAGGTAGTCTGCACCTCAAGGACCAAGATGGAGAGTGACTGAGCCAGACATCTGACACTGATGGTTGGTCTCTACATGCACATTCATACATGTGTCTGTGTACTTAGGTCCACACACACGTACACACATGCACACACAGCATGCACACACATGTAAACACATGTACACACATGTACACATACACACATGTGCACACATACACACATGTACACACACACCATGCACACGTACACACAGCATGTACACACATACACACGCAGCATGTACACACATGTACACATATACAGACAGCATGCACACACATGTACACAAACGCACACACATGTACACATATATACAGAGCATGTACACATGCATGCACACACATGTATGCACATGTACACACGTACACACATGGCATGCAGACACACATACATGCATGTACACACATACACAGCATGTACACACAGAATGTACACACATGCATACACACATGTACACCACAGGTACATACATGTACACACATGTACACACATATACACACAGCATGTACACACATATATACACAGCTTGTACACACATGTACACATGTACACATATACACACAGCACGTACACACATGTACACACATATACACACCATGTACACACACAGCATGTACACACATGTACACACGCATGTACACACATACACACACGTGCACACACGTGTACCCACGTGTACACGCATGCACATAGCGTGTACACATATACACACAGCATGTACACACGTGTACACATGCACACACAGCATGTACACACATGTACACACAGCATGTACACACATATACACACATGTAACACATATACACACACATGTACACACACACAGAATTTCTGGTCTGAAACCTTCCAAGGCAGGAGCTTCTGACTCTGCACTCCCGGAACCTTGCTGACAGGAAGTTGGACAGGACATCTGGCAGTGCTCACAGCCCCGTGCTGAGCACTGCACACACATTCCTGGATGGTGCTGGCTCCACAGCTCCCATACTTCACAGGGTGAGTCCAGACCTGGAGCGTGGAGGAACAAGCCTTAGTGTCCCATCCCCCCCACCCCTTGCACAGAGTGCAGGCTCTTCCACTTCCCCAAAGGCCCCACCCCCACCCAACACCCTGCCTGTCTGGTTCTTGGCCCTTTCTGGTACAGCGGCCTGTGAAATGCCATCACATGAAGGATAGACCGGTTGGCTGCTGTCTATGACTCTTCAGTTCTGTCCCGTTTCCCATTCTGCCTTCTCCCCACAGTGTTTAGGAAGATGTCACTCGCTATGTCCAGTCAGCTCATCCACAGTCCATCCTTTTGGCAAACAGGTCAGAGGGCACTTGCTAACTTCCTTCTCCTTTATAGGAACCTGCTATCAGGGAAACCGTGTGTCCTTTATTCTTTCTAAGACCATGTGACCTTTACTCTTTCTAAGACAATGGAGTCGTTTTCTAAGGTGTTTTCTAAATTTCAGAGTTTTTCTCTGGTGAGCTTCCCTTTGCCTAGCCTGATCCTTTCTTAAGCTCCAGCCTTCCCAAATGCTTAGCAATGGCAGTTCTGGGCTCTACCAGTGCAGGGGTCTTAGAGGATGCTGCCGCTGTCGGGGTCAATTCAAGGTGAGCCTCACTGCTGGAGGGAAGGGCTATCCTCAGCTCCCAGGGAAAGACCTTGGCAGTGCCTTCCTGCAGGAGCTTCAGTGCAAGCTTTGCCCAATAGTGTCCTTCCCAGCAGACCTGCGTCATCCTCTAACCTGAGGAGAGCTAGGCTTGGAGTTCCCTATGGATCTTCACAGCCTCCCGTGACCCGTCCATGCCTAGCTTGCACCAGTGTTTCCACTCCTTGTATTTGGGCCTTCTAGAAACTTCTGTGCTCTTGCTGAGGTCTTTTCTCTTTTTTGCCCTGCTGGTCCCTACTTTCTAAGACTTTGTCACAAGGTCTGGTCCACACCAACACCCTTCTCATTTTGTTTCAGTTCAAACTTGAGTAAGGCAGGTGCAGGTGTGCAGCAGCACCTTGAAGGGAAAGGTCCCCACTTGAAGAACAAGCGCCTCGGCATTGTAGAAGAACTTCTTACATTGAGGAGCTTGAGAACAGCGTCACCAATATCACCTGATACCCCTTGGCCTCTGTCTGCAAATTACATGTGAAGGGACCTTGACTGAGCATGTCCTTGGGGGTTCCGAGGCTTGGTGTCCTCCTGGGCTGAGCAACCCTCTTTCTTGGTCATCCTTGTGAACTACCTGAATAGAATGGGCTGGTTCCAAGTCTGTCTCTTAGCACTTCCCAATGTCAATCAAACATTGGCAAACAGAAAGTCTCCCACTGTGGAGGGAGAAGCATCAGGCCATGGCGTTTAATAATGGAAAGGTGACATTATTTCAGGAGCCTGGTGGCCCTTGTTCCCACATAAAGAAATGCAGACATCTCTCAACATGGCCACTTGCTTTCTGAATATCTGAGAACTTACCAGCAGTCATATCTGAGAACTTACCTGCAGTCATATCTGAGAACTTACCTGCAGTCATATCTGAGAACTTACCTGCAGTCATATCTGAGAACTTACCTGCAGTCATATCTGAGAACTTACCTGCAGTCATATCTGAGAACTTACCTGCAGTCATATCTGAGAACTTACCTGCAGTCATATCTGAGAACTTACCTGCACTCAGCTCCCATCACAGCTTCTAGCCAGGGTGCTCCTGCCTTGTTTATTGCACACTGCTAGCTTTCTGTAAACGGCAGGTTTCAAGGTCAATGAACCAAAACTGGAGGCTGGGAAGCACGAGGCTGGAGGCTGGGCTGTCTTGGGCCTTTGTGAGCAGCAGTATGCCTTTTGGATCCTGGGGAATCTATGCTCCTTACTGTAAAAACAACCCTGGATTGGCAGGCTGCCAGCAGAGATTAGGTGCTCCCACAAATCTGAACGATGTGACCTGCTTCTGTGACACCAGCACCCTGTCCAGGCCACCTGGGGCCCCTTGTGGGCCAGGGAAATGGTTGTGTCATTCAACAAGATGTGGGGACAAGGCAACAGCATCATGTCAGGAGCTCTTCCTGGAAACAAACCTCCTACTGTGAGCTCCCTAAGCGAATGTTGGTCACTCTACAGATCCACTGGCTTCTTGGTTCCTGAAACCAATACCACTATTTGTCATGGACCAGGTATCTGCTCCCCTGATACTAACATGTTAGAACCCCAGCCTTTGGCCCTTGGGAAGTGACGGGATTTGATGAGGTTATGAGGTTGAATCATTGACAAGAAGAGATCGCTCTGTCCGGAGAGCTCCCAGGCTCTGGGTCAAGTGAGGACACAGCAAAGCGCAACACTCTGTCAGCCAGGAAGCAGGCCTCAGCAGGTATAGGATCTGTCAATCACTCTGACTGTGGACTTCACCTCTAGAACTGCAGGAAGGAAGTGGCTGGGGTTTGAGCAGCTCTTCTCTTGCGTCCTGTTTCAGTAGTACAGGGAAGACCCTTCTCCCTGTCAGAACTGTGGCAGGAGCCCTGCCCATATTTCCCACCACAGCCAAGGGCCATACATGGCTCTCGATTATTTGAAATGTAGCTACTATGTCTGAGAAGCTTCAAACTAAATTGCATTTAGCTTTAATTAAAGTGGGAGTTTAAGTAGTCAAGCGGGATTCATGGCTGCTCTATCAGACTGCATGGGGTTTAGACAGTTTTCAGTCACTGAGCCTGGACACTGGCTTGGGTGAGCAGGCCGTGGGCTGGGTTCTTATGAGTAGACTCCATTCCCAAGCTGGTCCTTGTCTGTGTGGAGCCTCACAGGGCCTCCCCTGGTGGTCTTTGCCCTGTCCAGGCACAGCAGGGCTGAACTTCATGAGACTCACAGCCATCAGAAATCCAGGAAAGCGTGGCTGGTGCCCACGAAGCAGGTCTCAGTGGCCGGCTTCACTCCTGCTCAGGGTCCTGGGAAGTCACAGGACATCATGGAGTTCACACTGTTGTCACTTTTCTGAGACCTGAAAAGGCACATCAGAGTGTTGCAGAACCCAGTCCTCCTGGCCATGTCTAGGGCCTCCGCTGCAGCTGCTCCATGAAAGCCAAGGCTATTTTGCCCCAGAGGCTTGCTGAGAAAGCCCCAGATGTGCCTTGAGTTGTGAGTGTTGACAAGGAGTCCTCAACTGTTCTCGTCAAACTCTCCTTCCAGTTGCTCAGTCATGCCCCACAGGCTGTGGCTGCATCAGAGACCCTTTTGGAAGCTTAGGCAGGGGAGTCTGGCCATTAAGTCACTGTGAAGAACTTCCATGGCTGAGAGTCTGTGTATCAGGAGGGAGCATGGTATCCTGGGAGCCAGGAGGCCGCCTACAGTGTGAACTTGGTGCTGATGGGCATTGTGGCTGGAGACAAAATCCTCCGTGCTTCTGTCTTTCTGTTGAGTATCTGACACCTGGAGACACATACATCTTAAAGGCCAGTCACCAAATACCTGCAGTATCACCCAAATCACAGCTACCTGAAGGCACTACTGTGGGAAACTGTAAAGTTTGAATGCATTAACACGGGGGAGAAGATGAACGTATTTTGAGATGACTGACACCTTTCTTCCTGTGTGTTTTAATGCTTGCCAATTCGAACTGCCTTGGAGTAAAATGTACATTACTCAGAACTTCAGGGAGAGTGATGTGGCATCTTTTCAGAACCTGCAGCCTTCTACCAAATAGGTCTTCTCTTCAATCCAACTTCCAGTTGCCAAAATGGAATCTCAGTCATTCGTCGGGTTCAAAACAGTTGGCATTCTAAACCAGCTGTAAACCTCCTAGGTTATACCAAACTTTCACTGATTAGAGTGGTTTCTATCTGTGCATAATCTTTTATCAATGCAATAAATACCTACAGGTTTCTGTGAGTTCAAGGCCAGCCTGGTCTACAGAGTGAGGTCCAGGCCAGCTGGGACTAAAGGGAGACTCTGTCTCAAAAAGCAAAAAAAAAAAAAAAAAAAAGGGTAATATGCATGGTGGTGCATGTCTTTAATCCCAGCACTCGGGAGGCAGAGGCAGGTGGGTCTCTGTGCATTCAAGGCCAGCCTGATCTACAGAGCAAGCTCTAGACCAGCTAGGACTAAATTTTTATGTCTCAAAAAGACATAAAAATGGGTAATAGATTTGAATAGAGAATTCTCAAAAGAAGAAATACAAATGGCTAACAAACACTTTAAAAATGTTCAACATTATAGTCAAAGCATAGCTATTGTATGAAATTCTCAAAGGATTGATAAAAATATTATATTTATGTTCAACATCATTTGCCATCAGGGAAATACAAATGAAAGCTACTTTAGAATTCCATCTCGTACTGGTCAGAATGACCAGCATCAAGAAAACAAATGACAACAAATGCTGGTGACAATCTAGAGGAAGAGGAACTCCTTTCACTGCTGGTGGACATGAAACCAGTATGGACAGGACATTCTTTACAGAGCTATAAACAGAACTGCCGTGCGAGCCAGGCATATGCCCACAGGACTCTATACCCTACTGCAGAGATACTAGGTCAGCAATATTCATTGCAATAGTTAGGAACTGGAATCAGCCTAGATACCCATCCACTGCTGAACAGATAATGAAAATGGGGTACATATACATAATGGAATTTTATTCAGCTGTAAAAATGAAATTTGTAGGAAAAATGGATGGAACTGGAAAACTTATATCAACTTATACCAATCCAAACACAGGCAAATGCAGGATATTCAGTGCTATATATAAACCTTAGCTTTGAATCCGTAATTTTGTGTGTCCAACTTGGAGTTCCTGTGCAGGTTAGGACACTAGCAAAAGGCCATTGAGAGGGAGTACCTTAAGGGAGAAGGGATGGTAGAGCACAGGTGACAGGAAGGTAGACGGGGAAATACTGGAGTGGAAAGGTTTAAGTAAACAGGCCGGGGGGGGGGGTGGCAATGAGATGAGGAGCCATATGGAAACTAGTATCTTGTCCCCAAACTGAAAAATATCCATTTAAAACCCCAAATACTTGTAAGTAAATTCCCAGAATCACTGGAAAAAGCTGCTTCTGGAAGCTGTAAGTTCTAAACGAAACCCCCAGTGCTGGGTATGAGACCCCTCCTATGAGCTGTTGGTCACAGAGGCCATAGAGCCTGTCCCATGGCTGCCCAAAGAACTAGCCAAGGCCTGCTGCTGAAGACACAACATAGCTTGGTTGTATGACAGAGAAACCAAGCTGGAACTGGGCCGGAAGCCTCCTCCCTACTCAGTATCTTTCCTAGTGCCAGAAGGTGCTGTGCAGGCTGCCGGGGATGGGGGTGGGGTGAGGGGGGGCAGGCCAGATGTGCCCTTATGAGCAAAAGTGGCAGTACTATTATGTGGGTAACCAATCAGTCTCTGATGGTATGTGGGGCCCTTACAAGAAGAGGGAACACATGCCTGGTACAGGAAGCCTGTCGAGAAGTCCCTGTCAGGGGAGATCCTAGGCCCCGAGGGGGAGGGGTGGGCCAACACTGTTGTTAGCTCAATCAACAGAGTGTCAAACTGCCTTTTAAGCATCTGTGTTTATACCTGTGACAGAAGCTTCTCTCAGCCCTAATCAGAGAAGTTTCTCTTTCCACTGAAGTGTGGTGAATGCAGAGACTTGTGGCTGCACAACGTGTCAAGGAGAGGTGATGACTGAGTGCTCAGCTCTCTGAGGCTCAGGGAATGTTCTTGAAGATCAGGTGGAGAGCTCCAGGCAGGGAGAAGAGCTGTGGAATGCCACTGTCTGTGCAAAATGCAGTGTCCACACGGATGGCCTTTGTCTCCCAGTGGGAACGGCCATCACTTAGCTTTGAGTGACAGTTCTCTGCGCTCTAAGTTTCCCTGTGACTGCTCAGTTCTCTTCGTTTGACCACTGTTCTGTGTCTCACTGGCTTCCACCCGGGCATGCTCCTGTAGCTGTCTGGGTCCTGTTGGATGTTGAGGCAGTTACTAATGATCAAGACGTGGCTTAGCTAACGAGGCATGGGCCATCAAGATGAGAGCTTGGCCCTGACATGGGCCTTGCAGGGTCAGTTGCAAGTTTCTGGTGTGTATAGGTAGGCTGGATCTTCACCTGCTGCAAAGTGGCTCCAGTGATAGTGGGTGGGTGAACTGACACGAGCATCTTCAGCTTGCCTGTGACTTCTCTTACATTTTTTTCCCTCAGTTTCCCTTCAAACCATGGCCCACGAGAGCTGGAGGACTCTTCCTTGGTGAGGGGGCTGTGGTCCAGAGGGCCGAGTCACCTGTCTGTGAAGCCACATGGATCATAGGACAGTCCTTCCACAGTCTCTGCTCTCTCTTCAGGCTGTCACTCCTCCAGAGAAACCTTTGTTTTAACCTGTGTGTGCTAAAACATGGGAGAGCACCCAGGAGGGTCCCAGGACCTCTGCAAGATGGAGCCTGTGTGGTGTAGATGTCCAGGCTGAAGGTCACGATGTGGGGACAGCCAGGGGATCAGGTTGTACCAAGCAAATGTTCTTCATTTCAAATGGGGAGACCTCAAGGGTAGGTCTGAGTGTACTTTCCCAGGCTTGTGGCTAACTGTATTGATTCCCTGAAACAGATTGAGAAAGCAATGGTTTCTACAGTTCATCTTGAAGCTTCTGCCAGCCTGTGTCCAGAATTAGAACTGTCTGCTTTTGATATGCCTGGTGTCGATGCTGCCGGGGAGCAGCTGGGTCCCCTGCACCGTGCCCTCTTGTTGTCCAGTGTGCTTCCACAGTCCTGTCCTGGTAAACATAGCTGTGAGCCACGAGAAGGTGGCTGGTCCTAGGGCAGAGGTGAAGCTCTGGCTTCAATCTGATCCCAAAGTCTAGTCTCCCGAGTGCACCTGCAGTTCCTGACATCTGTTTGAAATGAGAAAGTTGCTTTGCACATTCTGATTTTCATATAATATTCCAGACTATTATTATCCATGACTGACGTGGGGATCTATTTCACCCCAGTAAAGGCAGCACATGGATCCTGTCAGTGCTGTCTGACATTGCGCCTGCGTCTTCTTTCTCTTGGAAGAGTCTCAGGCTTGTCCGATGCCAGAGATGTTCATGTCTGTCTGAGACAGATGTTGGAGATGAGTTATGTTTGGAAAGGATTAGAGATGTTGTTACAGGAAGAACTGGGTGCCAGGAGAGGCTGCTGAAGGTAGCATAGGCTCTGACAATGGCCCGGTGCCCACAGCGCCCTGCTTCCACAGTGATTTTGAGATGGCAGTGCTCTTACCCGCCTGCGTCTCAGGAAGCTACAAAGTCAAGCAGAACTGGAAGCAGCACCCATCTTCTAAGGAACGACTGTCAGAATGGCACCTGCATGAACGCCCACCTGCCTGCGCGTCCCTCCTCCCAAAGCTCCCGCAGACAGCAGAGCCTTGGTAACCGGGACAGTCCTTCTGTGTGCAATGGAGCGGAAGGGGGCTCCAAATTTGATTGAGATCTATTCTGTGAAATGCACAAAAACTCAATAAAAATATACATGAAAAAAGAAGAAAACAAGCTTAAGTCAACACTGGTGAAATCTAGTGGTAAGATGGGAGGATTCCCGAGGACCTGTGCTGGGCACACCCTGGAATCGGGCGGGAGGAGGCCGGCTCCCTTTTAACCAGGAGATACAATATGGAAAGCCTATGGTGAACTGTCAGCTATGGGGAGACACAGGAACCAGGAAACCCTTCGATTCAAGAGAGGCAGGTGTGGGAGACTCCGTCAGCTGCCTTAGCCCACCGGACCATCAGAAGCATCTTTAGCATCTCATTTTTAAGTGGAGAAGTTTATTTTGAATCATAATTGCAAGATATATATACTGTGAAACGTCACCACAGTCAATCTAGTCACACTGTCCTCATTCCTCCTGGGCTCAATTTCAGGTGACAGCACAATATGGTAATCTGTCCTAGCTACTGGGGATCCAGGACTGACTCACCTTACAGCAGAATGTTTGTACCTTGGACCCACATCTATCTCCCTGTGTCCCACACCCGGTATTTGGCAATGGTCATTCTACTCTATTTCTCACTTTGTCTTAGTTTCATTTATAGGTGAGAAGAGACCATATTTTTTTTCCAGTGCCCAGAGCCCATTTCACTCAGTGCATTTTCTCCAGGTCCATCTACAGTGTTGCAAGCCTAGAATCTCTTGTTCTTGTTTTTAAGGCTAAGTATATCCACCACATTTTCCTTATCTATTTGTTGGCAGATGTACACAGGCTGTTTCCATCTCTTGGCTGGGGTGCAAGTATCCCTTAAGCACATCAACTTCAGTGGAATTGCTGGGTCACATGGTAATTCTACTCATCAGTGTAGAGGAACTCCACATTGTCCTCTGTAATGGCTGCACCAATTCACCAAAACCCCACAGGCTCTGTGGTTTTGTTTTGCATTTCCAGAATAACTGTTGATACTGAGCCCCTTCAAATACCCATTGACTATTTGAATGTCTTCTTTGGAAATATGTCTATTTAGGCCATTTCTCCATTTTAATTTGGTTATTTGTGCTTTATGTTATTGAGTTGAATGGTTTCATTATATAGTTTTATATTAACCTCTTATTGGTTTGTGATTTGCACACAGTCCCCCCCATTGTGTGAGGTTTCTTAACACACTGTTCTCATCTGTGTGGCTAATGATCACTTACACTTCTCAGAAATTAAGTTTGTGAGTTACATTGTAGACCAGCTTGCTTAATTGCTATTTGCAATGCCAGTTTTGGGTATGTGACTAAAACGGAATCAATTAATAAATTTAAATATGACTCATTTGAAAAAGGACTTGAGGGGGCTGAATTTGTATAATGTAAAATCAAGAGAGAAGATGGTGAATGCAGGACATAGGAAGTGAAGCCAGCCGTGGGCTCAACATGAAGTGTGCACTACATGCTCTGCATAGATGCTTATGGAGAGAGAGAACACATGATGCTCATGGTCTGATTTTTTGACAAAAGAAAGAAGACATGGCTGATGGTGTTTATAGTGCCTATATGTGAAAAGGTACCAGCCAAAATGGAATTAACATTATGTTCAAGATCTGAAGACTATGAAAATTAATCCAACTTAAATTCAAAGCACTTTTTGATCCTAATTGTAAGACAAATCCACTTTCAACTTGTCTGTGATTCTCAGGGCCATAGGACTAAAGAAATTTCTGGCTTGTAAATATCTTTCAAACCTGGAATGGTAGCCGTGAAATATGTGTAAACATCAGAGTCCAAGAGCAGTGACTCCAAGGCTGACCAGCTCCTTCTACTTGCACACTGGGTGCAGACAAGTTAGAAATACAGGCTTGGTTTACTAAGTCAGCCACCAAAACCCCAGAAGAAGGAATGAGAATCCATGAGCATTCTTGTCCCTTTGACTCTCAGCATTGGAGTTATGTGCTGTAGAGCAGTCCTCGCTCACACATGGCACACTCCAGTCATGAGACAAAGGAGGCTGGGACCGTGAAGGCTTGAATCCTAGGGCTGCAGACTAGACTCTCTGAAGCTGGGTGAGCAAGGTGGACACACTGAGGAGAAGCCCCACAGCAGGACTGTCCAGTGTGGTGCTGCTGACCACAGGAAGCCACCGAACTCCTGGGATGTGGCCCATCTGAGCAGAAAGAAGGGAGCGAGGGATCCCATGGCTCCTGGGTGGCCCATTTGTCTTTCATAAGTCAACCCGGCAGGCTGATTGTGGGTAGAATGACAGGAAAGGCTCTGGTGACTTCGAACACTAGGCAGTCAACGGCTGAGAGTGGTTTCTCTCAGCACAAAGCGGGGTTCCACTGCAGACAGCCACAAAGAGAGTACTGTGGCACACACTGTCATCCAGTCTGGAGCAAACAGCACAGTATTTTTTAAAGGATAATGTACAGGTGCAGAATGTGACTGCTAATGTCTTCTCCAAGACAACGGAGGGAAAGAACAGGGGAGAATTTATTTTGGCAACAATTCTTGATCTTCTTCCACAAAGAAAGTTAAAGCCATAATTCCCCAGGTGTAAAGCCTGAAAAAAATATCCTGCCTTAGAATAATACATTGACTCAGCACCCCTGGTAAGCAGAAGAGAGGGTCACGTGGGGTAGAGCCAAATGGCCCTAGGATTTGTTTTCCATGAGGCAGAAAGCTGAGGCTAACTTTAGAAAAATGCTTCAGTTTTTTTTTTAAATCTAAATATTCTGTGAATATGAAAGCACAGGTCCTAACTGAGCTTCCTGAGATGGGGAGGTGGAAGGAACTCTCGGAGGGAGGGAGGGAGGGAGGGAGGGAGGGAGGGAGGAGGGTCTGGAGTCTCGTCTCCTGCCTGCTGGCAACAGGCCAGCGCTGGAAGGAACTTAGAGTGAGAAATCCTGGATCCAGTGAAGGGACCCTGAGATCCTCTGGTAGGGTCTCAGACATGGCATCTGATCTGGGCAATGTGGCCCCAAGAGGTCATGGGTTGTGTTGAGAATGCATAGATTCACCCCTTCACCTAGCAGGATTTGATCCTGTGAATACAACCTCATAAAGTGGAGGATAAAGCAGCTTAAAACTTCTTTAATTACGTTGACTTGCTTTGGATGCAGCAAGCTGCACCCTTTGGAAATTGATGAGAACCATAGCGCAGGCTCACGCCAGGACCAAATGTGCCCACCTCAGCCCAACTCCCATGCCCTGTGGCCTTACTGCTTCATCACGGGAAAGCTGGCCAAAGCCTCAGCCTCGTCCTAATGCAAGCAAGTATACTTAATCGGCACCAATTCTAGAATTCTGCATTCCAGACAAGAAAATTGACCCATGCCATCCAAGTGCGTGGACAGTTCTTACTTTATTTCATGTGCCTTTATTTACTAATAAAGGCAGGTTTTCCAAAGATGATAATGGCAGTCCTTGACCTGCTCTACAGAAAGATGGTTGGAGAGTTCCTCCTTCCCTCCCTCCCACCTTCTACCTTCTCTCACTATTAGTACTCACCCATCATAAGAATAGAGGGGAGTCCTTCAAGGTGCCTGAGTGCAGATAGGGCAGATGAAACAGGTGTTTCCATCTGCCAGGGACAGAGCTCAGTGTACGGACACCATTGTGAACAGCACAGACAAGGTTCTTTAAAAACATTTTATTTATGTTTTTTATTTTATGTGCATGAGTGTTATGCCTGCAAGCATGTAAGTACACCCATCTCATGGGAGGCCTTCGGAGGTCAGAAGAAGGCATTGGATTCACAGACGGTTGTTAGCTGACATGCGGTTGCCTGGAGTCAAACCTGGGTCCTCTGCAAAAGCAGCCAGCACTCTTAACCACTGAGCCATCTCTCTGGCCCCATAGATGAGATTCTTGACTCAGAAAATGACCCAGGGTAATAAGGATCACAATCACGGGCAGTGTTCCAATAGCTGACTATTCCACTCAGGAAATGGTGGCACACACCCCCAGCAGCTGGAGGTGTGGGGCGGTTCCTGCCAAATAAGAAACGTCCCTGTGATGGAGAGGGATGTGGGAGCAGCATCTTACCCAGGCTCTGGGCACTATTGCACACCTGATAGCCTCCACTGTACTCAGGTGATGCCAGGGTCTGAGCTGAGGCTCTGAGTGTCCTTGTGCTGCCCCCAGAGCCCATCCATGTGCCCCGCCAGTCTTTTAAGTTGGACAGCTGCAGACTGGGGGTAGTGAGGGGTCAGTAGAAGTTAGCCAGTCCCACTCCGTCCCTTCCTCACACTTCTGGCTACAAAGACTTTGATCCTGTGCAGCTCATTCAGGGTCTGAGCACCCTGCAGATGGTTCTGTAGCACTCCAGCACTGAGGGCAAGGATGCCCAGGGCTAAAGAAACCACAAGCTCTACAATCACAGTATGAGACCGTTTATACAAAAAGCATGTGTATGCTTGCTTGTGTTTGTCCATGCGAGTGTCTTGTCTAGGGTTAAGTTGGAACAGTGGTGACTTGGACAGTGAACCAGCCTCCACCTAGGACCCCCTTCTTGCTCTCAGTGTTTCATTTTGGGTCTTTCAATTCAAAGATTTTTTTAGATAAAGGTTCTTCTGACTCTGTCCATTGAGTCTGAGGAGGGGGTAATCATGAAATGATCCACTTTTTATGTTATACTAAGAAAGAAGACACAGTGTAGAGCTATTTTGTGTTGTGATTTGGGAGATGTATTCTGCTTTCAGAGATACCAAAATGTGAAATAACGTGCCCCAGCATCCTGATATCAACTATCGAAAGAATTGATTTATTGACTGGATAGATACATAGTTACATAGCTATGTAGGTCAGTAAATAAACAGATGACAAATTACTGATGCATGAGAGAGGCACAGCTGTCAGGACCGTGGGCTCTAGCCGTAGGTAGGTAGGTAGCCAGGCAGATTTCCTGTGGACCTTATAGCAACCAGCATCTTCCTTCCTAGCAGATCTTGCAGGTGTGGACTCTAGATTTCCT
The DNA here is from genome assembly GCA_009823505.1 of Rhizomys pruinosus. Taxonomy (NCBI): domain Eukaryota; kingdom Metazoa; phylum Chordata; class Mammalia; order Rodentia; family Spalacidae; genus Rhizomys; species Rhizomys pruinosus. Next base: position 171,678 of record VZQC01007026.1, on the reverse strand, counting down.
GATGTTTCTTCGCTGAGCAGTCTCTAGCCTAGCCTGTCCCTTCGTAACTGCCACTCTTGGATCCTCTCTGGGCTGTCATCAACAGCAGCTGAGCAAAGACTACCTGTTGGGAAAGGTTGAACCCTCTGTCGTGGCATTAGAACACTGCTTGACAGGGGCCTGATGGGGTAAAGAGTTGTGCCTGGGCCAGGCCAGGTCAGATCACAGAGGGCCACCAATGCCCCTTGATGAGCATGCATGCCCATCTGTAAGTGGAAAGATGCTAGAGACCCTGATGGTGCTCCACACTGTCCCCCCAGCAGGCCTCTCTGAGAGGCTTCTCAGGCCCCTCCTTCCCTATCTTGTCTCTTTCCGAACTACATCCTGCACTTCTATGTATCTTTCTTTTTTCTTTTTGAGACAGGGTTTCATAGAGCCCAGGCTAACTTTGAACTTCTGATCCTCTTTCTTCCTCCACCTATTGAGTGCTGGAATTGCAGGAATTACAGTCATGTGCAACCACACCCAGTGTCCAACGTGCTGAGGATCAAAACCATGGCTGTGTACATGCTGGGCAAGCATTGTGCTGACTCAGCACACCCAGCCTTCGTACGCCTTTCAGTAGTATCTCCCTGCATCCTGGCCAGCAGCAGCAGTGGCACAGCTCAGCATCCACTCCATCCTCTGCTGTTCCAGCTTGCATCAAGGACTTGGTCTAAATCTCCTCAAAGCCTCTAGGATGAGATATGGTGGGGAGCTACACTAGGACCCAGCTACAACAGCTGACATTAAGATTCTACCCTAAGATAGTATCTTCTAACAGCTTAAAATTCAATTATGCAGGGAACAGAGACAGGCAGGGCCTGGGTGTGGCCCAGTGGGACAGCACCTGGCAGCATGCAAAGCAGCCACCACAGACACAAACGAAAGTACTGGATCAAACCAAACCACATCAAAATCAAGGACAATTTAAAATCAGGAAATATTAAGCTGGGCATGGTGGTGCATGCCTTTAATCCTAGCACTTGGGAGGCAGAGGCAGGCAGATCTTTGTGAGTTCAAGACCAGGCTGGTCTACAGAGCGAATTCCAGGACAGCTGGGGCTACAGGGAAACCCTGTCTCAAAAAGACCAAAAAAAAAAAAAAAATCAGTAAATATTTATTAGATGCTCCAAGTTTGGCAAGCAACATTGACTCTTGGGTTTTGGGATAAAGATGATTCCTAGATTCAGTCACACAGGGCCCATGAATAAGGTTTAATTTGAACTTAGTGTTCCTAAGTCCAGATGCTGAAGAAGTCAGTCCTGGCCTGTTGGTAAAGCGACTTGTTAACCCTCATCTAGATGAGAACCACTGACCAAGGACGGCAATCCTGCTGGACAGCTCCCTTCACTGCTGAGTGTGGGGAGCAGCTCAGCACCACCTTTATTGGGGAGGGAATAAGCTCAAGAAGGAATACGGGTCCTGTGTTCCTGAAAGGTCACCCACATTCTTCAAACACCCCCAGCCAGCTTGTGCATTACCTAACCCTTAGGGTAACTGACATGCCCCATGTCACTCTCTGGGCAGTAGATGTTCTAAAGGCAGAGGTGGGGTCTTAGTTCCTCCACCCACACCTCTTCCCAAGCACCGCCACAGGGACTGACAGACACCAAGAGGGGAGCAGTGGCACCAAGTTCCCTGAGTGTCAGTCTGCCTCTGATCACATGACTGCATCAAGTTCACTGAGTGTCTGTCTGCCTCTGATCACGTGACTGGGGTATCTGCGGTGAAGGTTTCCTCTCACTCTGTGGGTTTTCTCTTCATGTCCCTGATTGTTTCTTTTGCTGTACAGAAGCTTTTGAGTTTAATGAGGTCCCACTTGCCAATTGTTGACCTTGTTTCCTGTGCAGCCACTATCTGATTTAGAAAGCCTTTTCCTATGCCTATGTCTTGTAGTCTGCTACCAACTTTTTCTTCTATCGCCTTCAGAGTTTGGGGTTTCACGTTGAGGTCTTCGATCCATTTGGAGTTGATTTTTGTACACGGTGAGAGGTAGGGGTTTAATTTTATTCTTTTACAGGTGGTGATCCAGTTTTGCCAACACCATTTGCTGAAGATGCTATCTTTCCTCCATTGAGTCTTTTTGGCCCCCTTGTCAAATGTGAGCTGGCTGAAATTGTATGTGCTCAGCTTTGGATCTTCAGTTTTGTTCCATTGGTCAATAGGTCTGTTTTTGTGCCAGTACCAAACTGTTTTTATGACTATAGCCCTGTAGTATAGTTTGAAGTCTGGTATAGAAATCCCCCCTGTATTGCTCTTCTTACTCAGGGTTGCTTTGGCTATTCAGGGTCTTTGGTTGTTCCATATAAATTTAAGAATTTTTTTCCAAGCCTGTGAAGAATGTCTTGGGGATTTTAATTAGGATTGCATTGAATATATATATTAATTTGGGTAGAATGGACATTTTTACTATATTAACTTTTTCAATCTGTCCTCAGTTTTTATACTGTTAGCCTCTCTCCTGTGCAGCTAGGCCTGCTGGTTGGTGGGGAGGTGTGGCTGGCTCTTCTGCCCCTCCTTTCTTGCTGAGTGACAGTCAACAAGCTAGCTGTGACAATCCTAGGCAAGCAGGGGCAGCCAAGCTTGGGAAGATGGAGTGTAGTCTGCTTGTCCCAGGACAGTCCTACACAACACTAGGACAGGTCAGTGGGGCTCTGGCACACTGACTGCCACTACCCTCCCATTATGCAAAGCCCCTTCTGAGACTTGAGCTCTGCACAGCCACTGTGAGAGAAGAGAGAGCACAGGAGTAGATGCTGGAAGATAGTCCTCCACGCCACTGCCATTAACTTCCAGAATATATAAACTACTCAAAAAACAAAGAAGAAAACAAATGACCCACTCAAAAGATGGAGTAAAGAGCTGAACAGAGACTTCACAAGTGAGGAAATAGAGATGGCTGAGAAACATCTTAAAAAGTGTTCAACATTGCTAATAATTAAGGAAATGCAAATTAAAACCACTTTAAGATATCATCTCACTCTGATAAGGCTGGCTAGAATCAATAAAACAAATGATACCAAATGCTGGAGAGGTTGTGGGGAAAGGGGAACACTCATCCACTGCTGGTGGGAATGCAAACTTGTACAACCGCTATGGAAAGCAGTGTGGAGAACCCTTAAAAGACTCAAAATGAGCCTACCACCTCCTGACCAGGCCACACTACTTCCAGGTATATATCAACCAGACTCTTCCTACCACAGAGATACATGTACAGCCATGTTTATTACAGCTCTTGTCACAATAGTGAAGAGCTGGAACCAATCCAAGTGCCCTTCAGCTGAGGAGTGGATAGCAAAAATGTGGTACATCTACACAATAGAGTTCTATGCAGTGGTAAAGAAAGATTATATCATGAAATTTGCAGGTAATGGATGAAACTAGAAGACAATCCCAGAAAAACAAAAGATGAATGGTATCCCTCATCTGTGGATGCTAGCACCAAGTACCTGGTTGTAAGGCAAACTGAGAAACATTAATGTTTTAGTCCTCATAATCTGAAAACAACTCCACTCTGCTCTTATATTGTGAATCCCTAGACAGGTTCTAGTAACTAACCTACCATTTATTTTCAGACTTTGGTTATTTGGTATATGATGGTGGGTACATATGCATCTTTTAGAGTAATATAAAATTAAAATGGAAAAATGTGAATCAAGAAATATGGCATGGAAATAACATAAAGTTTGTTTTCAGAAGATACAATTTTAATATAGGTGTGATGTTATCAGGCTGGTGTAACTTAGCCTTTTTGGGTGCTTAATGACCATACTTAATGCCCACACCAATTTGGCCAAGGAGCCTAAGGGATAACTTTGTTCCTTGCCCTCAGAGGTCAACCAAGTCTTAGGGGACTATGCATGAGGGCATCTCTTGAAATGTCTTGCAAATGTGAGCCACCAGTCTTCCTGTTTAGGGAGGTCTTGGAGATCCACTGATGGGACTTCAGCCAGTGTCCAGTCTATAAAGAGGAAAGTCTGCTCATGCTTTAAAAAGCCTGGTCTAGCAAGACCCGATTTTGTCCTGAGTGGATGGAACTGGTAAATGAAAAACTGAAAGTAAACAGGGGCTCCCTCTCCCCCCATCCCGAGAGACCCCTGAGGACCAGATCCCCCAAAATAAAAACCTTGGTTAATCTGGGCTGTGTGGCTTTAAGCATCCAAAAGGAAAGTAAAATCAGAAATAATCAGTAAGGCCTGAGAAATTGTACTTCAGATATAAAAACTTGAGATCTTAGTAAAAAGACAAAAAGAAAAAAGAGAGAGCACTGTCGTTTGGCCTGTCTTCAGTTCTTGCTGGCAGGTGCAGCTACCCCGTGGCTGCCGCTGCTTTTCCCATGCTTCAGAGACCTGAGACACAGCTTTTCAACCTTCCAATATGGACAGAAGACTCACGACTCTCCAAGAGTCCTCCAAACCTTCAATGCCAGATGGGGACTACTGAGATACCCAGCTTGTGGACTGAGCAGCTACTGGGATTTCAGCCTCATCAGAGTATAGACTGCTGTTGTTGGACTACCCAGGCTGTATCATGGGGGCCAGTACAGGAAGATCAAGACAAGATGCATGCTTATTGGACCTCATTTGGGGACCATAGGAGGGAAAGACCCCAATGTGGAGCACAAGGGCAAGATTGATGTTTGTTTGGGCTTGCCAAGAAGGAAACTTCAAACACTTCCTTAAGGAAAACATGACATCTTTTTAGCAAAAACAAAGAAAGAAAAAAATGAACAAAATCCTCCAATTCAGGCGATATGTGTATGCATGTTTGTATATATTTATGTATGTACATAATTATAAATATATAATTTCTATATAATATCTATATATATATATACTAAAAAAAAAAAAAAAAAAAAAAAAAAAAAAAAAAGCAACCAATAAAAAAAAAACTGAGAAAAAAAACTCCTGGATAAGAAAGACTCAGAAGAAAGATGCACGACATGTATAGCAGCCGAGTGCCCCGGGAACTCACGGGTGACGTGGTGGGGTTGGGGTGTGGGGCATGGAAAGGGAAGTGACTCTAAATTCGATTGAGAAATGATGTATGATGTATGGAAAAAGTTTAATAAAAATAAAATATTAAAAATAAACAAATAAATAAATAAAAACTGAGGACACTAGGGGAGGCTCTCCTGACTTTTTGTGTGGCTCTGGGGAGGTCACCATCCACACTTGGGTGAAGACTTTCCAGTGCAGCCTTAGGACAGGAGCACCCACATTCCTGTAACTAAACCTTCACCCATCGCTCTGTAAGTAAGCCTGATAAACTCACTAGTTTCCCAGACTGTAGTTTGACAAAATCGGGCCTTGGTTTGTCTTAGAGACCAAAGGAATAGAGGGATGATATTGCTTATGCCTCCCAGGAGGAATTTTAGCAACATAGGAGATACCAGTTCTTGGAAACGGCCTGAGGATTTGGGTTTTGCTCCATTATTTGTCCTCCTAAGATCCCATACAGTGCAGGACACGTGAACAAAGCCCATATACTTTCAGCTCCTTGGACACCTTTGCTCCCAAAGATCACTTCATCTGGAATCATATTCCTGATAGATGAGATTCAACAGGAGCCAGGTAGCCAAGGAGAAGATGCTTACCTGACAGAGATGGGTAGACAGATCACAGCAAACCAGACACTGGGTTTACCACCCTGTCAGCCCCCTGCTGTCTCTGTGGGAACTGCATTTCTGTAGAATGAAGTAACTGCAGGTGCACCACCACCTGCAGGCCCATCACGTCGACCTCATTCAGGGTGGTGCGCTGAAGTCAAGCAAACCTAGACAGGTAGCAAAGCCATACAGGAGAGACCTTGACCAGGTAAGTGGCAGGACTCGGGGGTTCTGGTCCCTTTCTTGTGTTATCAGGAGCAAGAATCCCAAGCCAGGAGGCAGGCCAAGCTTTGGCTTTCCCTCTTTCTTATGGCTCAGCTCTGGGGTCTTCAGCAGAGCTGGTCAGCAGGCAGGAGTTGAATCTGTGGGTGAAGAATACTTCCCAGGAACTCAGGATTCCCAGGAAAACCCAAGTGAATTATTACCTGTCCGTTGTATCACAACTCCTTGACTGAATTATCAACCCAAACCCAACATTTGTTGCTTACAAGCAAATAAAATAAAAGATAGAAATGAATTCAAAAGTAACATTGTGTGCATGCTTGTAGAAAAGACCACAGAGTTCATGTCATGCACATCAAAGCAGAAAACGCTGAATGAACAAAGACGGTAATTTTATATTGTAAAGGGTTCCATTCACAACAAAGGTATATAATTGTGATCACCTTTTAAGAACTGAATTATACTGTCTTTAAATAGGTAAATTAATGACAGCAATTTAAAAGACATGGACAAGAAACAAAATGAAGTGGGAGACTCGATGTCCGCCTGCCTTTGACAGGTCATTTAAGCAGATTATAAATAAAGGTATAAAGGGAAGGAACAAAGGAATTAGGAATGATTTAATATAGAAATAAGTACCCCAAGGGAAGACAGAGTTTTCCCTCAGTGTCTGTGAAAAATCAGGGACAAATGCATCAAGTATTAAGCTATAAATAAAATCTCAAATTTGTGAAAGTAGACGGTATATGGATCAAGTTCTAAGGACAAAACAGAAGGAAAAAAAGGAGAGGAGGGGTGGAGAGAGGAAGAGAAGAGGGGGGAGAGAGAGAGAGAGAGAGAGAGAGAGAGAGAGAGAGAGAGAGAGAGAGAGAGAGAAAGAAAGAAAGAAAAAGAGAGAGAGAATGAGCTCCTCACAGTTTAAAAGCTCAGCCTTTGAAAATTAAAAGATTTCTTGGGCTGGGGACATGCTCAGTGGGTAAGGGACTTACAGAGCAGGCATGAGTTCCAATCCCCATAACTACGTGAAGCGGCACACAGAAGCTCTCACCTGAAATCCTAGTGCAAGATGGGAGGTGGGGACAGGAGAGCCCCTGGGATCGTGAAGCCCAGCCAGGCTCAGCAGCGAGCAAGCATGGACACCCTGTGCTGTCCTCTGACCTCCACACTGCAAGAACAAAACCTAGACCTATGCATCATTTACATACACATACACCCAAGAGTTTTAAGTAATTCTAAAATGTAAAACAAGACACAATTAAATTATAGACCCTTGAGTCATAATGACACTGAGTGCTGAGCTTTCTGTGGCAGAGGCTGTAGTCTCACTTCTCTGCTTTCTCTGTGACCTAACCCTGCTCCTTCCCCACTGTTACTGAGCTATTTCCTTAGAACTAGAACATTCTCTCCTGGAGGGAGGCTAGTTAAGATTCAAGACGTAAAGTAAACTGACAAAGCCCCGGGAAGGAAAAAAAAAAAAAAAAACCCAAAGACAAAAAAAACAACAAAAAACCCCAACAGAAGTCTCAGGAAGCTTCTGGACCAAGACTCAAAGCCCCTCCCCAGGGTTCTACAAGCAGTCAGGAGTGCTGGGAAGACTAGACTCTGTATGTAGACCAGTCCAACTGCCTGCAGGTCGGGGAGGAAGCTTTTGTGAGGTTCACCCACACTGGCTAGGGTGGGCTTTGGACAGTGTTGCTGCCTTTGAATCATGTGTGCGCCTGTTGGGAACTCCCAGTAAACTCATGGGTTTAGTAAGACAGATGGGTGGATAATTTCTCTGGTCTGTCTTGGGTGCTCAATCCAGGGTGCGTAGACACTTGTTCCTGCCTCCCCAGGAAGAGTTACACTACACCTACGGACAGGTGCAAACTACTCTCCCTTCCTCTTGAATTTGGCTGGCTCTGTGACCTGCTTTGACCAACAGAACAAGTGGGGGTGACACTGTGATATATAGGGCTGAGCTGCAGAGATCGGTAACTTCTGCCATTGCTGCTTGGGAAGCTTGCTACCACATCCAGATGTGAGATGCTCAGTGCACTAGTCCTGTGGACAGACTCACAAAATGCTTCTCATGGCGCAAAACCACCTGGTAATTTCCAGCTAACATCAGGCTCCCAAGAGGCCTCATCCAAACCCTGGAACAGAGGAGTCCTTAGCTGAGTTCTGCTTGAGACTGTGGCTGTGTTAATCCCCTGAGTATTTATGCAGGCTGCTTTTTAAAAAAAAATTTGCATTTGAGTTTTATGCCTGCATGTATGTGAGTACACTCCTGTTGTGCAATGTCTGTGGAGGTCAGAAGAGGGTGTCAGATCCCCCAGAACTGGAGTTATGGACCATTGTCAGTTGTCATTTGGGTGCTGAGATTCAAACCTGAAACTTCGTTAAGAACAGCCAGTTTTTTTCACTATCTCTCTAGCCCCCAGGCTGCTTTTTTTTTTAATTTTATTTATTTATTTATGTATATGAATATACTGTCTGCATGTAGGTTTGTGCACCTGTGTCGTGCAATGCCACGGAGGTCAGAAGAGGGTGTTGGATTCCCCTGGAACTGGAGTTCTCCTGGAATTGGAGTTACAGACGGTTCTCAGCTGCCATGTGGGTGCTGGGGATCGAACCCGGGTCCTCTGCAAGAGCAGTCGGTGCTCTTAACCACAGGCTGCTTTTTAAAGTCCCTCTTCCTTGTAGAGATGAAAGAGGATGCACCTTGCAGTTTTGCTGCAGACCAGACCCTAAGGTCCACGATGAACCCCAGTGAAGTCACTCTGTCTTATGTAGACCTGTAGCTGGGGCTGTGGGTTGCTTGAGTTCCACCTGGATTTTTTTCTTATTCATTGAGAATTTCATATGTGCATGTAATGTGTTTTGATCAAATCCACTTCCATTCCCTCCCCTGAAGTTCCTCCCCACCTCCATCTTTCCCTCCCAACTTCATGTGCCATGATTTTATAAACCCACCAAGTCCATTTCGTGCTGTGTGTATATGCACAATATATCTACTGGAACAGGGGTTGCCTCTGGTGTCTACATGCCTAAAGAAAATCGAATCTCCTTCTTCCAGCAGCCGTCAGTTCCCAGTAGCTCCTCAGCCAGGGCCGGGACTTCCTGTCTGCCTCACTCCATGCTGGGATTTTGTCTGGCTTGATCTTGTTCAGGCCTTGCCCATGCTGTCACAGCCACAGTTCATTGTGTAGCTGCAGGTTGTGTCTTGTCGAGTCATCCACTGCCTCTGGTTCTTACGGCCTTTCCTCCTCCTCCTTTGTAATGATCTGCAGCCTTGGAGGAGTGCGAGTGATCTCCATACCCCATTTAGAGCTGAGCACTCTACATACAGTTTCTTGTTTTCTGCATGTTGAACAGTCCACTTGGATTTTGTAAGGACCAAACTTATGAATCAAATGTCTAACCCCAGTCAAAATGGCTGAGATTAAGAGAACAAATGGTATCAAATGCTGGCATGGACGCTGGGAGAGGGGACTCCTCAACCAATGCTGGTGGGATCACAAACTGGTGCAACCACCATGGAAATCAGTGTGGAGAACTTAAAAAAAAAACAACTAAAAAATAATTCTGCCACATGACCCGATCATACCACTCCTTGACACATATCCAACTGATCCTACTGCCGAGGTACCTGCGCAGTCATGTTTGTTCTTTTCACAATAGCCAAGAAATGGAAACAACCTAAATGTCCTTCAACATGGATAATGAAAATGGTATGTTTTCACAATGGAGTATACTCAGTATGCTAAGTGAGGAAATTCAGACTCAGAAAAAAAGTGACATATTCTCTCTCATTAGTGGATCTTAGCTTCCAGTCCCTAGATGTGAACACATGTCCTGACGTAACTGCAGGAGCCAGAAAATTGGAAAGGAACTGTGGGGATAAAGGAGAAGAAAGAGCTTGAAGACGGGATAGTAGAAGACAGGCATAAAGGGGAAATGGACAAAGGAGCGGCACTGTACCTGGGGAGGGAGAAGCTAAGGTTGTATGGGGGCAGAGGAGCAGTAAATAATGCTAAGGTGGTATGAAAACCCAGAGGGTCATGTTTTAGTTGAAAGTCCTACTGAAAAATACATATTCAATACATATACAAGTGCGAGTGTAGATCTGAAGGCTACGTAACAAGAAACAGTGCCAGGCAGGAGAAAGCTCCCATTGAATTGCGTGTTGGTCAGGGTTGTCCAAGAGACTCACAGAATAACACAGGCCCTTTCCTCAGCTCTTGATTGCCTTCCGGACCTTGGAAATATTTACCTGGGTGGGGATCAGTGGGCAGACATGTGAGTAGGGAGAGGACCTAAATATCGCCATACTATATTGTACAAAAACTGCAAACTTCTGGGCTGGAGAGATGGCCTAGCGGTTAAGAGCACCGACCGCTCTTACAGAGGACCCAGGTTCGATCCCCAGCACCCACATGGTGGCTGAGGACCGTCTGAAACTCCAATTCCAGGAGAACTCCAGTTCCAGGGGAATCCGACACCCTCTTCTGACCTCTGCGGCATTGCACGACACGCATGCACAGACCTGCATGCAGACAGTACATTCATACACATACAGAAATAAATGAAAATTAAAATAAAAAAAAAAAGAAAACTGCAAAACTTCGATAAAAGGTAAAATTATAGAAAACAAAACAAATATGAATGTGATGAGAGTCAGTCCCTGGATTCTCAAAGCCAGTGGACAGCCTCTCTCACACCCACCAGGGTGGCACTGCTGCCCTTGACTTCTCTCCTAAAAGGGAACTGGAACAACAACTTCACAGACACATACTTCGCTGTGCACGGACCAAACGGCTGATAGGCAGTTTCTTCTGACTCTCCAGTTTGTCTGTGCAGGACCAGAGAAAGGACAGCTAGGTAGGCCGTGGATCCAGTGGATCCAGTGCACAGGGCTGGTCTCTAGTTATTACCGGTCACCACCTCTTCTCTCATGGTCCAGAACCCGTGTCCCTGTCTTAGCTGATCTTGTTGCTATGATGAAGCGCCCTGGACAAAGCAAGTTCGGGGAAAAAGGGTTGATTTGGCTCAAGATTTGGGGCTATAGTCTACAGCCCAGCACCAGGGTCAAGGCAGCCTGTCATAGCCCAGCACAGGGAGAGGGGATGGGGGAGTTCAAGGCAGCCGGTCACAGCCACAGGCAAGAGGAGAGAGAAAAAAGGCTGCAGGATGGTACCCGGCTCCCTTTCTTCTTTGTTACAGAGTCCAGGTGAACGGCGCCTGCTTTTCGGCTTGTTCTTCCCACGTCAGCAGACAGCCCTCCCTGAGGCTCCCTTCCCAAGTGATTCCACATTGTGTCACGTTGACAACTAAAGCTAACTATCAGCCTCCACCTCACATTGAGTCCATGACCCATAGTTCTCAAGATGCTTAGATACCTGCTTTTTCTGACGTATGGTCCTGAGAGCTAACAGGCTTAGTTCCTCTATGGAAAGCTCCTAGAAAGTTTCTGTATGTACTAATGACACAGTCTTTCAACATTTGTCGCTGGAGACTCAACTCAGTGCTGGGATCTGGGCAGAGGGTCCACTGTTCTATTGAGATATCTCCTTTCAGAGAAAAATCTATAACTAATGAATTTTCTGGATATAAAATAAGTGTACAAAATGAGAGCTTACATACAGGATAAAGATACCCAATTAAATAATAAGCAGGGAGAAGATCCAATTTATGGTAGAAAAAAATGAAGTGTCAACAAAACATCCAGTTGTTCTTCATGACAGTGTGAAGGAGACGTGGAGCACACAGTAAGACAGACAGAAGAGAAACAAAGAAGAGCCTTTGCACACATTCTCCAGTGAAAACTGGAGACGTTAAATAAGAAGGCTCCCTGGTTTAGGGCTGGAGAGAAGGGTCAGCGCCTAAGAGCACTTGCTGCTCTTCCAGGAGACCTGAATTTGAGTTCCAACACCCAATCAGGTGGATCACAACCACCTGCAGCTCCAGTTCCAAGAGACCTGACATCCCCTTCTGGCTTCCACAGGTATGTGCGTGTGCACACAAACACACACCACCACCACCACCACCCACCAATGAAAATACAGCCAGGTGTGGCAGCACACACCTTTAATCCCAGCACTCAGGAGCAGAGATAGATGGATCTCTGTGAGACTGAGACCAGCCTGATCTATATAGTGAATTCCAGGCCAGCTGGGACTATGGGGGAAATCCTGTAACAAAATATTCTAAGTAACTAAAAATAATATATTAAGAAGTAAGCTCTCAAAATAGAAACTCACACATTGGTGTAATTTTTTAAGGAATGTAAACATGTGACATAGATGTCACATATCTATAAACAAAAAGCTACTCATTAGAATAGTTTTCTTGACCATAACATAGTGAATGGGAACAGGTGGAGATAAATAGGAAAATAAAAACAAATGTGAGCCCTGTGAAACCAGTTACGATAACATACCAGGAACTGAAGGATACTGTTGGTTGGGCTCTGTGCTCTTAACATAAAAACAGTATCACGGTACTTGGGCCTAAGTGGATGCAGTCCTGTGCAGTCCTGTGCAGTCCTAGTCATCTACACGGTGCCAATGTTGTTGTTTCATCTGGAATAGTTTATAGAAAGAGAAAGGACAGGTCAAAGATGAGGGGGCATAGAGTGGCCTTACCCCCATCACACTAGGATGTCCTGAGCCTCCAAGCCTGTGACTATGTGTGTTAGACAGGGTTCTCTAGAAGAACAGAGTGGATAGAATGAACACAAACACACACACACACACACACACACGTGTGCATGTGTGTGTGTGTGTGTAGTGTGTGTGTATCTCAAGGGGATTTACTAGATTGTTTACAGTTAAGGAGTCCAACAATGACTGTCTGCACGCAGGAGAGATAGAATGCAATACCTGCTCAGTCCATGGTGCTGGACAGCCCAGTAGTTCCAACTGGCAGTAAAGGCCTGGAGGATTCCTGGAGAACCATGGTTCTTCAGTCCATAGTGGCAAAGGATTGTGGCAGCATCAAAGTAGATGTTCTCACAGAGAGGAGAGGTGGGTGGGCAAGGAAGCCTCCCTCACTTTGCCTTCAGATTGTTCATATCTAGACAGCCTCCTAAAGGAACTTCACAGGTGTAGCTAGGTATCTCAAGACGAGGAGATGCCTTGGATTGTCTGGGTGGGGATGAGCACAAGTATCCTCATCAGACACAGGCAGAATGGGAGGGGGGAGAAGGGATGAGGGAAAGAGAGTGTACGTGTACGGGGAGAGAAGAGCTGTGAGCGACTTGAACACACTGCTCAGTTGGTTGCGAAGATGGAGAAACAGACCACAAGCCTTGAACTCAGAGGTCAACGGAAGCTGATGAAAGCCTAGAATCACCAGAAGACCACATCCCTGCCGATGCCTGACCTTAGGGCTGCTATCCAGTGAAAGATGATAAATTAGATGCCTGGGCAACATGGACCTTATTCCTCTCGGGTGTAGACATCCAAATTGTGGGGGATGACCTCACTGTTACCAACCCCAAGAGGATTGCCCATGCTGTTGAGAAGAAGGCCTGCAACTGCCTGCTGCTGAAGGTCAACCAGATTGGCTCAGTGATGGAATCCATTCAGGCTTGCAAATTGGCACAGTCTAATGGCTGGGGTGTCATGGTGAGCCACCACTCTGGGGAGACTGAGGATACGTTCATTGCTGACCTTGTGGTGGGACTCTGCACAGGACAGATCAAGACTGGGGCTCCCTGCCACTCAGAGTGTCTGGCCAAATACAACCAACTCATGAGGATTGAGGAGGCTCTTGGGGACAAAGCTGTCTTTTCTGGATGGAAGTTCCATAATCCAAAGGCCAAGTGAGAAGCTGGAGCCTCCAGGATCCCACAGAAAAATACAGGCCTTTGAACTCTTCTCCATGAAATAAATATTGGCCCCAAACAAACAACAACAAAAAATTAGCATCAGCAATGTCTTCGCTTTGGAACATCAGTAAAAAAATTTGGCAAAGTTGAGAGAGAGAGAGAGAGAGAGAGAGAGAGAGAGAGAGAGAGAGAGAGAGAGAGAACAGGGACAGAGGCATCATGTACCATGAATGGGGGGAAAGAATGTGGTATAATCTTTTGAGAAGATGATTTGGTAAAATTTGTCAAGATTTAAAATTGACCTAGTGGTTCCACTTGTAAAATTGATCTGCAGGAAATCACCAGAAAAATGTTTATAAAATGGACCTTAAAGTTGTCTGCCCATTGTTTGTAATATAGCCAATATTGAAAACAACTTCAAGATCCCACTTGACATCAATGAGTGATGCACCATAAAGCAGATTGGTTATTCCAGTAGGGAATAGTATGGTAATACAGACCGTGTTCATTGCTGTTCACTTAGAGACCGACAGAGAGTCATCAGTGAAGAAAGATTGCACAGCAAAACAATATAGTAATGAATATATAATACCCCAGTTCACAAAAGTCTGGAAAATATTCACAAGCATGCTAATAGTTGTTTTCTGGTCAAAGTTTGGGGGTGATTTTAGTCTTCTGTTTTTGTGGATGTTTTAATTCCTTTCTTTGCAATAAATATGGACAATATTTAGGGTTAATAGAAATAATAGAGATGTGTTGATTTGAGGAGAAAAAAATCCCTCAAACCCTAAGTTGATTAAGTGATGAAATAGAAAATGCAGATTAGGCGCCTTCATTTTAAAAATAATTTATTTTTATTTATTTATTTTTGGTCATTTTTTGAGACAGGGTCTCCCTGTAGCCCCATCTGTCCTAGAACTCACTATGTAGACCAGGTTGGCCTTGAATCCCCAGAGATCCGCCTGCCTCTGCCTCCTGAGTGCTGGGGTTAAAGGTGTGCATCACCACGCCTGGCTATTATTTTTATTTTATGTGTATGAGCATATTGCCTGTGTGTATGCAAGTGCACCTGTGTCATGCAATGCCCATGGAGGTCAGCAGAGGGCGTTGTGTCCCCTAGAACTGGAGTTACAGATGGCTGTCAGCTGCCGTGCAGGTTCTGGGAATCAAATCTGGGTCTTCTTCAAGAGCAGAGGACAGACAGACAGACAGACACACACACACAGGGAATGTTTGGTCAATAAAGGCCTTAAGAACACCTTAAATCTCATAAGCAATCAAAATACCAGAAAGAATGAGCTTGAATTCCTTTCATCGTACTAAGGGAAAATTCCATTCATTGGTTTATATCTGACTCTTTCTAAAAGTCAAGTCTGTTATCGAGAGATATTTGAATGTTCGGGCAGCTGCCTTTCCATCTTGAACTCATTCACCCTAGACGATGAACAGCAGTTACTGGTCCCAGCTAGGTCCCTGCCACCACAGCATCTCCACTGGTCATCAGCTAGGTGGGCACCCACAGTGTCCAGCAAAGAGAAGACTTGGGCTCTCTGCCACACAGAGGCCAATATCTTGTCCACCACTTGGATGGAATCCCACTGCGAGCTCTAAAACTATTTTAACTTGATTAATTTCTCCAATTTATAAAGCTGGATTTTTTTTAGCACAATTGCATTATCTCATGGAGCCTTTATAGATTTGAACCACCAATCTGCATTAAAATACCCACAAGTAGAGGAAACAGAATGTTTCTGTCGGTGGGGTCCCTGCTCTGTAGCCTTTGGAGCTGCTATCTAGATACTTTATCTTCGGTGAGGGACACAGTGTTCTCTGTTCGTTCAGATATATCCATTCATCAAAGCAGAGATGAAACTCAACTTCAAAAAAGTGACCTTGCCTTGGGAGTCTCAGCCAGCAGGAAGTAGAGGGTGCTGGGGGTGCTGGGAGGCCTTGCAGGGAGCCCCGAGACAATGCCAGGGCTGAGCAAACAAAGCTCAGCCCCTGTGACTCCAGGGACACCCATGATTCTCCTGGCGGCCTCAAAGGAATCGCAGTCCTTTCTGAATCCAGTGCCTGAATTTCTCCAGCAGTCTTTATTTTCTAACAAAGATTGACATCTGAGTATTTCAAAACAGGGACCATAGTGAATTAAACTCAGGATGCAGTATGGCCCACCACTGGCCTTTTCTGGAACTGGAGGGAATGGGTTGCCTGACCAAGGTCAGTACTTTATCAGTAGAAGAAATTGGATATTTCCAGTTTGTTCTGGTCACAGGTGGCTGACTGACAAAGCCAGGAGGCTGTACTGAGGGAAGCGGGGTGGGTGCCATTGTCCATTTAAGTTCCAACTCTCAGGTAATGACAACTGTCCTCATCTTTGAGAACAAAGGCTGATGCTTTGTGTGCCGAAAATATGTCCCATTAACAAGAAGCCAGTCAACCTGAGCAGCACAACTGTTTGCATTTTTCTTCTGCTCTACTTTACCTAGAAGGCGAACAGCAGGCCCGGGATGTAGCTCCACTAGTAGAGAGCTTCTAGCATGCACGAGACCCTGGGTTCAGTTTCCGGCACCACATAAAGCCAGATGAGGCGCCACAGGCCTGTAATCTCAGCTCTCGGGAAGTGGATGCAGGAGGACCCAAAGTCCAAGGTCATCCTTGGCTACAACTCAAGACCCTGTCAACCCCACCTAGCCCTCCTTCTCTGACTTCAGTACCAGCAACTGGTGTACCAGATAACCCATGCAATGCCCCCAGCTCCCCTCTCCACTTCCGGTCTTGGGTACCTGGTGTTCCTGGTTGTGAGGTGAATCTTGAGGTCCAGCCCCATTTTTTTTTTTTTTTTTTTTTTGAGACAGGGTCTCCCTGTAGCCCCAGCTGTCCTGGAACTCACTCTGTAGACCAGGCTGGCCTTGAACTCACAAAGATCCGCCTGCCTCTGCCTCCCAAGTGCTAGGATTAAAGGTCCAGCCCCATTTTTTTAATATGTTCCAGTTTCTCCCACAGCTTAGCCATGCAAACCGTTTAGCCGTTGTCCAATGGGACTTCCATCACTAACCCCCTCCGTCCAAATTCCTGTGGATTTGCTCCACATCAACTGGCCAAATATATTTGTTCTAATATGTTTAATTCAAAGCAAAGGAACACATCATTATTCTATGCTAGGCCCCATCATGGTAACATTTCAAAAACATAATACAAGAAACTCTAAACTTTGGAGAACCTTCAGACCTGCTAGTTATTTTGAGATTTCAAGGAGATTTGAATGTGACCTTGAAAAACAGCAGGAAACTGATGTGCGTGTGTGGCTATTTAAAATTTTAAGAATAATAATAATCCTGTAATTTTGAGTTTCTGAAAATCACTCTGAAGCAGAACTATTGTTTTAAAGACCACGGTGATTTCTAAGCCTGGAAATGGACAGTGACACTGAGAACACAGGAGCTGAGGCAGGTTCGGCTATGCGATGCGGATTCCGAGCTGGCAAAGCCAGAGGCTGCTCCGCACTGTGCCACCACCTGGCATCTGGGAACTGAATTTCTGGGCAGCTCGGGCTGCTGGGAAATCCCTCTGCTGAGTGGGAAGCTGTATCACTGTAGCTGCCCCTGTGGGGTCACTCAGCACTCCCCCCTCCCTGCCATCTGACCTGCGGTTTCCCTGTCTCTCTGGTCATCGCTTCCTTCCTTTTAAACCTCCTTTCTTGGTTCCTTCCTTTGTGGCACTTGGCATGGTGGGCAGAGGCCTGGTCTTCGTGGCAACGGGCACTTGCCAGGCAGGGGTACTGCCCAGGCCTGAAATTTAGTAATGTTGACATGTCTGTCAACTCAGAGGAAAGGACACTTCCAGTGCCCATCGGGGTGTCCTGCCTGTGTGCCCCTCACCCAGAGCATCTCTGAGAAGGGCTAGAAACCTGCAGAGGGGCCTTTTTCTTTGAAAAGGTATCTGACTCAGGAGAAAGCACAGACAGTCTGTTTTACCTCCATACACAGAGGTGCTTCCACAGGTGGGGAGCCTTTTATAGACTGTGACTGCAATGCTATTATGGGGTGGGAAGCGCAGCTGTCCTCCTCCACAGGACACCCCATCAGGGGTCCCTATTCATGTGACCCAGGCTGAGAGAGATAAGTTCTGCACAGTGGCAACCCTGTAGCCCTTGTGGGGAGCTGCGCAGAGCCCAGGGGTGGGCACGTGTCAATCCTGGGTGCTGACCCTGTGCGGTGGAGTGCTGCAGCAATTTCCTTTGAGATAAAGCATTGCATCTTGGGAGCTGCTTAAGACACAGGATGTTCTACCGTGCCAGTCTACGGGGAAGCCCCTTAATCTCAGTAAGCACCACAATAGCTTCAGGAAGTCCCTGGAAATGACTAGATTCACTAGCTCCACCCTCCCCCAGCTCCTGGAGGCAGGAAGGACTGCAGGAGACAGTCTCAGACCAACCAAGTTGCCTAGAAGAAACAGAGGCCAGTTCTTCAACCTGGGCAGCTCCTGGAGACTACGATGTGCTCCAGGTTCCTGCTTTCCTGAGCCCTCACCCATGCTGGGGTGGACTTTTGAAGATGTAACTGTCTTTGAGTCTTTCTATAAGTAACCCCTCAACCACATTCCTGCAAGTAACTCTGACAAAACGCATGGGTTCAAGTTGGACTTTGGTGGCTTTCTAACTTCAGTCTGTCCCTGGTTCCCTGTCTGGGGTAATAGACATTCTCTCACATCACCCAGGAATAGGTAGAATGTCTGCCCTGTGGCTACCACGTGGCACCCTGATGTAACGTTGTCCTTGTGCATGACAGGAGAGACAGCTAAACAGACAAAACACTAGACTTGGTGCAGGTATTCCACCCAAGCTTCCGTGAGAAAGCAGAGCTGGCAGACCCTAGAGTGGAGCACAAGCACAGGACTGATGGTTGTTTGGGCTTGCCAAGGAGGAGCCTTCAAACACTTCCTTGAGGAAAACACAACATCTTTCAACCTAATAAAGAAAAAAAAAAGAAATCATAAGCTGAGGTTGCTAAAACCTATGACATCATAATCTTGATATATGTGTGCATGCATGTATGCATATTTTGGAGTGATATAAATTGAAAGGAACAACAACAACAAAAATACTGGATCAAAGAACTGACTGAAACAGTAAACTTCTGCTTCAAACAGTAAACTTCTGCATCGAAAATTTTAAAAAGACTGAGAAAAAGATGAAAGACATGTGTGGCGGGACGCATGCGCTCTACTGGGGTGGGGGGCAAGGAAGTGGGGGATGGGTCTAAATTTGGTTAAGAAATATTGTATGAAATGCACAAAACTTCAATAAAAATTGGCTTTGAAAAAAAAGAAATCAAAGCTGGTGAATTCACAAAAGCAGCAGGCTTTTGTGATTGCAGAGGAGTCAAGCAAGCCTTGGAACAGGCTTCTTCTCACTTGATCTGCAGGCAAAGCCAGCTGTAGGCAAAGGGGATCCCACTGCACAGACGGTGGCTTAGACTGGGTGCCCTGCAGAGTGGGCCCTGCAGGGAGAGCTCAGCTGCAGATACTGTTTGGAAAGATGATGCCATGAAGCCCCAGAGAAGTGGGCATGGAGAAGGAGGTTGAGGGTGAGGGCTCAGGCCTGTGGGGGACCCCCCCTCATGGCCAGCAGTGTGTCAAAGTCAACCTTCAGAGCAATGCGGAACTGGGTGTTTTCATTACTGATGTAATTGTGCGGGAAGAGTGGGGGTCCCCAGAGTCTCCAGCTCCCGGTGCACTGGGTGAGCAAGTGTCTGGGGCTGCTTCAAGCAGCGCTGAGGCTAGCAGAGTTCAAGGGATGGTTGCCCAGTTCTGCCCCCCGGGAATGGGCTGGGGGCACTTGGTGGGACATCACCAGCGTCTACACTGAAAGAAGACAGAAAGCAAGCTGTGCCATTACTGCAGGCTTCTCTTTGCCTTTTCCCGTCATCTAGACTTCGCCCTGTGGCACTGGGCTGTTCACCGCAGGCATTCTCCTTGGCCAACCGGGTCTTTGATGACCTGTCAGCAGGTGAAGCCTGGGCAGAAAGAGAAAGAAGGCAGCTGTTTGCTTCTTGTCCCCACGGCGTTGCTCAGGAAACCACCGATGTGCATCGGACTATTGGTCCCAGCACCAGCTCTCTAGGGTCTCCACAGGGGTCTGTCAGTCCCTGTGCCAACCCCTGGGTTCTCACAGGCCTTTCCCTCCTTACAGGCACCACCCATGGTTTCCTCAGAGCTTGTTCAGCTCTCCAGTCCTGTTACTTGGCTCGCAGTCAGCACCTTGTGTTAAGTCTTTTCTTAAGATCTGGTGTGCAGCAATCACATACGTGCATTAAAATGTTATGGTAAAATCAGTATTCAGTATGCGGTATTAGTTACCTTTCTTGTCCCTGTGTCAAAAATACCTGACAAAAAGTAGCTTAAGGAAGGGCTGAAGCTATCACTCAGCAGTTAAGGAAGGGCTGGAGCTATAGCTCAGCAGCTAAGGAAGGGCTGGAGCTATAGCTCGGCAGCTAAAGAAGGGCTGGAGCTATAGCTCGGCAGCTAAGGAAGGGCTGGAGGTATAGCTCGGCAGCTAAGGAAGGGCTGGAGCTATAGCTCGGCAGCTAAGGAAGGGCTGGAGGTATAGCTCGGCAGCTAAGGAAGGGCTGGAGCTATAGCTCGGCAGCTAAGGAAGGGCTGGAGCTATAGCTCGGCAACTAAGGAAGGGCTGGAGCTATAGCTCAGCAGCTAAGGAAGGGCTGGAGCTATAGCTCAGCAGTTAAGAGCACTGGCTGCTCTTACAGAGGACCCAGGCTCAGTTCCTAGCACCCTATGACAGCTAACAACCATCCCTAACTCCAGACCCAGGGTATACAATGCCCTTTTACGGCCTGCACGACATAAGTGCAATTACATATATGCAGGCAAAACATTCATACACACAAAATAAATAAGTCCTCCTCCCTCAATATTTTAAAAGTGGCTTAGGGAAGGAACATTTATTTTGACTTACAGTTGGAAGACAGCTGGAGCCGAGGCAGCTGGCCACGTCACATCTGGTCAGGAAGCAGGGAGACATGAATCCTGATGCTCAGCTGGTTCTCTCCTTTCATCGTGTCCACCACCCCAGGCCAGGGAGCTGCGCCACTTCAGTTAATCTGATCTAGAAGCTCCCTCACAGACCTGCACAGACATTTTTCTCCTAGGTCATTGTAGATCCTGTCAACTTGATGATCAGTGTAATCTACGATCTGTAATATGCAGCATCATATATGAAATACAACCAATAGGATGACAGGCCCAAACTAACAATGGCAGGAAATCTGTGCTGGGTCCTGATTCCCAAGGCTAGACACCAGGCCAATCAGGACATATCGGGGGGGGGGGCACAGGGTCCTGTGGAGCAGGTGGTCCACTGAGCAAACCCAGAAGAGGGAGACCCAGGCAGGTCAAGCTGACCCAGAATTGGTCAAACCACAAGACCCCAGCATCTGTGAGAAAGCCCCTCCTTCAGCCTCCCCCAAGGTCAGAACCTTGACAGAAAATTCTGTCCCTGTCCTGAGAGAGAAGAGAGTGTAGTGGAGGCCCCAGATGGAAAAACAAGGCTTGATAAACAAGTTCTAGAGAGAAAGTAGCAGGCCCTAGAGTATGGCTGGAGCAGAGAGGGTCTGGGGCACCAAGTGAAGGTGTGGCCTGCTCCCCCAAAAGTAAAATGGGGGTTGCTGAGTCTGTCATGGTCTGAATGTGGCCCTTTATATTCACATTTGGAAGCATCATCTCCACACAGGGAGATTTGAGAAGGACCTGGGTCCTGGGGACGAGGCTTACAGGGAGGAGAAGAATCAGTGTCTCTTCTGGGGGCTGTGGCAAGGTGAGCTTCTTGCTTCCAATCTCTTCCTTCACTGCCTTATGTCACCATGCCCTGTTCTCCTGCATCTGTTCTACAGCAAGACAATCACCCATCAGATGCAGGAACATTGACCTTAAACTTCCCAATGCCTGGAAAGGGAAAAAAAAAACCCAGTCTGTGTTGTTCTGTGGCAGCATGACACAGGTGTGGGGGTGCAGGGCAGATGCTGCCTAGAGAGCCCTGAGGCACCCCCACTCATGTGAGAGCGTGGTCTGCCCAGCAGGTGCCCAGCTCTCAAGGCTGGCATACAGTGAAGAGCAGGCAGGCCTTTTCTCTGAGGGAGGAATGTTGCAGGGTGCATGAGGCTGGTACCTAGGGGCAGGAGAACTGAGGAGGGCGGAACTTGGGCTCAGTCCCATTCCCCACCCCAGTAGGACTGACTGGATTCCCGGGCTTTGCAGATGCATTCACACAACACTGGGACATCCTCAGAGGATGGATCCACGCCATTCTGGGAGGTGCACAGAGTCTGAAGTCGGCTTCTTCTAACGCCAACAGCACCTGCCATCAGTGTTCAGAGGGGCCCCTGGGAGTTGAGGTTTGGTAGATCTGTGCAACAGGACTGGGCAGCTGGCCAGCCACCACTCAGCCCCCCTCCTCTTCCTTCACACCGATGCTTCTCTCCAGAAGCCTGTTCATTCACCTCCAAACACATCAGCCACACCTGTTGTCTCCGGAGGGGCAGGCATCGTTTTGTCCTGTGTCCAGCAGATTCTGCTCCTGAGCTTCATTCTGTCTGCTTGGTCTCACCATCAGCTCTTCCTGGCTCTCCCTCAGGCAGTAAGGCAAGTTTAGCCCTGAGGAAAGAGGACGGTGGTTATCGAAGCCTGGTGTCTAGTGGACCAGCCATCACTGCACTCGAGGCTGTGTCCCCTCCCCAGCTCAAGTGTCTTGTGTATGAGAAAAAGGCAGAAGAAAAATGCACTTGAGCGCAGCCATCTTCAGCTTACTGGAGAGGAGTGGTGCCATGGAAACCGAGGACCTCGGGTACCATGGCAACAGAGCTGTGGGTCAGGCCAGGTATTTCCCACAGGGATGAGCACAGATTGTGCCTCACATGGTCTGAGGATGGCCCCTCTCCTGGTGGGGTACTACACCATCACAGGCCATCTGGGTGGGCTGAAGTTGGGGGATACAAGACATGTTCCCCTCATTTTATCCCCCTTTCTCATAGGTGTTCTTTGGGAGAGCAGAGTGATGCAGAAATCATGGTTTCTGAGCAATTTTCAGCATGGTGATGCTGCCTGAGAAAACACGCGGCCCTGCTCTAAAGGTTCTAAACCAACAGCCCCAGGATGAGACTGTAGCCAGCCTAGGAGTGTTATCTGCAGGACAGCTGGCCGCTTGGCATTTGGAACCTTATAGCAAACAGTATTTGAGGCCAGGCAACCTCGTGGTTTAATCTCAGTTTGCTAATGGAGTAGTTATAACAAGCCACAGACTTCCTGCCCAGGTCCTGATCTTTCAGCATGGACAGAGTTACTGGGTTCAAGACAGCACAATCAGAACTCTTATAGCCCAAACTCCCAGACACGTTGTATGATGGTCACCTTTAGTGTCCCTGAGCTGGGTTCCCAGGTCAGGCATCCTAAAAGTCTATGCAAAATCAAGTCAAGAAATGGGCAAGTGTGTTATTGCCAACTGATCAGTAAAACATGAATTCCCCCACAGCAGTGCCTGTATCAGACCCTGGCCTTTAAAGTTTCTGTTGACTTTTATGGACACATAGTTATCGAATGTGTTTGTGGGCTGCAGGATGACATCTCTATGTGTGTGTGAGCATCCTCACCCCAGCAAGGCTGGTTGTGACTGTCCTCACCCAGCCAGGGATGACTCAAGGTTTCTCTTTCTAACTGGATGTTTAGGGAGCCAGTGATTTCAGATGTGTGATTCTCAGAAACAATTTATTTTCTAACCCGATAGAACAGTTTAAGTACCTGCCCCCCCATCACTATCTTTTGTGCCCTAACTTCTCATCTCCAAATGGGGTGCATTCTTGGAAACCTCGTTGGAGCATTGGTGCTTCTCCATTTGGTGGACCGCAGTAGGCCTCTTCTCCACAACCCATTTCTCACCATCAAAATGGCACGGAGTAAGTCTAGAGCATTCATCTTATCTTGTCTCTACTCGGTTGGGCTAGTGGGAGGTGAGGTCTTGTGGCTGGGGGTGGGGCAATGCTAGTGCCAAGTATCACCAAGTTGTGTGACCACAGGTGGCCACAGCCTCCGAGTTCCTTCTCATCTGCAGAGCAAAGGTAGGGATGGTTCCCCCCTTAACTCTTAACGTTAGACTACAAATGGGAGGACCACAGCAGAGTTGCTCAGGGGACACATGCATGCACTGCCTGCTAAGGACAGCATTACTTCCCAGCCACATGGAGGCCTGGCTTTTCAGAGCAGCCCTGGGTCTATTGCTAGTCACCTAGATTGAGAAGTGGCACAGGCCAGAATACTCTGCAGGAACCCCAGTGTGTTGCTAAGACACCTGTCAGAGGCCTTTTAGGACACTTAAGAAGCAAGCATGGCCTGTCTCATTGCTAGGGGATAGAGAACACCTTCCCCAGAGTGGCCCTTGTGTAACAGAGCAATGGGACAGACTCTTGTGGTTCATAATGCCCCAGGGAGGGAAGATATTTTATGTGTAATTTCAGCCATGGAAACTGGTTGGCTATGTGAAGACCAGCATTGTGGGGAGGCTGCCACCCCCAGAGGGGCAAGGAGTTTGCAAGCAGCCAGCTGCTTTCTCCAGAGTGCCACCTGTGCAGGCCCAGCCGTTTGAGGTACACTGCCTTTTGAAAATGAAAACATTCTATTTGCAATGAAGAAGTTCTTGGAGATAGCAGTGTGCTGAGCCTCAGCACAAACTGGGAATGAAAAAGGCTTTCCTGGAGGAAGCAGTAGAGTCTGGGGAGTAACCATCACTGGTGGGAGTAGCAGACCAGAAGGGGGACGGAGTCAGGAAAATGGCAAAGAGGCAAGGGGAAGAGGCTGTGGGTAGGTGCGGGCCCAGGGAGATCAGGAGAGGAAAACGCACAGTCCATCCTGATTTCTTCTGTTGCTATGACAAAACACTCAGATTTAAAGCAACTTAGAGGAAGAAAGGACTTCTTTTAGCTTACACTTCCAGGTCCCAGTCCATCATGGAGGGAAGCCAGGCAGGAGCTTACTCACAGCCAAGGAAGCAGAGCAGAAGCCACGAAGGAACGCTGCTTGCTGGCTCCCCTGTGCCTCCCACTCACCCAACTTTCAGCTCAGGCCCACATGCCAAGTGGCACCACCCATGGTGGGCTGAGCCCTGCTACAGCAACCAACCATCAAGGGGATTCCCACAGATCACCCATGGTGGGCTGAGCCCTGCTACAGCAACCAACCATCAAGGGGATTCAGACCACCCATGGTGGGCTGAGCCCTGCTACAGCAACCAACCATCAAGGGGATTCCTTGCAGACCACCCATGGTGGGCTGAGACCTGCTACAGCAACCAACCATCAAGGGGATTCCCTGCAGACCACCCATGGTGGGCTGAGCCCTGCTACAGCAACCAACCATCAAGGGGATTCCCTGCAGATCACCCATGGTGGGCTGAGCCCTGCTACAGCAACCACCCATCAAGGGGATTCTCTGCAGACCAATGTGATCTGGGAACTCCCTCAGCTGCATGTCCTTTCTCAGGAGACAGTGGGCTGCTACAAACTGACAGTTTAGTACAATACTTAAAAACATTTGGGGCTGGAGAGATGGCCTAGTGGTTAAGAGCGCTGAGTGCTCTTTCAGAGGACCCGGGTTCGATCCCTAGTACCCTCATGGTGGCTGAGAACCGTCCGTAACTCCAATTCCAGGAGAACGCCAGTTCCAGGGGAATCTGACACCCTCTTCTGACCTCCATGGCATTGCATGACACGAGTGCACAAACCTACATGCAGACAGTACATTCATACACATAAAATAAATAAATCAATAAATAAAAATTAAAAAAAATATTTGGGGGATTGTACTGAACTTCCAGTTGTAAATTCAGATTAAAGGTGCATAGACAAGTAACAGGTTACCTCTGAATACTGAAAGATATTCTTTGTCTCTGTCTATTATGCAAGTGTTATTTTTGATCTACCCATTTCAAGATAATTTGATTCAAGAAAAGCTAAGTTTACTTCCCTGAACTAGTGGCATGCACCCCAGAAGACAGTTTGGACAGACTTCGTAAATTCCAGTCAATAGGTATGTTCCCTGTTATTGGAAAACTATAAACCAGGATATGGGGTTCTGTTTGTAGGAAATCGTTTACATTTAAAATATGCCTAAAATTGTTTGAATCTCTCTCATTGGCTTTGCCTGCTATCCTAAGGTGTTAAATCTCTTCCAGTCAACACTTACGCAAGGATTCTTAGGCTTTTCTTCAATTAGTGTATCTAAATACGATACAGTAATTAAAAGTATCAGATTAGTATAACTTAATTTTTTTGGGTGCTTAATACTCATACTTAACACCCATACCAATTTGGCCAAGGGATTTAAGGGACAATTTTGTTCCTTGCCCTCTGAGGTCAATTAGTCCCAGGGAATTTTGTATGGAGGCATGTCTCAAAATGTTCTGCAATTGTGAGTCACCAGGTGTGCTGGATAGCTTTAGTGTCAACTTGACATACCTGGGTTGAGGGAGCCTCAATTGGGGAATTGGCTCCATTGGACTGGCATGTGGCCACGTCTGTGGAGTATTGTCTTGATTGTTGGGCAATGTGGGAGGGCCCAGCCCACTATGGGTGGTGCCACCCTGGGCAGGTTGTTGTGTATTGTATAAGAGGGCAGGCTGGGTATGGGTCGGGAGAGCAAGCCAGTGAACAGCATCCGCCATGGGCTGTGCTTCAGCTCCTGCCTCCAGGTTCCTGTCCTGAGTTCCTGCCTTGGGCTTCCTGATTGATGAACTGTGACCCAGAAGATGTGAGCTGAATAAACCCTTTCCTCCTCAAGTTGGGGTCAGTCAGAATGTTTTGTCACAGCGATGGAAGAGAAACTAGAACACCAGGCTTTCTGTGCAGGGAGGTCTTAGAGATTCACTAATGGAATTCCATCCAGTGTCCAGTCTATAAAGAGGAAGATCGACGTAGAAGAAAGTCATCTCATGCTCCAAAGGGAAGCCTGGTCTAGCAAGACCTGACCTTGTCCTTGGTATATAGAACTGGTTAAGAATGGCCAGAAGGAGCCAGGCACTCCCCTCCCTTTGAAAACTAGAATGTCAAATGACCTTTAGAAAACAAATTTTGGTTAATCTGGGCTAACTGTGTGGACTTAAGCACCCAAAAGGAAAATATAACTGAAAGATAGTCAATATATTTATTTTAAAGCCTGAAAAATTGTGCCTCCAGATATTAGGCTTAAAGTTATATGAAATCGTGTTAAACAGGCATAAAACCTTAGATCATGATCTTGGTCAACAGTGTAGGGTCCTCTGCAGCCAAAGGATGTCCACTATTGTTGTCAATTAATGTTCAATAATAAAACTTCCTCTTTCTTTCTAGCAACTACCTAAGTAGAAACTCATATCCTGACTATTAAAATGCCTGGGAAGCAGATCCTGAGTCCAGACATCATGGCCAAATGAACAGAAGGAGAAACCTAATAAATGGATGCTTTGGTCAAAAAAATTTAATGAACTTTTAAGTTGAATATTTGAATCCACCCTGTTCTTACTTCTCCTGGTACCCTGCCTAGATCATCTACCTAACTACCCCAGCCTTCACTTCATGGACACCAGTCAAGGACTTTTTTCCTCTATAGTAATGCTTGGGGGTCTTTTAGATAGACCCTCTGAATGGGGATACCCCAGTTGCCACATCCAACATCCCTTTACAGCAGGGAAAAAGTCAGAGTAGTCAGCGTCCTGATTCCTTTCTGGTGATTGGGGTGACCCTTTTCAGAGGGTAATATAACTAAACAGGAAATAAAAATTGACTAGGCAGTTTAGGGATGAGATCCCACCCCCTAAAAATTAACCAGACTTCCTCAGGTGAGAATTCAAGTCTTCCTGGACCAGCCAGTAACCACTTATCCTTCTGGTAGCCCTGAAAGAATAAGAAAAGAAGAAAGAAAAAGAAAAAAAAAACAGGAAAAAAGAAAAAAGAAAAGAATTATATGCCAAGCTCTGCAGATTGATTATTTCACCAGAAAAGAAATGGAAATCCCTCCCACTTTTGGGGGGGGAGGCTTTGTTTTGTCATTGTCAGTTTGTATTGTTTTTGTTTTCTTGTGAAAAGAAAAAAAAAATAAAAAGTTTTTGGAAGCAGAAATCCTACTATTACAGTAGCAAAAGGCGGCCCACCCCAGAGAGGGCTGGTCAGAATAGAATGTGGGCTGGAGAAAGGCCCAGCTGGTCAGTCACCCTGTCAGGACCACCCCTAGCAGGTGGGTTCACCTAAGTCATGTTAAGGAGACGGGCAGGTTATAGCCATTATGTTAATGAGATGACGAACTTTTTCTGCCCAGAACCCCAGCCTCCTTGCACAGATCTTGTGGATCTCACGAAGACCCAGGAAGTTCTAAGCTAATGCATCTCTTAGTTCTCACTAAGGAAGCTCCTTCATGCAACAGCGGTCCATGAACACAAAAGGACATAGATGGCCAAACACAGAGAATAGGAGTCTGCAGGGTGTGGGTCCTTGCACAGGACTTCTATCTTAGACTTCACCCACCCAGAGCTCAGAGACCACTGTGGAAGAGGGGCAGAAAGAATGTAAGAGCCAGGGAGGAGGTGCCTGCCCACACGGAAATAGAGTCCTACAGCTTCCTGGGACCCTGCTCACGTGAACCTACAGCAATGGTGTCAGCACGCACAAGACCCATGCAAACTCAAGCAGACAAAACCCCAGCACAGAACTGTGGAAATGGTCAGCTAAATGAGGAAAAGCTGATCTTCTTAAGGAGAGGAACCCTGGATGGTCTGACTAGACCCCAATGGCTGTCTGGAGGAACTAGGGCCTTGACACAGATGACAGAACTTATGAATTCCGGGGTAGGCGAGCGTGGGAGGATTCCAGGTGGGTAAGGGGTATGGAGACGATCAGGATGTTCTCTGTGCAAACACAAAGATGACTCAGGAGGTTCTAAAGAGAGGCTCAGACATAGCGAGAAGGCTCCACTCTTACAGAGGACCCAGGTTCGATTCCCAGCACCCATATGGCAGCTAACAACTGTCCATAACCACAGGCTATCTAATACCCTCTTCTAACCTCCATGAGAACTGCATGACACAGGTGTACTGACCCACATGCAGGCAATACACTCGTGCACATAAAATTAAAATGACAAAATAAATAAAAATAAAGAGACGCTCATTAGGACTGAGGAAATTTAGAACCCAGAAGCCCTGAGGAAATCCTTGAAACTGACCAGATACACTAGACCTCTCCCTCCCCCAAGTTACATCAACAGTGAGATGACCGAGGAGACTCGCACTTGCCACGCCACCCGGAAGATGCTCTAGCTTGTGAGCTGCCTGCAGGTTGTATCATGAGCTCCAGGAGGCCAGCCTCCATGAACTGTCACTCAGGCTGGCATGATGCCTTTGTTTTTGAGCCATCTCTGCATAAACCCTCAGCCACACTCCTGTGTGTACCCCAATCAACTCTGGTCACTAAGCCAGACTTTGGTGGTGTCCTTACTTGGGACTCTTGGCTCCTTAGCAGGGGTGAGAAGACGTTTGTTTATACCTCTCCAGGGAGTGTCACACAGCAGACACTTGTGTAGGCCCAGGGAGAGATGCTCACACCCCTCTCCCACTTGCTCTGCAATACTGCACCAGCAGAGCTGTCTGCCAAACCAAAACATGTTTATTTTTAAGCAATAGCAATTATTAATGATAATTAATGACTGAGTTCTTCTGTTCCATTTTCAGGCAAGTGAAGAGTTTCTGTTCTTTGCATCTGCTAACAATATTCTGAGAAAAATTGTTGCAGCAATCTCCAAATGACAAATTCACCAGGCTCCAAATGTTTATTTTGCAAGTCAGTGGCTTGCAGTTTAGGGAACATGCTCTCCTGGAAAACATTGGTTCTGGCCAAATTCTCAGGCTATCCTACTGAAGGCAGCTCTGAAAACTGGACTAGGGTGTCACATACTTGCAGTTAACTTTTAAAAACCCTTCTTGTCAAATGGACACAGATACAGAAGCCAGAGGGCCCAACCCCTTTGCACTGTTCCTGCAGTTAACCTGGAAGGCTGGCTCCTATTCTGAGATCATTTAGGGTTGGGGATACGGAGCTTTGTCTCCATGTTGCTGCTGGAGGGAGGCTCAGCCCCTTGGTTCCTGTATTGGTTCCTTTTCTATTGCTGTGATAAGACATAGCCACCAAGGGAACTTATGAAAGGAAGTGTTTATTTGAGCTTTTGTTTCCAGAGGGTTAAAGTCCGTAATGGTGGGGAGGGAATAGTGATAGAGGTGGCTGGGGCAGAAAGCTGAGGAATCACATCTTTAGGCAGGCACGGGAAGCAGAGAGAGGCAGGGAATCCAGAAAAGCTAAAGAACTCTCAAAGTCTGCCCTTAGTTCTTGTGCTTCTTCCAGCAAGGCCACACCTCCTCCCCAAAGAGCACCACCAACTGGGGACAAAATGTCCAAATATTTGGAGCCGATGGACTTTCTCACTTAAAACGCCACACTCCACTCCCTGGTCTCAATAGACTTATGACCATATGAAATGAAAAAAATGCATTTAGTACACTTTTGTGCTAGATAGCTTGTCAAATTGACACATCGGGGTGGAGGGCACCTAAGTTGAAGAATTACTTCATTGGACTGGCCTGCAGCCATGTCTGTGGGGCATTTTCTTGATTGTTGAGTGATGTGGGAGGGCCCAGCCCACTGTGGGCAGTACAGTCCCTGGGCAGGTTGCTGGGTATTGTATAAGAAGGTAGGCCGAGCATGGGCCAGGGGAGCAAGTCAGTAAGCAGTGTTCCTCCATGGTCTGTCCTTCAGCTCCTGCCCTGAGTTCCTGCTTTGGCTTCCTTTGATGATGGACTACACTGTAAGCTGAATAAACTCTTTCCTCCCCAAGTTGGTTTTGGTAGGTGTTTTTTATCACAGCAAAAGAAAGTAGCTAGAATAATCTTCAAAAGTCCCCATAGTCTTTACCAGTCTCAATACTATTCAAAAGTCCAGAGTCCAAAATCTCTTGTGAGACTCAAGGCAATCTCTTAACTGTAAGCCCCTGTAAAATCAACAGAAAACTACATATCTCCAACATGCAGTGATACTGAATACACATTTCCATTCCAAAAGGGAGAAATGGGGCATAGTGAGGAAAGACCCAACAAAAACAGGCTGAAAACCAGCAGGGCGAACACCAAGTCCCACAGCTCCATGTCTGACTTCCCGGACCTTCCTTGTACAGGGTCAGCTGGTCCACACCCTCCAGCTTTGCTGTGCAGGATGTGCATCTTTCTCTCAGGCTGCTTCCACTCCTTGGCAGACGTCGCATGGCTCTAGCCTATCCGTGACAGATTACTGATAGGCTGAATCTTATACAGGTCTTTAGCTAAAATTGCTTCTGTGACGTGCAAACGACATCTGGTCCCCTCCTCCCTTGCTCCCTATGACAAACCAAGGGACAATTTCACCAAACTGCAGTGTGGAAAACCAGTGAGTTTATTGGCCTTACTTTCAGAGCAGTGGGTGAGGTTATTTTTACAGGCATGGGGGTGCTCCCCTCCTAAGGCCACACTGGAAATTCTCTATCCAGCCATGTATAGTGATATCCCCACAGCTACACAAAATGGCGAGAGTCTCCCCATGGCTTCCTCAGTTTATATACCCTTAGCCAATCTCCCCACCCCTGACAACCCGGCTTGTACATTTAGGGCCAACTGGGAGGTGTGGCTGACTCTCTCTGATCCTCTGTTCTTATAGGGGTATTAACAGTCCACAGCTTGGCTGTGATGGCCCTAGACAAGCAGGTGCGATGAATCTTGGGAAGAAGGCCTCTGTTTATGATCTGTACGTTGGAGGACAGTCCTATGCAGCAAAGTCTAATTCAGGCAACCATCACTGCTATGAGTTTGTCAGTGCAGCAGCCATGCTGCATACAGAGAGCTCCATCTCACGGCTGTCCTCCTCATCCTCTGCCTCCGACATCCTTTCTGTCTTCCACCACATTGCCTCAGCCATGGAGGAGGTAATGAGGATGTGGCACTTAGGGCTGGGAATTCAGCCATCACTTATTACCAACACTTTGAACAGTGGTGGGTCTCTACAATCGAGAACACTATACACTACAAAAAAGAAGCTTCTCGCCAGTGATGGTGGCACACACTGGTAGAATATGCTGAAGAGGCAGAGGCAGGAGGATCTAGAGTTCAAGGCCAGCCTGGGCTACATGGGGCCCCTAAGAAAATAAATAAATAAGAAGCTTCTCTAACTGAGACTGAGAAGAGCACACAGTTTTGAGTATAAACATAAATATTTAGAAAGCAGTTTGACAATACCTCTGCTCAGTGAAACAAGAGCAGTTGGTTCTCCTCTGGGCCCCGTGGATTCCTATGCACGGGTTTTTAACCATGTTTAACCATTCATTCATGGCATGACTCTCATCCCATGAAGTGATGGGCTACGTCCAGAATGGTTATGCTAGTACTGTCCAGTGGGCACATCTTGCCAGGCACTTTGGATTCAGCACACACAGTGTCCAGCTGCATACACACATCAGTGTCTTTTCTAGCACACAGTCCACAGCTGCATACACACGACAGTGTCTTTTCTAGCACACAGTGTCCAGCTGCATACACCCATCAGTGTCTTTTTTAGCACACAGTCTCCAGCTGCATACACACAACAGTGTCTTTTCTAGCACACAGTCTCCAGCTGCATACACACATCAGTGTCTTTTCTAGCACACAGTCCACAGCTGCATACACACGACAGTGTCTTTTCTAGCACACAGTCTACAGCTGTATACACCCACAAGTGTCTTTTCTAGCACACAGTCTCCAGCTGCATACACACGACAGTGCCTTTTCTAGCACACAGTCTACAGCTGCATACACTCATTAGAGTCTTTTCTTTATATATATATATATATGTATATATATACATATATATATATATGTATATGTATATGGAAAATTGGATTTGGGGGGAGAAATCCCTTTTTCTATAAGACATTTTTTGCATTATTTTTATATTTGTTTGAGAGAGAGAGAGAGAGAGAGAGAGAGAGA
>VZQC01007026.1:0-134810 GCA_009823505.1 Rhizomys pruinosus | reverse complement strand
GGCTTCTTGTCTGTATTCCAATGTAGTGCTAAATGCCTCTTCACTGTGTGAAGGGCTTGCTTTGGCTGCCTCCTTTCATAATCCTTCCTAATCCAGTGTGGTGGTGGGTGGGGGCTCTTTAGCCCATCGCCCCAAGTAACCTGCACTTCAGCTGGGTCTCAGGAGATCTCGCATCAGTGTCTGTTTCTAGCACACACCTCCTCCAGCTGCATGACAACATACGTGTCTTTTCTATCACACATCAGTCGTTACCTGTGTATTAGTCAGTGTTCTCTAAAGAAACAGAAGCAAACAGGCAGACAAATATATAGCTTATCATACAATTTTGATTTGCTAACGTGACAAGTTCAAGGAGTCCAACAGTCGCCACGACACACTGGAAGGCTGAGAATCCAGGGACTGCTCACGTCTGCATAAGGCTGGTTGTTTCAGTAGTTCCAGTCTGGTATGAAGGCCCGTGGATTACAGAGACCTGCGTGGTCTCAGTACACAAGCGATCTACGAAGGGTTGACCAGCAGCAAGAGAGAACATCTAACCAGTGAGAAGAGGCAAGCGCAGGAAAAAAAGGGACCAGCCTCCCTCTTGCCAGAGGCCTTTAATACTGCCTGCCAGAGAAGGTAATTTCCACATTTGGTGTGGGCCGATCCGGTTGAGTAGTCCATCAGAAGACTCCTTTTTCTTTATTTGTTCTTTGTCCAGTTCAAGTTGAACCCCCAGGATTAACCATCACAACTGCGATACCACCCCCATGGTCTTTTCAGCACATACAATGTCCAGCTGTCATACATCTATCAGTGTTCTTTTCTATAGTCACTACAGTGTCCGCTGCAGCACCCATCACTTGATTCTTGTTCTTTCTTTTTAACTTTACTTATTATATATTCTATTTTATTCAAATCTAGACTCTGTCCCCCATCCCCCACCCATCAGAGCTCATCATTCTGCCAAACATGTCTTCATCTCTTCTCAGTCTCTCCAATGCTCCATGTAGGAAGTTGACGGTTTTGAGCAGAAGTTTCACTGTTCAATTAGTTTCGCTTGATGCAGTCCTTTCTGTTGTTATTGTTGTTTCTGTTTTCAATTTGCACACTCCCAATCGCTTGACAAAAGCTCCAAGGGGCCGTTTCACAGGTAAATACTTACAAACTAGGTAATTCGGCACTACCATCCACAGATGAGGCGATAGCATTTGTCGTTTGTTTTCTCTGGGACGGTTACTTACAATCAGCTATGTCTTCTAGCTCCAGCCCATTTTCCTCAAAGCTCATTGATGACAATCTTTCTTACTGCTGCATGACCTCCGATGTGCGTTAAATGTAGCCAATTTGCTCTATCCAGCGCGTCAGTGGTGGGGGCATTTGGGTTGGTTCCAGCTCCTTGCTATGTGGAAGAGAGAGCTGAATAAACATGGAACATGCATGTATGTCTGGGGGGTGAGTTTGAGGGACATGCCCAGGAGTGGTATGAACTGGTCATGGGTGGCAATTGCTTCCAGTCTTACCAAGGGGTTCCCTCAACACTTTTTCCATAGTGGGCTATACAAGTTTACATTCCCACCGCAGTGGTGAGATTTGGGGAACCTCTTTCTCCTACAACCTCTCAGGCACTTGAATCATTTGTTTCTTGATTAGCCTTTTTTTT
This sequence comes from Rhizomys pruinosus, assembly GCA_009823505.1. NCBI lineage: Eukaryota > Metazoa > Chordata > Mammalia > Rodentia > Spalacidae > Rhizomys > Rhizomys pruinosus. The sequence continues at coordinate 133,168 of VZQC01007026.1, read as the reverse complement.
TTTTTTTTTTTTTTTTTTTTTGGTAAGATGATACTTAGGGTTTTGATTGCCATTCCTAATATTTAGTGATGTGAACACTTCTTTGGTCAACGAACTCTCCCAATGAGCGTATTTTGGCAGCTGCCTGCTTGAACACTTTCTAAGATGTTTCTCAGCCATCCAATTCTCACATTGTGAAGTCTCTGTTTCAGCTCCTTTGCTCACTATTGAGTGGGGATCATGTTGTGTCTTTCTTCTTTGTTTTTTTAGTAGAGATTTTATATATTCTGGAAATCCAATGCTTGTCAGATGTTTCGCGGTGAGGTTTCCTCCCACTCTGTGGGATTTCTCTTCAACTTCCTTGGATTGTTTCTTTGTAGAAGCTTTTGAATTTAATGAGGTCCCATTGTACAATCTGTTGGACTTAATTCTGTGTGCAGCTGCGTGTGATTTAGGAAGTCTTTTCCTATGCCTTTTCTTGTATGTTGGTTGCCAATTCTTTCTTTTATCAGCCTTCAGAGTTGGGGTTTCATGTTGAAGGTACTTTAATCCACTTGGAGTCTGACTTTTTTTTTACAGGGTGGAGAGTAGGGGTTTTAATTTTCATTCTTCACAAGTGGTGAATCCATTTGCCAACACACTTGCTGAAGATGCTGTCTTTCTCCTGATTGTGTCTTCCTTGGCCCCCTTCAAAATGAGATGGCTTGAAATTACATGTGCCCAAGTTTGTGATCTTATTAGTTTGTTCCATTCGTCCAACGGGTCTGTTTTTTTGTGCAGCACCCGCTTTCTTTTAATACTATAGCCTGGTAGTATAGTTTGATTGAGTCCGGTATAGAGATCCACCAGGGTTTGCGTTGTTCTCAGGTTTTCACTCGAGCTCGGCTTTTGGTGTCTTTGTCTTTTTCACAAATGAATTTTTAAGGACTTTTTTCCAAGCCTGGTAAAACTCTTAGATTTAATTGGGATTGGTATAAATCTATACAAGTGTTTGGGTAAATGGACATCGTTTTACCATAATTAATGTTTCCCAATCCATGGAGCATGTGAAGTTTTTTCCATCTTCTGCGTCGTTGTTCGCATTTGTTTTCTTCTTTAAGGGTTTAAAAATTGTTTGTTGTAGAGATTTTGTTTGTTTTGGGTTAGGTTTGTGTTTCCAGCCGCTATTGTTTTTTGTTTGTGCTATTGTGCAGTGGAAGGTCTCCCTGGAATCCCATCTCCAGTTTCGCTGTTGGTTAGTGCTAAAGAAGGCTACCTGAGTTTTTTAGGTTAATTTGTATCCTGCAAATTGTCGAAGCTGTTAATCGTTTTCTAGGAGTTGTTCTGGTGGAGATTTTAGCATCCCTTAAGGTAAACAATACATATCAGCAGCCAAAAGGGATAGCTTGGACTTCCTCCTTTTCCAATTAGTGACTCCCTTCATTCCGTTTCTTGCCTTATTTGCCGCTCCCTAGCAAGGTTTTCAAGCACTATATGAAGTGAGTGACAGGGGAAGCCTTGCAGGAGTTCCTACCTTTAAAGGAAATGCTTCTGTATTTCCCCATAAAATGATGATTGGCTGTGTGTTTCATGGGAAATATGGCTTTGCATTACATTGAGGAATAGATCCCCTCCAATCCAAATTGCCCTCTAGGGGACTTTAAGCATGAAGGGTGCTGGATTTTGTCAAGGATTTTTTCTGTTGCAATTGAGATGACTTCGGGTGTGTTCTTTTTGCTCTCTCAGTCCTATATGCTTGATGATGTTTGATTATTTTATGTTGAACCATCCCTGCACTCTGGGATAAGAATCCAACTTGGTCATGATCGGATGATTTTTTGTTGATGTGGGTCGTATGCGATTTGCAAGTATCCCTGTTTTGAAAGTGTTTTGCATCTGTGCTTCATTAGGAGATGGTCTACTAGCTTGGTTCTCTTTTGTCTGTATCTTTCCTGGTTGGTATATGGGGTATCTGGCTTCATAGAAAGAATTTGGGAAAATTCCCTCTGTATCCTTCTAAACAACTCCAGTAATAATGGTTGTAATGTCTTTTTGAAATGTTTTATAGAATTCTGCTGTGAAACTATCTGGGCCTGGCATTTCTTTAGTTTGGGTGGGTTTTTTTTTTTATTTTTTTTATTTCCTTATATTTTTTTGTCTGAGATTTAATGGTCTGTTAACGATCGATCTCTTCTTGGGTTGAGCGTGGTGATTCCCAGGATGTCCAGTATATTCATCCATTTCTTCTAGGTTTTCAAACTTGGTATAGGTTTTGTAGTTATTCCTGTATGAATTTTCGTGGATCTTTCCTTGTCTTTGATATTTCCCTTTTCATCACGGATTGTATTGTTTGTGGAGTTTGTTCCCTGTTACTTTTGTGTTAACTGGGCTAAGAGGTCTGCTCTATCTTGTTGATTCTTCAAAGAACCAACTGTCTGATTCATTGATTTTTTTGTATTGTTTTCTTTGTTTCTATTTATTGATTTCTGCTCTGAATTTTTTATTTCTTCTCTTCTGTCTCGTTGCTTCTAGGGTTCACTGTTGTTCTTCAAGTTCTTTTAGCTGCATTTTAGATCTTCACTTCGTTGCCTTTCTGTTTTTCTACATGTAGGCCTCTAGAGGCTATAAACGTTCCTCGTGGACTGCTTTTAAAGGTCCTGTAGTTTTGTTGTGTTTGTATTGTCATGGGCATTCAGTTCCAGAATGCTTTTCATTTCTTTTCTTTATCTCTTCCTTGACCCATTCATATTCAAGAGTGTGTTGTTTAGGTCCTCCATGTGTTCTTTGATGGTAGTAGGCCTTATCCTGTGTTGATGTTGGAGCTATTATTGCACTTGTGTCTGACAGAAACATGAAATTATTCAATCTGTTTTGCGATTTCGTGAGAGGTTTCTTTCTTTCTCTGTGTCACAGTATGTGGTCCGATTTTAGGAGACATGTTCGGTCAGGGTCGTTGAGTAGAAAGTTTGTATGCGTCCTGCTTAGGTGGTTGGAATATTCCAGTAGAGGTTTGTGAGTCCATTTGTGTATCATATCTTCGTTTAGATGTCTCTCTGTTTTCAACCTTTGTCGCTGTTGACCTGTCCAAAGGGCCTCCAGATGTTATTGACGTTCCCCTACTATGATGCATACTGGGCGTTAGTGTGTGACTTGTGGTTCCGGAGAATGGTCTTTACAAAGTTTTGGTGCACCAGATTTGGGGGAATATATTGCAAATTGTGAATCTTCTTGGTGAATTGCTTCGTTGATAAAAATGTAATGGCCGTCTCTTGTCTCTTTCTCGATTTGTTCTACTTTGACTCTATTTGTCTATAGTAAAATAGAACAACTGCTTCTTTTTGGTTACCTTGCTTGGAATATTTGTTTTTCCATCTTCCACTTTTAAGGTGGTCCTGTCACCTTGAAGTAAGCATGTGTTTTTGTAGAAGACCATATGGATGGGTTCGGTGTCCTTAACTCTATTCTCCCAGTCTATCGTTTCTTTGATTGGGGAACTTTAGTCCAAGATATTTAATGGTCATGACTGATAGGTTTGTGGTGGTTCCTTTGCCTTATTATCCTTATTTGTGGTTTTGGCTTAGGTTTCTACATTCTGCAAGTAGTTAGCGTTTTTTTTTTTTTTTTTGTTTGTCTTTCAAGACAGGGTCCCCTCTCTGTAAGCCCGCAGGCCTGTCTGGAATTTGCTCTGTAGTACCGGTTGGCCTGAACTCACAACAGATCCATGCCATGCTCGGCTTCCTGAGTGCTCGTCATTACAAGGTGCTGCACCCCATGCCGCTGCGTTATGCTTTTATTGATTCTCATTCTAGGTTCCTGGGGATGGTTGTCCTTTCTTCTGTCTGTTGAATTGCTTCAAGTATTCTCTGAAGGGTGGTTTTCAGACATATATTCTTTCAACTTGTTTATGTCATGGAAGGATTCTCTCTCTCCCTCAATTATAATGACATTTTTGCTGTATAGGAACCTGGGTGGCCATCTATTGTCTCTTTAAACACTGGGAATGCTTTGCTCCCACGTTCTCTTGTTTCCATAGTTTGCACTGAGCGTCAGTATTAATTCTGATAGATGTTTCCCCTTATAGGTCATCTGTTGGTTTCTGTCGTGTGGCTTTTATGGATTTTGTCTTCTGTATTGGTGTATAGCATTTTAACCATGAATGTGGTGTGCGAAGAGTTTTCTTTTTCTGATCTTGTCTGTTTGGAATTTTATGTGTCTTCTGCGTAATTTGTAATGGTTTGTCTTTTTATTTTATTTAGTTTGGGGGAAATTTTTCATCTATCTATTCACTGTCTGAAGCATCTGATCAATACCAGTCTCTTGGGATTCTTTCCTTCCTCTATGCTATGATCAGAAGATTTGATTTTTTCATAGTGTCCCACAGTTCCTTGTCTGTTTTCCGTTTATTGTGCATTTTTTAAAATTTGTTCAAATTCTTACTTGAGTTTTCAGTTGTTCTTGTGTATCGTTCCAGGTCATGATATTCTTTGTTCTGACTTCCTCCATTCTGCTTCCTGAGCGTTCTTTGTCCATTCCTTTCCCTCTTGATTGATGAGAGTGTTTGATCCTCTTCCTTCTGCACTTTTCTCCCTTCCTCGATTCTGGAGTATTCAACTCCTTTGTCTTCCTCGGTCAATCCCTCTTCCTTAGCTCGGTCTGCTTGCTGGTGTTTCCTTATCTTTTTCAGCTGGGATCTTTCTCAGCGTTTTCACTTCCTTCGGAGTCTTCCTCTCTCTCTCTCTCTCTCCCCTCTCTCTCTCCTCCTCATCATCTCCTCCCGCTGGTCCCTATCTTGAGTTCTTCATGTCTCCTTTTCTTATTCGCTTTGATTTTGCTCTATCTAAATCTCTGTCCTTCTCTTTTAAGTCATGTTCACAATCTGTAAATCCTGATAATCTGTCGTCCTGGCCATCCCATGTCGGGAATCCACTGTAGGAGATCTCCCACAGGTTGGTAGAGCTTGGTGTCGATTATCCTGCAACCTTTCCCATCTTGCTTCTCTCTTCTTTGCTGTCTGGCACTATATGGGCTTCTCCTTGCACTGTTTCCACTGTGCGGTCCCCCACAATGTCTCTTCACTGTGTTGGAAGACTTGCTTTCCTTGATTCCTTGTCAGATGCCTTCTTGTGTTTTTATTATTGTTTTTTTCATTTCCATAACCTTCGAAACATGGTACGTGTAGACACTATTCTAAACTTTTAATTTATTTTTTTTAAATTTCTATTTAAATTTATTTATTTTCATATTTTTTTTCACATATTCTTTTTTATTTTTTTTAACAAATCTAGACCGTGTTTCCCCCCATTCCCCCCACTCCCGCAGTAGATCGTGCCATTCTGTCAAACGGCATTTTTCATCTCTGTCTCCCGCTGTCTCTGTTTGTTTGGTATCGTTTGTTTAACAGTGTTATGTGACGCTGTGCTGATTGGGGCATTCATACAGCAGTCGACAATGCAATTCAGGTAATTTCGCTTTCCCTTCCCCCCCCTACCCCCACCCCATGCCCGATGCATGCATTCGCCATAAACTTCTGCTGCATCGTCTTTCCCTCTAGTTTGTCTTTTTTTCATTTTTTTAGGTATAAGTGATAAACCATGAGTAAAAACATCCTTCATATTAAAACCAAATTTGCAGGATTGTGCCCAAACCCCCACAAACCCCACCTTCCAGCGGGGGGTCGATGGGGTTGTTATGTTCAATCAAGTTGATCAAATGAGAGTGTCCAGATCTACATTGCTGTAGTCTGCCATCACATCCACCAGTCCAATCCGCTAAGCCCCTACATTCTACCACTTGCCCTCTTCCACAGCATTGTTCCCCTGGGGCTTAGAGAAAGGGCACCACGTGGGTGGACGAAGCAAAAACATCACTCCTTCTGGAGCTGTTGTCTTGACTCTGGTCAAATTCTCCTGGCTGTTTCCTTTCAAGGGGGCTGACAGTTTTGTCCAGGATAACCTTCTCGTCTACTCAAATGAAGCAACAAGCAAAATCATTTAGATATGTAGGTATTTAAGTAGCACTAATAGTCATGGTAGGTGACTTTTGTATAGCCACATATGTTTGGATGATATGTTGATCCATTAATTACATTTTTTTCCTGTTAAATATGACAGGGTCTTACTGTCGAGCTTATTACATCTCCTAACCTGTAGAGGATGTAACCTCTGTGGCATCAGCCACTGGGTATTATTCCTCCAAGGAGAGAGCCAATAGCCAATTAGATTTGGGATATACAGGCATATGGCTGCCTCTGCTGCACAGTATTTCCAGGCAGGTGAGGTGTAGCTGGTGCTGACGGTGGAGTCTTGCTTGACTCAAGGAGACCCGTATTTGCTTTATTGGTTTAGTGGCCTTTGGTAACACTCTCTGGTGTTCCAGAGGCCATCTCTACACTTGCATGTGTGGTCTCAATACATCTTTCCCATGTTAACGTCAGGTCTTTGGCAGCAGGGCCTTATCGCCTTTCTTCTTGCAGGTATCCCAGTTTAGAGGCAAGGAGCCTTTACCTTTTGTGGGGCTTTGGATCCCCTGGCCAACATCTCCCTGGTAGAATAATCCAGGAGCTCTGACATCGGCAATGGATTAAACTTTAAGCTTTCTTTTGGAGGTCCAACTCACTCGTCCCTTTCTGTTCTGAAGGTTGTCCAAAGAATCCACTTGGACACTCCTTCCTGTGCTCCAGGTGGTCTTGGGAGATCTCCTGTGCATACGCTCTTTCATTGCTCTGTGGTAATTGTCTAGGGTGCTACACTAGGTTCTGTGGCAGTGCTTGCTCCTCTAATGAGAAACCCTGCCTCGAACTCCTCCAGTGTCTCCTGTTCTAGCCACTGTAATATAGGCAGGGATACTTTTAACGGCAATTTCCTAATGGCCATGGTGCTGCTTGCCTTCTCCATGGCCTGTCTAATAACAGTACACCTGTTCAGCAAAGCATTCCTGAACTCATTCCTTTTCTGTGATAAAACACCTTGACCAAAGTAACTTGGAGAAGAAAGGGTTTATTGTGGTTTGGGACTCAGGAGAGACAGAGCCCCCCCATGGTTGTGGGGAGGGCATGGGAACAGGCAGGGGTAGCAGCAGAGGCAGGAAATAGGCTGATCACAATTGTTCTACACCTGGGAAACAGGGAGAGAACAGAAGCAAGGCGAGGCTATAAATCCTCAAAGCCTACCTTCAGTGACGCACTTCCTCCAGCACCCCTGAACCTCTGAAAGCATCCATGACCTCCCTAGGCACCGCCATCAACTGGAAACCAAGTATTCAAAGATGCTCTCATTCAAAACACCACAGTTTCTATTTAGCCTTTTGTCAGATATGGCTCACAAATATTTTCTCCAGACTTAGCTAGTCTTTTCTTACCAGAGTCTTTTACAGAACAAAAGCTCTTCATTTTTGTGAAGTCCATGTCTGCCTGATCCGCAGGTCTATGCGTTTGCCTCTACCTCAGGGCCCCGCACCCTGGTTACTGCAGCCAGCGAACCACAAAACCAGCACTATGATTCTTCCCACTTCGGTGTTCTTCAGAATTGTTTTTGCTGTTTTATCTCATTTGAATTTTTATTTAAGTTTAGAACAGTCTTGCTTGTATTTAAAAATCCTGCTGAGATTTTGACAAGTATTGTATGAAAAGTTCTACCACTTTGGGGAGCATCACATTTTACTCTGTGGAGTATTGCTGTCCAGAAACGTGACATGCCCCCCTGCATCTGTCTCCCACTGTTTTGTGGTGTTTAAAAAGAATATCTCAGAAAAGGACAGAGTTACTTGGCTGGAAGTCCAAGGTCAAGGGGCTTGAATGTGTCCAGGGATTGCTAGCTGTGTCGTCCCATGGTGGAAGGCAGAAGGGCAAGGGAACGTGTGCCCCCCACTCCCCCCCAGACTTGCTTTTCTTTCAAACCCACTGCTATAGCTCAGTTCCTCAGGGTCTTTCAAAGCCCCACATGCTGAAGGCCTGATCAACAGCTTCTGCTGTTCCTGGGGTGGGGGGATATTCTTTTGGAGGTGAGACATTCTGGGAGGGAGCAAGGCGATGAGGGGTTTTTTCCCTTAAAGGAGACAATGAGACCCCAGCCATTTCTCTTTCTTTTTGATTCCTAGCAGACGAAAGTGAATATGGTTTCTGTACTATATGGCAGCCATGATGTACTACCTCACCACAGGCTCAAAAGCATGGGGAAGGACAAAAATTATGGGCTGGAATCTCAGAAAACATGCCAAGATAACCTGTGCCAATATAAACTTTAATGCCTGATAAGTTACGTCAGGTACTGTGTTGCCGAAATCACCCCAGGTAATTGCAGCCACCAACAGACGAGGACAGAGCACACTTCATCTAGGGAAGTCCCACCTCAATGCTGATGTGTTGGGGATCAAGTTTCCAGCACACAACATGTTTCTATGTATTTACTCATGAGTATTTCATTTTTGTGAGCAGTTATACATGGCATCGCATTTTAATATTGACATCCATGCATTCGTGGTTGGTATGTAGGAATGCAATGACTTTCAACACTCAAAATGCTGGAGAGATGGCCTAGCGGTTAAGAGCGCCGACCGCTCTTGCGGAGGACCCGGGTTGGATCCCCAGCACCCACATGGCGGCCGAGAACCATATGAAACTTCAATTCCAGGAGAACTCTAGTTCCAGGGGAATCCGACACCCTCTTCTGACCTCCGCAGCATTGCACCACACGGGTGCACAAATTTGCATGCAGACAGTACATTCATATACATACAGAAATAAATAAAATTAATTAAAAAATGTTTCCTATAGACTTGTGTTTTGTGGAAGATTTACTAGACTAGACGTGTCATGCACATGAACACGCTGTCAGTCAATGGACCTTGTCTTATTTCATGCTTTTGGGAGGCCCCGTACCTTCTCTTGTCTCTTGCGGTGATTAGGACTCTAGCATTGTCCTGAAAACACGTTTTCCATGTGACCTTGCTCCAGTTTTTAGGAAAATATTCAATTTTTCAGCAATGAGAAAATTAGTTGTCATTGTTGTTAAAAAGAAATGATTTGCTGACATCTCCTAAGGAATGCTTTCAGATACAAGTAAAGTCCAAAGACAGACAGCCTGCACGCTGTGATCCTTCAGGTCCCTCTCAAAAATGTGAAATGCACACAGCAGCTCAGTGTGCCACCAGGGACCCAGCATCCCCTTCTCAGTTCCATGTTCTTCATGTGTCCCTGCAGGATGGGGACAAGAAACGTGGGTCCCAGATATCATTCTGTCCTGGTGTGCTAAGCATCCCCAGCTTGCCCTGCCTATCAGGAGGCTCCCCCTTATGTCACTGGCCAGAAGAGAATGGCACATCTAACTAGGCTTTATGTGGGAGGAGGCCCAGTGAGGTGCTGGATAGGAGGAAATCAGTGTTGTGGAGTCACTAACCTGACTGAGTCGGACACAGCGTGGTGGGGACTCTGACTCGCTGCTTGGTGAGGCACATTTTGTATATAGTTCATTAGGTAGCAGTGGAGAACAGTGACATCAATCAAGACCCCCTTGCTGAGTTGGACTCTGTGCTATCTGTGCTTTTCAGGAAAGCCATAGTCAGGCCCCAGCCTTGAGGCTCTATTTGCCACCTGTCTATGGCCACATAAATCCTGCATCTGGCATAGCGTTCAGGGTAGACACTCAAATGCTGATGATTTGAACACTTGCACTCTGAGTCGTGTCACCCCCAGAGGCTGGAGGGGGATAGAACCTGTGGCTCAGCCCAGGTCAGCTGACACACGTGTCCTCTGTCCTCAGCTGCACCTGCTTCTGTGCTTTGTTGAGTGGGGATAAAAATACTGTCAAGGGAAGTTTTCTGTTACAATGTGCCAAATGTAATGTTGCAGATCACAGACAGGGGATATCTAGATGGTCTGCCCCACTTCACCCACTCCCAGGGCAGAGTCAGCCTCTAATGTTAGGCTTCAGTACTGCAGTGGCTGTCCCGCCCTCCTGGAGGTGTTGTGACCCCAGGGAAGATAAAGCAAATCTTCACCACGAAGGAACCCTCCTTGACTCACGTGGCCCGTGACAGCGTTCTGCTCCCCAGTCCCTGCCGTTGACTGTGCCGTGTGCAGCAATGTGCCCCTTGTCACTAAGTTAGTTCTAATTTCCATCTGTGGTACTCAGGAATTGTGTGCCCCTTGAACCTGTGCGTGTGACCCTGGCTGTGGGTGTTCCACTCTACCCTGGCTCTGCCAAGGCTGGGCTTTCCATCAGCGTGGCCACCTGGAGTCACGATATCAGTGAAGGCTTCGCATACACAGCAGCTGTTCCGTGTTCTCTGAGTTTCAACCACGTTCAGGATCCAGTGGACAGCAGCTGACTTCAGAAGCATATCGCTTCTGCTCTCTACATCCGTTGTTCACCCAACAAGATGCCAGGTGAGGACCCTTCATTTGAGCTGCCAGCTGGAGGACCCTGCAGGAGGCCCCAGCCTAGGGCTGCTCCTGACAAGGTAGATCTCAGTGGATCTCCATTCCCGAGTTTACTTCAGTGAAAGTCCAAGACTTCTTTCGAGAGATAGGACGTTTTCCTCTTGGGGATCCAGGAAGGACAGTGGCAGGATGCTGGGAGCAGTATTGCCGCAGAGTGGGCAGAGTGGCCTTTTCCTCCAGGCATTAACAAGATCATGGCAGAGACAAGCAGGGCCTGGTAGCCATGGCAACTAAATTGGCAGACTGATACACTGACAGCTGGTCTGTGGGAGTAGTAATGGAGTTGTTAGCACTCCACAGAGGGTAAGAGTCAAAGGACGGAGTCCTGGCATCCCAGACCCCACTCCAGCCTGGGCCCCAACCACTTGCCAGTGACCTTGGGATACGGAGTCCATGGAAGCAGAAGGGTCAACTGAAGGCGGCTCCTTACTGAGGTCTGTGATGGCAGACTCTGCGGTGACACGAGGACCCTCCCCCATGCCCTGTGAACTCATCATCTCACCAAGTTGGCTGGGTGGAATCACACTTTGGTGTGTGTTGCACCCTCTCTGGGGTGAGTAGACATTTGCTCAGCTCTCCCCAAGGGGAAGTTAATGTGATGAGTGTTCACAGGGGACCTTCCCTGCCTTTGGATGGGACAGAATGCTTGCCTAACATGCCAAACTTCTCTGTTTGTGGGCCAGGTCTCCACCACAAAGCAATGGACATTCCCTGGAGGTTTGTATCACATTTCAAAAACCCACTCCATTTGGGAAATGAATTCAAATTACAGACCAGATACAGACTGTTCCGTTTAAAAGTCTCCTGGGATGTGCAGTGATGAGGTCACAAAGCCCACTCAGTCCCATGGGGCCTCCACCTCTCCCCAGCTCTCGTATGACGACCGCTTCTGAGTTACACTAGTAGGGCCAGGGTTTTCCTGTGAGCATGAAAAAGTGCTTAATTTGTCACTAAAGCTTGATTGCTTTGTTCTCCCACCATATAAATGCTGTCAATTAGGTGGATAATAGATTCGAACTTCATCAGGAAGGAACTCTTCCCCCAACCGTGAAGGCTTTCGTGGTCTCTTTGCCTAATTGTATTAATAAAATTTCTAGCAACTTGTTTTGGAGGATCAATGCGGCAGGCCCTGCCAATCAAAGACTATTTTGTGTTTTTGAGAAGGTGCTAGCTAGACTTTCAGTTTCTTTGTGACAGACTAAGGAAAGCCCAAGCCCCCCCCCCTCAAGATTAAACCTTTAATTTTGCATTATTTCCAGCCATCTCTACAGAACAAAGTGGGCTTTACCTGTTGAATGTGGGCTTACACAATTTGAAGGACCCTTAAGATGTTAAGAGGCGCCTGAGACCGCTCTCCGAGATTTAAGCGGAGGGGAATTCTGAAGGGATTACCACTGCATTTTCCATAAAACGAGAAATAAAAACAGACTTAGGCATCGCATGATCATAAATGAATTCCTGCAGCGATGGAGCGTCATTCCCACTGGAGCTCTGGGGCCCGGCAGGAAGCTCTCACACTTGTGCGGATTTGTGAGAGTCCAGCCATAATGAAGAGGGGCCCAAGGCTCTGGACAGACCGGCTACTTCAAAAAAAAAAAAAAAAAAAAGATACTCTTCCACTTTCTCTGGTCCAAAGGTGAGAAACAGTCGCTCTATTTTGACATCATTAAGATATCTTTTGTACAGAGCTCTAACCTGCTTTGACCAGAGCTGGATAATTCTTTTCACAAATGGGTAAGAACAAAGCGATTCCTGGGAAGATTTTCCTCTGCTGATTAATTATGTGGGTAGAAAAAACCCCTGATGTCTTCCAAAGACTCAAAGAAAACGGGGACCCCAATTAAAATCCCATCCTGACTAATCAGCTTAGGAAATGCAACTAAAACAAAAGTCCTATTAGAAGCCGAGTGGCACTCCAGGACAGGCACCAGCCACTCAGCAGAGCCCGCGCTACCCACGAGTCTCTGGGTCCCCAGCACATGCGCAGAAGTTAGTGACTGAAACAGTTAGGGAAATGGGAATAAATTCCATGATTGGTAAAGGCTGCAGATCACCTCAGTCTATTCAAAACCACAGATTTCAAATTTAGGCCTGTTTGCAGGGTGGTGAATAGCCTGCACGTTTTCATTAGCGGGTGTTCCAGCTGTGCAGTGACAGGCATCAGGATGGGGACACCTCAGTCACACACCTCACCCTCTCCTGCTCGCGCTCCCTCCTCTTTCCCTACAGTGCCCCATCTACTGTCATGTCTATTTTAAAATAATATTTATATTGATTTTTGAGATGTCCATGCCATGTATTTTGATTGTAATCATCTTCCTCACCCGTCTCCTCCCTGGTCCACCTCGGCTCTCCATCCCTCAACTCTTTGCTCTTCTTTATTCTTCTAAAGCCCATCAAATCCAATTTGTGGCTTGGGGGTGGGGCCATCCCATGCGACATGGTCAACCAGGCAGGGGTCACGTCCTAAAGAAAACTGCCCCTCCCTTTACCCACCGCTAGCAATTGGCAATAGCTCCCCGGCAGGCAAGGGGTAGAAGTGGCGAGACTACCACAAAACAATGTTTTCAGGACACGCAACACTTATGAGCTCACAACAGCTGTGATGACAACCTGCGTAAGACCTTGGGTAACTCAAGCCAAACAAAATTCCAGCATGGAGCAGGAGGTGAGCAGGAAGTCATGTCTATTCTTTTTATTATTATTATTATTATTATTATTTTATTTATTATTATTTGCTATGAGAGAAAGCATGCCATATTTATCTCCTGAGTCTGTCTTATTTTTACTGTAACATGATCATCTCTAGTTCCATCCATTTTTTTTTTTTTTTTTCAATTTTATTCATTCTTTTTCTGTGGCTTTTTCTTTCTATTCTTTGATTGTTTTATATATGTTATATATATATATATATATGTATGTATTTATTTATGTCATTTTCCCCATCCGTCTGTAGGATACACATACCAAAATAACAATAAATGCATTAACACACAACTGAATTTGGGGATAGAGGATGGCTCAACAGTAAGAACTCTTATATAAAAGCACGAGGACCTATGTCTGGATCTCCAGCACCCATGTAAAAAGCAAGGTGTGTTTACCAGCACATGCATCCCAGAACTGGGTGGGACAAGGGTGCTGGCCACCAGGCTAGCCAAAAATAAATTAAAAATTAAAAACCCAAAGAAACAACAACCATGAAACCCTCTTGAGCTCCAAGTTCAGTGAGATGGGACAACGTGGAGAAAGATAGAGGACACCCAATGACCTCTGCAGGCCTCAACACAGGTATGTAGAGGACCCTGTACACCAGTGCGTGTACACACACACACACACACACACACACACACACACACACAGGAGAGACAGAGAGAGAGACACTCACACAAAGAGACAGAGAGACAGAGAAAGGGAGAGAGGACAGATTTAAATTTTATAAAATATTGTTTCCAACCTGTCCCATGAGACATTTTCTCTGTCCTTCTGGAAATATCATTTTATGCCTGGACTCTCCAGACCTCAGCTTTCCTATGCTAAGTGTTGGATCCACATTTTTTATCAGCACAAATTCTGACAACTGTGCAACCAGAAAAGCTACGGGTCTCAGAATTTCTGGTCAAACCCTCTTCAGTTTTGTGGCTTTGTTGACTAGCTTGCTTGGGATTCCAGTCCTGTGACCTCTACCTCAGGGAGGCCTCTCTGACATCTGACTAGCTATGCTAGAGGCAGTGCTGCACCCCTTGATGGCACCACCATGACCTCAGGAACCACATAAAGCTGGGCATACAGGAAAGACCCGGTTTTCTACGATGATGTTGACTGGCTCCTCTTCACGAAGGCAGGGATGCAAAAGGCCCTCTGAGCACACCTGTCAGACCAAATCTGTGTTCAAGGGTTCTTTGCATTACACATAACTTAAGCCCTTGCTGGTTCAACTACAGAGTAGTTGGGGGAAGGAACTGACCCTGGGCTAGATGGGAGCAAGTAAGACATGGTCATCCTAGTGGGAAAGCCCTGCACCAGGACCATTCAGCCCTGATGCTGAGCACCCAGGACATGTCCATCCTAGTGGGAAAGCCCTGCCACAGGACCATTCAGCCCTGAGGCTGAGCACACAGGACATGTCCATCCTAGTGGGAAAGCCCTGTGCCAGGACCATTTAGCCCTGATGCTGAGCACACAGGACATGTCCATCCTAGTGGGAAAGCCCTGCACCAGGACCATTCGGCCCTGATGCTGAGCACACAGGACATGTCCATCCTAGTGGGAAAGCCCTGCACCAGGACCATTCGGCCCTGATGTTGAGCACCCAGGACATGTCCATCCTAGTGGGAAAGCCCTGCGCCAGGACCATTCAGCCCTGATGGTGGGCACACAGGACATGTCCATCCTAGTGGGAAAGCCCTGCGCCAGGACCATTCGGCCCTGATGCTGAGCACACAGGACATGTCCATCCTAGTGGGAAAGCCCTGTGCCAGGACCATTCAGCCCTGATGGTGGGCACACAGGACATGTCCGTCCTAGTGGGAAAGCCCTGTGCCAGGACCATTCAGCCCTGATGGTGGGCACACAGGACATGTCCATCCTAGTGGGAAAGACCTGCAACAGGACCATTCAGCCCTGATGGTGGGCACACAGGACATGTCCATCCTAGTGGGAAAGTCCTGCGCCAGGACCATTCAGCCCTGATGGTGGG
Source organism: Rhizomys pruinosus (assembly GCA_009823505.1). NCBI lineage: Eukaryota > Metazoa > Chordata > Mammalia > Rodentia > Spalacidae > Rhizomys > Rhizomys pruinosus. The sequence goes on along the minus strand of VZQC01007026.1, from coordinate 118,076 downwards.
CACACAGGACATGTCCATTATAGTGGGAAAGCCCTGCATCAGGACCATTTGGCCCTGATGCTGAGCACACAGGAGGTGGCCTCAAGCAGGAAACGATCGGTCCTCATCACCCCACCTTAATGGGTTCTCCTCCTCTTCTCCATTCTTTGATTGCTGTCCACTTGGGTGTAGAAGGCTCCTGAGGGTCAGCCAGGCACAAGCCTTCCATCAGGTCCAGGTTCCATTGGTCACCTGATCCTGCCCTGTCTTCTGTCTGACATATTTTCTTGGATCATCTTCATCAGTGACTTCCAAACTCTTTCCTCCTCTTTTTGGTCACTTCTCTCCAGGGATCCAGATTCTGCAACCCCAGCTGTACGTGTGGTTGGGAATGTCTCCTACTGAACTCTTGATGATAAGACCTGTTTTGCTTTAGGATGAGGAAAGCTGCTGGTCTTCAAAGTTCATGCATCTGTAGTGTGTGGCCCTCATCTCAGGACCAGTTTTCTCCAGGGATGTCCCCCCACAAATTCAATTCTGGGTATTGTTGGGCCAGTGAAGAGGGAGGTGACATTGGGACATCTCTCTCTCAGTGAGCGCCTGTGAGTACCTTCTGGAATCCCACTGGCTTCTCTGCTCCTGAACAGTACAGTTGGTACTGGCTGTCTATTCCATCTCTGGGCAGTCGGTTCCTTTCATTTTAGTGCTCTTAACACCCCCAGTCTGAGGAAACGGCACTTTGAAGATGGTCACACAGAAGCAATTGAGGTTTTGAAGCCCATATTTTGCCTAACTCTTTCCTTTCAATAACCAGTGGAGGAGCAGAGCCCTGAGGAGAGAGCTGGGGCAGGCAGTGCTGGTGGCGTGCTGCATGGCGTCCCTCGCACTGTTCCACTGGACATCCACTTCGGGACTGATGATTAAGGAACGTGGGTCTGGTTGTCACTTCCTCAGTCTGTCATTCCTTTGAAGAGTCTCCATGACGGTGTGCAGTCACTGCTATGTAGTCCTGAGTTCCTGTCCTCTGCTTACTGTGCTGCAGGCTCCACCAGGTGCCTCCAGAGCAGTGAAATGGGGCTGGCTGGACTTTGCCAGGCCCAGTTTAATCTGAAAAATTGATTTGGCAACTAATAATTGTTGATATTTACAAGCACCAATGTGATGTTATGTGTGTGTGCATGTATGATTAATCCAAGCTAAATAAGCTCTCCATCACCTATGACTCTGTAGGAATTCAGGCCAAAGGAATTAAGCCAGACACAGAAGAACAAGTGTGGCAGGATTCACTCAGGTTCAGAACCCACGAGTTGAGTGGGCAGAAGCAGAGGGTGGGAGTGGGGAGGAGGGGGAGGTGAAGGCAGAACACAGATTTCAGTGAGTGGCTCCATCCATCCCAGCCTGGGGAATACTTGTCCCAGTTAGGAAATTTGACACATGAATTTTTCAAACCTGACTAAATGTCAGGCCATAGACTGTGCTTCTGTGCTCCCCAAACGGACATATTTAAACCCCAGCTGTATGCACCCATTTGGCATCTTCCTTGAATTCTTAGATCAAGTGTATGAATGTTCTTTTAAGTTCTGTATCCTGGGGTTCCTCTGGGCATTTCTTATTGTAGAACACTTCCATAGGACTGGTGGGATTTGGTGAGAACACACTCCCTTGTGTTTATATACTCTGCAATGTTTTTACTGTGATCTGGACATGTGGATTTCTTGGGCTGGTGTGTGCCTGATACGCAATTCTAGCCTCTACTGAGTTGAAGTTCAGATCTTTATTGTTGTAACTTGGTCATTTTTGATCAGATAGGAATAGCGAGCTGGTCTGTGCTTCAGGTTATCACTTCTGATAAGTTATTAGGTGGTGCTAGGCAAGCCAGTTAGGGGCTTGTTGGAAGTGTGAACCAGCCTAGACCCAGAGCAGGAAGATGACATCTGAGCAGGCAGTTCTGACTAGCTAAGCAGCGTGGATGTGTGCCCTGAAGCAACAGCAATCCTCCTGCCTCAGTGCTTCTCAAGCCCTAGGATCACCATCACAGTGGGATTCACCCCTGGAAGGTCTCCAAGAAACTCTGCAGCTTTGATGGAAGTGTGAATTGGGGACTTCAAAAGCAGAGACTCTGAGGTGAGACTATCAATGGTGCAGGCCTGAGGTGTGAAGCCTGAGGAGAGGTCCTGGGACGACCTGGAAGCCCATGGTGTTCCCTTGGCTGGGTTTCATGACTCAGCCCTTGTTCGTCCTAATAGACATCACTAAGCAGCAAGCAACGAGTCTCAGTGTCCGCAGTCAACTGGCCCCACAGATGAGCTGGGAAAGTCACTTCCTCCCCTGTGTAGGGAAATTCCAATTAAAGTCCCTTATAGTCTTTTATTGGACTATGCATATGTATACATACATACATATATACATACCTATACATACATATATATGTATGTATTTAAGAATCTTACAAAATAGTAGGTTTCCAGATATTCCCATTCCTCTACCCTATCCTCCTATCAAATGGGAGCTCTCTCTCTCTCTCTCTCTCTCTCTCTCTCTCACACACACACACACACACACACACACACATGTGCTCAGGGATCATTGTGAAGACAGGGTGGAAAGATTGTGAGATCCAGGGTTTGTGGAGGATTGAAGTGAAACAGCGTCCTCTGTGCTGCCTTCGGGAGCTCACAACAGCTGTAGCTGGTGCACAAGACGGGAGTGAGCTCAAGCCAGCATGGGGGCGGGTCATGAGCCTCCACCCCTCCTAACTGAGGTGCTACTGAGAAAGGGTGTGGCCCCTGGTGGGTTGACCATGCTGGAAGAGAGTCAGGAGGAGTTGGGGAGGAGGGGGTAAATGGAATCAAAATGCATTGTAGGGAATTCTCAATGAATTAATAAATTATATTATTAAAAAAGAAATTCAATTACAGCTGGCTTTCAGTTGGTATTTAGTAGTTCTTGCTGTCTATTCTTTCACATTATTACTTAGAGATAAACTTAGCAGGAAACTTGAGTGTTGACTGCAGCTGTGTACCACGCCTGAGGATTGTGGGAAGTCCCAGAGCGTCACCTGGCCTGGCCAGCATGGCCCCGGCCTCTGCTGTGGTTCCACTTTCTGCTCCATCCACTCCCAAGGCTGTGTACATGCAGCTTCCACTGCTGTCTCCTCTGGGCATAGGCAGCCACCAGTTCCTGAAAGAAGATGCTCCTCTTCCACACTGTACATGTTCGGCCTGGCCTTCGAATGGACAGAGGAGTACTCGGATTGCGTGTCTAACCCTCTGTGTGTCTGCCTCTGGTGCTGGCTATTCCATCGGTGACTCTCACTGACAAATGGGCCTGTCCCACCTCGTAGAACATGGCACAGTTGCTTGTTTTGCTCAGAAGGAAACATGCTGTCACATCCATCCTTGTCACAAACCCTAAGAAGAGCAGTTGCCAGCCGTGAAGTAGAGAAGCTGGCCATGACTCCTGAGAGTCTGTTGGAATGCACGTGTCCTCCAGCTCTACAGGGCAGCCTCCAACTGGACTGACCAGACTGGACGATCATAATTTTATTGTGAGGCAAATGATATTTCAGGAGATTAAATTTTTTGAAAACAGATTAAAGACATTTTTGACATTTTTAATGTCTTACTACTAGTACCTTATAAAAAGTATTTAAGATGATGTTGACATATGTTTTATAACAAGAATAGTTTCAGTGGTATTTAATGGATAACTTATTACTAAGCAGGAATTCTCTGGGGCTGCCCGGACTTCAGGTTTACGGTGCTGTCTCTGAGCGTCTTCACTACATGCAAAGCACGGTAAGAAACAAGGACTGAGATCCAGGATCGTAATGAGCATTTGGCCAGTTGATCTCGAAGTCTTACTGAGGATAGTGGTGCCTTGTAGAACAGTCTTGAGTGTTGCTTCTGTGAGGTGCCAGGGGATGCAGGCTGTCCATGATCTCCACAGACCTTCCAGCTTACCTCAGATGTCACTAGGATCAGATGGAATATTCAGAACGAAATGTTATTACCACACAGATAAACTGCCTCAAATTATATCAAGGAAAATGACAGCTAACTTTTCAACTGACCTTTGAACACCTTGAAGAATGACCCTGTGCTTTTAATCTCAGGTGGAACTGCTCAGGGGACAAAAAGGGAGGTGCCTGGATGTGCCCCCCCATGTCTTCCTTAAGTGATGGACGTAGGAGCAGGTGAGAGAGATGTCTACACAGGATAATGAGGCACAGGTTTCAATGAAGCAAGATGGAAGGACTCAGCCGGGCCCAGAGTCTCCCTCTCCTACCCTCCCATAACACTGTTCAAAAACCCCTTCCATGCTGGGTAAACAACAGGGCTTCTGGCTGTATTTGAAATTCAGATCAAATTTTCACACACTGAAGAGAAGGTTTTCCCTAATCTCTGAATTTCAAGTTTAACTGGACACCTTTGCTTTTTTTAATTTAGGAAATATAGCAACTTGTTTATTCACAGCACACTCAGGACATAGTCCTGGCAACAGTGAACTCAACCATCTCCTCGTAGCCGACATCAAGGAACCCACGCACCACAAGGCTGGATGCCTCCAAGGTGAGCCCAAAAGGAAGGGCCCACTTTCTGCCTGGGAACTGCAGGGAAGGAGGATAGCACCGGCACGTGCTTGACTCTCTCAGAGAAAGTTGAACTCTTCAGCTGAAGCCCTGTCAGTTAAAGCACAGGTTTCGGAGTTCCATGCAGAGGGAAGATGACAGGGACCCCCGAGGCCTGGGTAGTGCGCCTGTTCTTGGCTCTCCTCTGCTTAGAGATGCCCACCACAGAGAAGGGAGAACCAAGAGCAACTACAAGACTGTTAGCAAGTGTGTTCAGGGCCTTGTGATAGGGTGCATGTGTGCTTACGTCATGTGTACTGCGTGCTGGATGCCAGCTCCTCGGGGGGAAGAGGAGGCAAGTGTGTTCTGTCCTCACAGAAGTAGTTCTCAGGGTGTCACAGGGCAGCATCTTTGCTAAAGATGCCAGGAGCATGCCTATCAGAGCCAGGCTCCAGGAAGCCAAAGTCATCTGGCCTATTGAGAGCCCAGCATAGAAAGCGAGGCTGAGGGTATAGACAGAGGGGAGAGGTAAGGGGTGGCTTTCTGCAGCTGAGGGGAGGCTCCGGGCTTCAACCGATGATAACACCTCCAAAGCATGACAAACATTTGTAAGATGCGGATGAGTTGGTGAAAATCTGAGTAGCACATAGTGATAACCAACCACTCTCCATCCACTTGGCAGGTTGGCTAAAGGTGGTTGCAGATACTAAGTCCCAGGCAGACAGATGGCAGGCCCTAGCTGTGTTCCCGCCCTGGTGAATCCAGGGGTCAGGAGGTGCTCTCTGGAGTCTTGGTCTGAGTACCCTAGCAATGCCACAGCTGTGCCAACAGCTGAGCTCCACAGTGAGCGAACACACAGCTGCCGGCCAAGAAAACTGCATTCTGCAGGCTGTGAAATGCGAAGTTCATATAATTTTCATGTGTTAGGAAACATTATCCTCTTTTGATTTTCCCTGCCATTTTAAGACATAAGATTGTATTTGGTACATATGTCATAAAAGTCCAAACAGCAGAAGTGACTTAAAATTTCATCACTATAAAATGCTGAGAGGCTCTGCAGGGGGAGCTGGCTGTGACCTAGAGCAGTGTTGGCAATGGAAGGAACTGTGGAAGACCAGCAGTACAGGAGTGAAAAGGACCCAGGGCAGGCGAGGACCCAGGGCATGTGAGAACACAGGACAGGTGTGGACCCTGGGAAGATGTGTATGATAGTATTGTAGTGGAACAGTGTGTATAGTGTTGTGGTGTGCATAGTCCTGTGATGTGCATAGTCCTGTGATGTGCACAGTGCTGTGGTGTGCACATTGTTGTGATGTGCACAGTGCTGTGGTGTGCACAGTGCTGTGGTGTACACATGCTGTGGTGTGCACGTGCTATGGCATGCACAGTGCTGTAGCATGTACAGCATTGTGATGTGCACATGCTGTGGCGTGCGCAGTTCTGTGGCGTGCACAGTCCTGTGGTGTGCACATGCTGTGGCGTGCACAGTCCTGTGGTGTGCATATGCTGTAGTGTGCACATGCAGTGACATGCACATGCTGTGGCATGCACAGTCCTGTGGTGTGCACATGCTGTGGCATGCACAGTGCTGTGGCGTGCATATGCTGTGGCATGCACAGTGCTCATGTGGTAAGGCATGCATGTGTAGAATAGTGTCCTGTGCTCATGTGATAAGGCATGCCTGTGTAGAATAGTGTCCTGTGCACCTGGTCTGCACATACACATCCTTGGCTGTCCACTGGCAGTGACTCTATTATCCACAGACAGCGTTCACTCCTCTCCCCTTGCGTCTTACCTCTTAGGACCAGATGGTGCAGGGCACTGAACCAGGTGGCACTGGAGTTGGGTCTCCAACTGTGGCTGCAGCCAGTACTGAGCATGCTTGGGTGGACTGTGCTTCCCAAACCCCCATGATGTGGCTGCCTTAGGATGCAGATAGTGGTTGTGAACAGCAGGGCTGGCAGGTCTCTTGCAAGGCCCTGGTGGGCTGCCATCTGGGCGTGGTCTCTGGGTGACTTCCCCAAGTGGAATCAAACCACTGAGAGCAGAAATCGGTAGCAGCTAATTAATTTGTCCTGGCACTGCTTGGTACTCTGCTCCCAGGCCTCAGGACAGTGTCTCTGTTTTGGATCAGGGTTTGGCTCCTCTCTGGCTCCCCACACAGGGCTCCTCACCTGGGGCCTCTCACATGTCCTCTCCCTGTGCCCATCTGCTAGTGTCCCTCTGTCTGGCTCTGTGATGTTCTCTTGTCTGGCTCTCTGGTGCCTCAGGGCTCTGCTCTGCCAGACCGGCCTGGCGATTGCCTTGTGGTTGCTATTGGCTGATCGTGGCCGAGGCTGCCACCCTCAACACTTTCATTTTGCCACATCTGTGTGGCCTCCACCCAGAAACTGACAAACATCTGCTCCTGAGTGAGACCATGTCCTGGTGCTTTTTGTTCCCCAGATGTTTCAGAGGTGCAGACGGTACCACAGGGAGTGTGGAGAAGGCTCAGAGAGGCAATGGATGGGGCACAGCTCTTAGATGGGAGAGGTGGGACACGTGGTCAGCATGGACCCCCAGCCCCTGGAGCACACCTGGATGTCAGCTCAGGCCTGGAAGCTTACACACCTGCTGAGAGCTGGGAAGTTTCTGATGGAAGGGGGAGAACATGAAAAGGCGGTTACCCAAGGACTTGGCCACTGCTACAAAGCAGACCGGAAAGGACCAAGATTAAAGGGAGATATTGGGAAACTGAGTGATGACCTCAGGCAGAGAAACCTGCCACTGCAGGAGGAGGGCCCTGGACAGCCTGGTTGGGCCCTGTGTCAAGTGAGGCCTGGGGCAATGCAATGCACCCCTTGGGTTGGAGGGGGCACATCTGTGTTCTCAGGTGACACAGCTCCTCTCTTTGAGAAGAGACCCTGGACGAGGAGTAAGTTCACCAAGGTGGCATCCACTGTTCTCCACAGCACCTCTTCTCCACAGCACCTGGCCTGTGCTTCAAGGTAAAAGGAGATCCGGGCTTCCAGAAGAGCTTGTGCAGGTGGGAGATGGAGTAAGTGGCCTGTCTGTGGGAAGTGACTGTCCGGAAGAGGCTGAGGGCAGTGTGGACTAAAGGGCCAGGTACAGGGAGCAGCTGTTGGTGGAGCAGAGCCCAGTCCCACTCCCCTGCCTACCTGGAAATGGGCCCAGGTAATCCAGAGTGGCCCGTAGGCAAGCCCGCCCCACCTCCAGGCTGTCAGCATATCGGAAAGGCGCTCAGTATTCTAGAACCACTGCCCACTCGGTGTTCTGGAGCCGCTGCCCACTGGGCAGCCTGGCCCTCCTACCTCAAGCAGCTCTGCAGAGAGTCACCTTGTCACACCGATTCTGCATGAGTCTACGCTGTCACCTTGCTGCCTGCATACAGCCACATCGAGTTGTACTTTCTGCATGTTTGCTTTGGACAGGAACAAGATGCTATTTAGAGTGGCCTGCCCTTGAGGAGAGAGTACCAAGTGGATTTCCTGGTGACATAGGGGCCCTCCCCCAAACAAAGTGCTGACCTGACTGTCCTGCCCCCACAGGTAGACTTGCAACTTTTTTGCACTGTCTACCCTAAAATCATTTCTGTTCTCATAACTGGACCAAGAAATGGGGACCAAGGCAGCTGAGGAGCCTAGTAGGAAGGTCTAAGGACAGCTGGCCCAATGCCAGACCCAGACTCAAGTCCAGACCCCAGCTCTGAAGCTCCTCACTTGCTAACTGTGGGGAGTGTCATCTGCCTGCCCCAGGATAGACCGGAAGTGGTGGATACCTCTGTCCCTTTGTGGGTCACCTGCTCCCCTACCTGGTTTTTGATGAGGGCTGGTTCAGCACAGAGCACCATCTGATCATCAATTATTCTGATGCCCAAGATTTGCTGACCAAAGGACACAGTAGTTAAGATTGGCAGAGGCAGCGTGGGCAGCACAGGTGTGGACCCAGGACAAGTGTGGACCCAGGATGGATGTGGACCCAAAGCAGGTATGAACACAGGGCAGATGTGGACACAATACAGGTGTGGACACAGGGCAGTGTGGGCACAGCAGGTCTCTAGAGGCAGTGTGTGGTAGACACGGTATAGCATTGGATGCCTCTCTTCCATTCTCTGCAGGATAGAGAGGACATCCCCTCACCCCCGCCCCCGCTTGTCCCTTGGATGTGAACAGGGCTGACTGAGGTTGACTCCTACATTATTTCCTAGAGATCGTAAAGGGAAGAGCTCTGAGAAGGCACTGGCATCATGCACAAATTGGCTTGCTCCCCCTGCAGGCATCATCAGTCAGATGATAATGACAGCATAGTAACTATGCTGTGGACACTCATTTATTGGTCTCTGACGGTCATCTTGTTGAATGGGGATCCAGTCCTGACTGTCATCCTGTCACTCCTAAGATACTTTATTAGACCCTGAAAGATAAAGAGCAACTTCCAGTGTGGTCATGACAGAAGCATCTTCCAAGACAGCTTTACCCCAGACTCGGGTCTGGGTACTGGAGGGTGACGCAAACCCCTTACAACATCTACAGCTGAGGCAGGCAAGCTCTGCTCAGCCTCGGGACAGACCCCATACAACACTTACTGCTGGGGCAGGCAAGCTCTGCTCAGCCTCGTGACAGACCCCATACAACACCTACAGCTGGGGCAGGCAAGCTCCGCTCAGCCTTGAGACAGGCCCATCAACCCTCTCTGGTCCTTCTGTGGTAAGAAACATCGTAACACGCAGCAGACGTCCACTCAGAATTACCCCAGCAACACCGCAGCACCTGGCTCCCCATCCTTAGGTTGCTTACAACATGGGAGCAATGAGATGGGCGGCCTTGAGTCAGTGGAGGGACAGCAGCCTGGGGTGGAGATCTGAAAAATGGGCAGCCCCAGTGGGACTCAGACAGCACTGTGGATCAGTCATTGGCTGTCAGGGAGTGGGGTGGGGAACCTGCCCTTTCCAAGTGTGTGGACTTGGGGTGAGCCCTTGTAAAGTCCTCCTAGAGATGCCAAGCAGCCTAAGCACACGTGGGTTTCTTGGGGCCTCCCTCGAACCTGAGACCTGCTAGCTGTTGGCTCAGTCCTTGTCCACTTTTCTTGCTACAAACCATCTCCTTTACTGACTGAAGGTCCCAATGCAAAGTGATAATCTGATGCCCTGGGCAACCTTCAACACATTCACTGTGCTGTTGACAGAATAGAATAGACAGGAACATCTCAGTGCCATGTAGGAGAGACACCAGAGAGAAGGCGCTGTGGGAATGTGGCCTGCAGGGCAGAGGCCAGGTCCAGGATCCATGAATTAGTGGAGAAGTGTGCACCTTTATAGAAACCACACTTGCTACTTGCTTCACAAGGAAGAATGCCCGCCCCTCCTGGGCTCAGCTCTCCAAATCCTGAGGGAGTCTTTCACTGGAAAAGCTTGGAGAAGAAAAAGTGGCCTGGGCCTCCTGAGTCCTGGTTCCAATACTGAGTATTATGCAAACATAGGTGGCTTAGATGTGCTCCAGCAAGGCCCAGATAGGAGCAGGCAGCACTGACTGTGGGCATTCAGGCCAATGTGCAATGAGACCTCCGAGACCCCCTGTCCTAGTTTGTCTTCAATTGCTGGGACAAAATACTCTGACCAACACCAACTTGGGGAGGAAAGGGTTTATTCAGCTTACAACTCCTGGGTCACAGTTCGTCACTCAAGGAGCCCAAGACAGGAACTCAGGGCAGGAACCTGGAGTCAGGAGCTGAAGCACAGGTCATGGAGGAATGCTGTTCACTGGCTTGCTCCTCTGGCTCATGCCCAACCTGCCTTCTTATACCATACACAACAACCTGCCCAGGGTGGCACTACTACTCATTGTGGGTTGGGCCCTCCCACACTGCTTGACAATTAAGACAATACTCCACAGATGTGGCCACAGGCCAATCCAGTGGAGCCAATTCCCCAATTGAGGCTCCCTCAACCCAGGTGTGTCAAGTTGACACTAAAGCTATCCAGCACACCCCCCAAGGGTCCTCGTGTGCCTCTCCCTCCTCTGAGTTAAGATCCCTTTGTTTCTTGGATGTGTGTCCACACTAGGTCCACAGGACATCTATAGGACACACCAGGATAGCGTCCTGACAGAACCAGACATCGCTGACATAAGCTGCAGGCTGGTGGTCATCTCCGCCTCACCCCACCTTCACTTGGCCAGGCTGGTGCCCATCTGTGGCATCTCACTTGTGTTTCGTCTGTGTATCAGATGCCACAGGCAATGACCAGGTGCCGGGCAGAAGCAGTCCAGTGTGGCCCTGAGGACTTCTGCTCACCAGGAATCTGAACAGAAGAAACGGATGCCACTCAACTCAGCAATGTCTGTGTCCTTTCAGAGTGGCAAAGATCCTGACTGAACCATGGAGTGTATCTGACCCATAGAGAAGGGGCAAGCAGGACAGAGTGGCCAGGTGTGTTGGTTTACCCCTGCAGTCCTAGCTAACACTCGGGGTGAGGCAGGACGGTCACAAGTTTCAAACTAACTTGGGATATACAGTAAGTTCCAGGCTCATAGCAATCCTGTCTTAACCTCACTCCCGTGAGGAAAACCAAACAGCAACAACAAAACGTATAAAATAATAGATTCCTGTTTCGTAGAGACAGACTATGTGATTTCCCACTGTGCATCTCTGGTCCTGTTAGTTTATTTTAAGAATTAAGGAAAGACAACAAACTGGATTTTCAGGTCTCCCAAGGGGATTTCAAAGGCACAGATTCCTAGCTGCCCCACAGACACCCCATCAGGGGATCCCAGGCACACCCCTGAACTGCAGGAGAAAGTGGCTTCACACCCGCCGTGGTTCTGAAACACTTTGTGCTTGCTTTGTCTCAAGAAAACTTGCAGCTCTGAGTCATAAATAATGACAGCATGCTCCTGCAGCAAACATCACTGACTTAAGCTGTTTGATAATGTTTTTAAAACTACACAGATCTCCCGTCCTGCCGCCGGCAACTGCAGTGTTTGATTGCTGTCTGAGGCTTGCGGCGTTTCCTAATGAGGGAGTTGTGATTTCAAAAATCCCCCAAGTTGTGTATCTCAGAGGAACCCAACTTCCTTGCCAGGACACAGCGGTAGTCACCGTTCGCCCATGAGTGGGTGGCCTGCAGTGATGACAGTGGATGGAGACTGAATATTTGAAGAGTTAAAGAATGGGCAGTCAGCCTAGAGAGAGGAAGCCTGTGACTGAGCTGGTGTGCTCTGCCACTGAGCTGGGACTCTGCAAGCCTCACACATCCCTGGAGAGGCCCCTCTGTGTGCACTCCCCCTGCCAACTGCCTCAACCAGTAACGTCTGGTAAGACCAGGAGGTTGGCTGGGTGCTGGAAAAGGGCAAGCCTCATGCCTTCTTCCTGTGCGCATGAAGCTGGTCCTTGGCTCATGGTCCCTGGAGTGGATTTGGGAGTTTTGCAGATCCCCAAAGCCACTGAGTGAATCTTGAAAGAGACTGCGGGTCTCCCTTCTCTGGAAGCCACCTCGTTGCTCCATTTGGGGGACAGTCCAACTGCACCCTGGAGGCAGACACCACCAGCAAGGAGGCCAGCAAGCCCTGGCCTCCTGCCCTGGCCCCACTCTCCCACTGTCTGGTGAGAGCAGACTGAGTGCGGGGACAGCCCTGCATGGGGGGGGTACCACCGGGGGTGACAAGGACAGTTGCCCAGGCAACACGGACTATAAGGGTCACAGCCATCTCCCATGATGGTGGCAGAGCTGTTCTGCCCATCTGCAGAGGCCAGGAATGAGGACCCTACTGTTGGAAGTGGGATGTGGTGGCATGGTGGGATGGACAGTGGCCAGGAAGGTTTGAACCAAGGATGCCTGTGTTCAAGGAATCCCTGCTGCCTGAAGGGGAGGAGGGCAGAATTCAGGGCTAACTGAGGAGGAAGAAGAAGCTCTAGGCTAGTGAACAAGTATGCTGTGCACACTGGTCAGTGGTGACTGCTGGAGAATGGGGTTGGGAAGCCCGTCGCCTTGGCTTCAGTAAATAAGGGGCCATGATAATTCTTGTTTAAATCATGTAGGGAGGGGGCCAGCAGTAAATGACTTTAGCCAACGGAGGGTGGGCTTCCCATCCAATGCCAATGCCTCTGTAACACCAGGTCCCCTAGAGGGACATTGTGATGGGCAAGACTGAAGGAGGGGAGTGTCCCGTGTGGGCCCCATCTGCAGAGAACATGTGCTCCAAAGGCCTGGAAGTAGGGCTGTCTTTGCAGTCGGTGCTGCCACACCTGTGTGTCTACAGGTGGATCGTGGGGAAGGACTGGGGAGGCGGGTGGCTGAGCCCCACCAGAGACCCAGGTGCTGAAGCTTGAAGACACACCCCATGCTCCTCCATCTCCACACTTTCAGGAGGATGGATAGATAAGCTGTTATCTGGGTCTATGGAAACAGACACATGGTGTGGCTTTTCCTGGAGAGACTTGAACAAAATTCTGTTCACTGTAGAGTGGTTACCAAGGACGGAGCAAAGAAGCAGTTCCGCACAGGTTTAGCCGGGTGAACCTATGAATCCATTGGTATTGATTATAGATGGATGAAGGAGGGCTTGCTACAGAGGCACAGGAGACTCCAGGGCAGCTTCACCACAGAGAAGCCACCGCAGCCTGGGTGATTGTTGCTAGTAACCACATGGGTGCTGAGAATTGAACCTAAGGCCTCTGTGAGAGCAGCCATGCTCCTAGCCACTGAGCCATCCCTCCAGCCCCTAGGGTCTTGTTGCTTTCTGAGTTTCTGGAGCCTTCTAAGTTTCCTCTTGCACCTTCTAGGAAAGGATGTTTAGATTGGGAGGAGAGAGCTTTGGGATACAGTGAAATGTTACTCAGCCTTGAACAAGGATCTACACAGAAAACACTGTGCTAAGCAGACAAGCCAGAAACAGAATGGCAAGCAATACAGGTCTCCGTCCTTCAAAGGAATCTAACCATCAGAAAAACTATTTTCAGAGAGGTGAGGAAAGGAAAGAGCCCGTCCTGAAGTGTGCAGGCTGCTGTGTAGGGCAAGGCAGCCTTCATGTGGAATAGAGTATGATCCTGTGCTGAGATTTTCATGAGGAGGGTGTTTAGTGTCTCCACCACACACAAAAATGGGTGACTGTGCTGGATAGCTTTAGTGTCAACTTGACACACCTGGGTTGAGGGAGCCTCAGTTGGGGAATTGGCTCCATTGGACTGGCCTGCGGCCACGTCTGTGGAGTATTGTCTTGATTGTTGAGCAACGTGGGAGGGCCCAGCTCACTATGGGTGTTGCCACCCTGGGCAGGTTGTTGTGTATGTATAAGAGGTCAGGCTGGGCATGGGCCAGGGGAACAAGCCAATGAACATCATTCCTCCATGGCCTGTGCTTCAGCTCCTGCCTCCATGTTCCTGCCCTGAGTTCCTGCCTTGGGCTCCCTGAGTGATGAATTGTGACCCAGGAGATGTAAGATGAATAAACCCTTTCCTGCCCAAGTTGGTGTTGGTCAGAGTGTTTTGTCACAGCAATGGAAGACAGACTAGAACAGAAATTGGTACCAGAAGAGTGGGGTATTGCTGTGAGAGACCTGACCTTGGTGTTATGGGGAAGGATTGTGGAGGCATTTGAAACTTTGGGCTGGGAAGATCATTGAATGCCTAAAGATTGTTGCTGTGGAGCTTGGAGCGGTTTTGCTGAAGGATTTGTAGAAGATGGAGGCCTGGCTTGTGAAGTTTCTAGTTTCAAAGGGAAGCAGAGATCACCAGGACTGTGTAATCTGTGGGTTCTGGTCAGCTGGGGCTGAAAAATCAGCTGTAAGTAACAAGAGACCAGCATCACTGTGGTGAAATCTTCTGGGAAGAATTTCTTCAAGGTCAGCACACAGAAGCTTTGTTCCAGAAGGGGCCTGAGTCTCCATCTCAAGCCAAAAGCAGGACTTGGTAGTGTGTAAGAGTCTCCTATATGGTTCCGGTGTTGAAATTTGAGGGGGTCACAGAGAGCAGCCGAGGCTTGGCACTGTGAGAAGTCAGGAAAGACCATTGGTGGAAGTGCACCTTGGTTGCAGTGAAGACCCCAGGATTGCAGAGGTCATGGAGAGAAGCTGAGGCTTTGCACCAGGAGAGGTCAGAAGAGACCATTGGTGAAGGTGCTGCCTCAGTTTCAGTGGCAACCCCAGCTTTTTGGAGATGCCAGGACCATGTGATGACCACCAAGAGCAGCAACAGGTGTGAAATGGAGTCAGCTTGGGCCTTCGAGATGAGCTGTGTGTGCCACGGACGGCAGAGTCGGAGAGGGGGAGCTGCCAAAACCCTTTGGAGCCCAGAAGTTCGTGAGTGAATCCCGGGTGTCCAGCCTTGAGCTACTTTGTTGGACTTAGTTTTGTTTGAGAGTGCCTGATTCTTCCCTTTGAAATAAGACAGTACTTGTTTGGGATTTTACAGCAGTCCACAGTTAAGAGACTTTTAACAGACTGTGAACTTTTAAGTGTTTGGACATTTTCAGGACTGTGGGGCTTTTAAGGTTGTACTGTCTTAGGTTGTGATTAATATTAACATCATACTTTGGGGATAAGAACTGGAAAGGTGGTGGTTTAATAGTGATGTGTTTTGTGTGTCAAGTTGACAAAGGGTCATTTGTGCTGGATAGCTTTAGTGTCAACTTGACACATCTGGGTTGAGGGAGCCTCAATTGGGGAATTGGCTCCATTGGACTGGCCTATGGCCACGTCTGTGGAGTATTGCCTTGATTGTCAGACAATGTGGGAAGGCCCAGCCCACTATGGGTGGTGCCACCCTGGGCAGGTTGTTGTGTACTGTATAAGAGGTCAGGCTGGGCATGGGCCAGGGGAGCAAGCCAGTGAACAGCATTCCTCCATGGCCTGTGCTTCAGCTCCTGTCTCCAGGTTCCTGCCCTGAGTTCCTGCCTTGGGCTCCCTGAGTGATGAATTGTGACCCAGGAGATGTAAGCTGAATAAACCCTTTCCTCCCCAAGTTGGTCAGAGTGTTTTGTCACAGCAATGGAAGACAAACTAGAACAGTGACTGTGGCAGGTGAAGCCACACTATGTGGCCACGTGGTGTGCGCATGCACATTAAACCTCATGGCCCACACCTTAAAGATATGTAATAAAGATAATCTCTTCTAAAGCAGTGCTGCTAGTTTGCAGGACCAGGGTGGCTGTGGAGCCACAGGGAGATTCTGATTTAACCTGGGGCAGCTGCGGAGACACAGGCCAGGCCTGTCTCAGAGGAAGATGTCACCAAAGGCAAAGATGGCCTCTGCCTCCTCCTCCCCAGACATGCAGTGGGGACTCTCAGCAGGCTCTGGGGGATGAGCGTCCCAGAAATAGTACTGTTATAATACTGTTATCACCCTAATGACCATCAGAGAATGCATCTGGAAAGAGGAAGCTATCAGAGATTCTATTCAGTAAAATCTCACTCTGGCTTCTTCCAGGCCGTGGCAGAAGGATGTGACATTGGCTCTGGGCAGCACAGCAGGGCAGTCTGATTGCAGGCTGCTGTGAGCCAGCATTATTCCCATGCCAGCAGCCTATTCAATCACACACCTGAAAGGACTGCTTAAGACCTGGGTGTGATTGCCTGGCCTTTAAAACCTGAATAGAGTTCCTTTGTTGCAGCTCAGGAGAAATAGAAAGAGAATTGAAATGAACAGTGAAAAGCCATCATGGCTGGGGCAGATCTGCCAAATCACATCTCATTTTCTCCATTCTGACCACTCAATCATCTCCCCGTCTCCATTGCTCCCTTGCTGAATGAAGGTCTGCTCCGGTGGTAGCTCATCTGATCTTACTGTCCTCCTCCCTGTCCCATCGAGACCCAGGATCCAACAGTACTGTTAGTTGGAGAATCTCCCTGAGGGCCGAGTCATCCAATCAAGGCCTCCCTCCTCCTCCTAGCTCCAGAAAAGACTTCTATGAGGAACAGGGCATTGGAGTTTGTCAGGAAGAGGAGGTGCAGCCAGGGAGCAACAGGATGGCCAGGGAACCCAAGGAGAGAGAGGGCAGTGGGAGCTGAGCCAAGGGTCAGAGACTGAGCTCCCCATAACTGGGTAGCATGGAGGGCAAGAAGAAACTGAGATGAACTGTTCATGACAGCTTCCTCACGGAAGGCAGACTGCCCCGCAGCCTAATGATCAGGTGTTTGCAGAAACCACAGGACCATAAGGACAGCCACCCAGCCTGTGCATGCTGAGTATCACAGGGTAGAACTGTAGGAAGCTGTGGACGCTGAGCATCATGGAGTAGGGCTGTGGGACACTGTGGATGCTGAGCATCGTGGGGTAGAGGTGTGGATGCTGTGGACGCTGAGCATCGTGGGGTAGAGCTGTGGACACTGTGGATGCTGAGCATCGTGGCTTGGGACACTGCACGCTGAGCATCGTGGGGTAGAGCTGTGGGACGTTGTGGATGCTGAGCATCATGGAGTAGGGCTGTGGATGCTGAGCATCATGGAGTAGGGCTGTGGGATGCTGTGGACGCTGAGCATCGTGGAGTAGGGCTGTGGGATGCTGTGGATGCTGAGCATCATGGAGTAGGGCTGTGGGATGCTGTGGACGCTGAGCATCGTGGAGTAGGGCTGTGGGATGCCGTGGATGCTGAGCATCATGGAGTAGGGCTGTGGGATGCCGTGGACGCTGAGCATCGTGGAGTAGGGCTGTGGGACGCTGTGGACGCTATGGATGCTGAGCATCGTGGAGTAGGGCTGTGGGATGCTGTGGATGCTGAGGATCATGGAGTAGGGCTGTGGGACACTGTGGACACTGAGCATCGTGGAGTAGGGCTTTGAGACGCTGTGGATACTGAGCATCATGGAGTAGGGCTGTGGGATGCTGTGGATACTGAGGATCGTGGAGTAGGGCTGTGGGATGCTGTGGATACTGAGCATCATGGGGTAGGGCTGTGGGATGCTCTGGCTGATGTCACTCTTGCTGCTCACATAGTCGGTCCTGTTGGCCTAGGACCATGGTCTAGAAAAGCCCCATGCCAGGCACACATGTCCTGCTTTGTCCCTCAGTGTGGCAGGCCAGAACAAGAGGTTCTAGCTAAGTTGTACAATACAACACATGGGCAGTCTCAGGCCTGGACAATTCTGTTTGCTCATGGAGACTGAGGCTGACAGCAATGTGATCACGTGACTACGGACACAGCCAGCAGGGCTCAGCAGTCAGGTGCCTCTGCACTCAGCCTGCAGATCTCCTGTGCTTCTTAGTCCTCTGAGCACCTGCAGCCACCTCTGCCCTCCGCTCACAGAAGCATCAATCAGTCCAGTTCCTGGTCTGTTGATAGTATGGGCTTCCCTCTCCAGCAAGCACAGGCCACACTGCCAGGAGAGTCCTCCTGTCTGAGGCTCACTACCTTTCCTCTGCAATACTCATTTATACATTTATTTACATAGGAGGTGGAAGTGGAAGTGGAATCTCCCAGGTCACATACCAGTTTCAGAAAGGTCTGGGAGGCGGGCGAGAGGACTGAGAGATGGCTCAGTAGTTAAGAGCACTGGCTGCTCTTCCAGAGGACCCGATTCAACTCCCAGAATCCATTCGACAGCTAACGGCCATCATAACTGCAGTTCAGGGGCTCCAACAGCCTCTTCTGACTTCTCAGGCCTTGCACAGCACTCGCATACATGCAGGGAACACATTCATGCTCATAACATAATAAAAGAAAAATATTTTGAAAAACAAAGGTCTGGAAGAGAGTGGGAGGAGGGGCAAGTCTCCCAGCACTGCCCGGGGAGAGCCAGGAGTCCTTGAGGCATGTCTTCCCTCAATACTGTCTTTCACCCACTAGGAAAAGGCCATATATACAGTCTCCAGGCAGACCAGGCTCCCAGAACTAGTAACAGTTGGAAACTGCGAGACAGCAGGCCGAGGGAAGTAGCTTCCCAGACAGAAACCTCACCTGCAGCTCTGGGGACGCAGCCCAGCCAGGAATGAAGTTCCTGTTGAACAGTTTAAGGACTTCCAGCATGGGGTGTATGTGCTATATGGGAGTTGTTGAGTTGCAGCCACAAGGGAGGCAGCTTTCCAGCCATCTGACGCCTGGTGGGACAGGTAGACAGACCAAGCACAAGAAACTCCATGCAGTATGCATGGACAGCAGAGCCAAGCAGCATGTGGGTTACTAGCGGTGAGGCTTCCTCCATTCAGGATAAGGCAGTAGGAGGCCACAGGAATGGCCTTTTGACCTTGAGCTGTTGGCTCTGACCCCTAGGGTCCATCCGTTCTGCTGCCCCAGCCCTGTCTCCAGCGCCTCACTTCAGTGAGTTGATTTAGAGGGGACACTGCAAAGAGGAGATGAGCACATCTCCTCCAAAGAGATGATGTCTGGCTGTTGCGCAGACAGCAAACTCTCCACATCAGCATCTGTGTTCTGAGGATGTCAGGGACATGGGGTCAGGGGTTAGAGACAGACCGGAGGCCCAGGACTGTGTTGAGGGTGTGCAGGTGTGGTCAAGAGGAGGGACACAGGGGCCGTTCCTGGGTGGACACCACTGCCCTTTGTCATAGGCTGTGGGCTCATGGGGCAATCCTCACAGGTAGAGAGGGTCGCGGTGTCAGGCTGCCCTGGGTCTGGGAGGCAGACTCATGGGGATCCAGTGGCAGGCATTCTGTACCGCATGGGCAGGAAGTATTCAGGTCTCCTGGAAGAACAGCTTAAATGAAGGCGAACAGTCAGAACGTCCTTGAAGACTTGAGTCTTTCTCATTTTCTCCTGCCTCTCCCAAGATTATTTCCATTCTGAAATGAATGGGGAGCGACAGGGCAGTTGGCACGGGGTCTGCTTCCCTGCAGTCTGCAGGACAGACCAGATTGATGACAACCTCAAAAATTACTCTTGTGGTTTTCAAAATAAAAACATGTGATCAATCCTTCTTAAACACACGCACGCGCTCGTGCACGCATGCACACACACACACACACAATTTTGAGGGGAAGACTTAGAAATATTTTCCTCCACTGGCTCTGTCCCTGTTCAAAACTGAAAAATGGTGAAACAAATAATTTTCCCGGCAGAAAAACTATCCTGGGAGGGAGAGAAAGAAAGCCGTTTGGCAGGTGCGGAGAGCTGGAGGTGTGGGCCGGCAGGCGCATCCCTCAGTGATGCTGCACAGACCTGAAAATGAATACAAATATTTCCCAAACACTCGGAGATGGTCGGCGCGCGTGTCAGAAAAACAATGGTACAGACGGGATGGAGCCTCTGCGACGTGGCCCTGTGCCAGCCTCGGGACAGCTGTGCAGTGCGCGAGAATCGCAGCAGCTGTATTTAAACTAGAAATTAAATCTCCTTTTATTTAATGTGCGCAGCCTTTCTAGTTATCAAAAAGGAAACACTGGCAATTAGGGAGCGTGCGTTTCAGGGATGGCGCTGGATTCACTGTTTTTGTGTGCGACGTCTATGATCTCTAATTCTGAGGCAGGACTGATGATGGCCTCCTCCGCAGGTTTCCTGGAAGACGGGGAATTTAAGACATGCCCTTGTGCCCATTGGCTGGAGGAATGGCAGTAATTTTATTCTCTACTGCGGTTGGTTTTTATTTGGAATGCTGAGGTCTGGGGGAGAGAGAGAGAATTGAAGAGGGAGAGGAGGGCAAAGAAAAGAGAGGGAAAAAAACCTCTCTCCTGCTCAGGCCCACAAGGACAAGTAAAATAAATGATGGCATTCAGAGACACCTGGGAAGGGGGTGGCGGCCTGTCTGCCCTCAGGGTGCTCAGACAGAACGCTGCTGCTTGGTGAACCGACAGGGTGAGCAAGGAGAAATAGTGCTGCCCTCTGAGACCTGCACTGCATCTCCCAATCAGCCATTCTGCAGTGTGTACTGAAAGGCAGGTAGACGCTGGGTGAGGGGGGGAAGAAGACGGGTCACCACCAGAAGAAGGAAGAGGGACACAGGCTGGGTGGGTCTCTTGAGCTGGCCTTGGACTTTGAATTCTCAAAAGGACAGCCCACAGCATGGCTCCTGTGCCATCCTCTGTCAGAATGTGTCTCCCAGCAACATGGACCCTCAATCTGGAAGGACACAGAGCACCCAGGACAGCAGAAAGACTAGCCTACTCCATACAGCAGCAACAGCTCCTTCCACGGAGCCCTCTCCTTGGCTACTTTTTCCCATACAGAGCACTGACACAAAGTTGGGTCACAGGTTTTATAAGCTCCTGAGCAGGATGGGTCAGGTGTCTACTCGAGACAGGAGAAGCAGGGTCCAGTCTGCTCAGTATCCATGGAGCCCCATGTAGGGGATCTCACAGATGACGGAGCACCACTCAGTAGTCATGGGGAGCTGCCGGAGGATGAAGCACCCTCTCCTTCCTCCCAAAGCGGTTCCCACCTCTCTCCACTGGAGTCCCACAGAGACCAGGAGGCAGAAGAGGGGGCTGAGGCTCCAAGAAGGGCCAGTCCCCCACCGCAGTGCAGGCCAAGTCACAGAGGCCGGGTGACGTCAGCTATGGTTATGACTGCTAGAGTTGAAGCCCTTGGTGACCAGCCAGGTCAGGTGGGAAGGCCTTAGCAATGGTGCACTCAAAAGAGCTGTGCTTCTAGATGGAGCTAGTCCATCCCACAGGGACAGGTCACTGTCACCCTGCTGGGCTGGAGAAGTAGCCCTGCTGGAAGGGCACTTGGAGATGACTCGAGGAGGGACTAGGTCACTGTGTCCTCTCTGCTTGAGCTAGAAGGTGGAGGACACCTCACTGTTCCCTGAGTGAGGTCCCCAGGACCTTTTCCTTAGAGATGGAGAGACCTGGGCAAAGTTGACTTGACAGGCTAGGCCTGGTGTAATCCCAAGTACAGGTGTTTAATGACATGGAGTGTCTTCATGTATTTCATTGTTTGTGCTCAATGGTGGAGACTTCTAGAACAGGAACAGCCCCTAGGCTGTGTTTCCAGGTACCCAGTTTCTAGGCACAGACAGCACTTATGTCCTGAGGCACTCTGCTTGCACCCGAGCAAATCCACAGAACTTATGTCATTTTTTTCATCTAAATTTAAAAAATATTTTATTTATTACTTTTTTATGTAAATGAGTGTATTGCCTATGTGTATGTAAGTGCACCCATGTCCTGCAATGCCCATGGAAGTCAGGAGAAGGTGTTGGATCCCCTGGAACTGGAGTTACAGACAGCTGTTAGCTGCCATGTGGGTGCTGGGAATCCAATCTGGGTTCTCTGCAAGAGCAGCCAGTGTTCTTTTTTTTTAATTTAACAAGTTTTATTGAACATGTTTCCAAATCAAATAACAACATTAAAACTATACACACAGTTGTCATTTAAGCTAATTACGATTTCTAAAATTTCCTAAACATTACATTATCAAATATCAGACTATTGTTCCTTAAAGAATTACATAAGTAAGTTCTGAGGTCTCTGGTCACAAAATCATTCAATCAATCATTCACTATGTAACTTTGTTACCATTTTCTTTATTTTTGGTGAAAGCATTTAAAATCAACCCTCTTTGACCGATTCAAGCATACCCTACAAAATGATTCATTATGGCTACCATGTTATACATTAGGTTCTCAGGGTTTACTTATTTTGTGTAACTAAAATTTTGTAGCTTTTATCAATAATTTCTCATTTCCTGCTTCTGCAGTATAAAGCCATCCCCATAGAGCCTTGCTTTATGTATGTTTTGTTATAAAAATACCATATCATTATTTGGTACATTGTTACTTCATTAACACCAAATTCACAACTAAGAGCTTGTACCTTATGCTTTGAACAAAGCTTATAAAACGATTTGTTTTCTACTTGAGCTTATCACAGCCTTTCACTCCAGAACTCTAAGCAACATTTCAAATCTGTGCTTTGGGAGCATCTACCCCAGCCTTTGATGTTCATGATTCTACTCTTAGCTTATTTGTTTTTTACACTCCTTACATATAGCAAATTTACAAAGTCTGAAATTAAAGTATAGGTTAATTGAAAAACATATTTAGGGATTGACAGTTTAATGGGTAAAAATATATAACTTTGCCTTCCTAAATTATATAGCAAGTTCATGTATATTTTAATATATTTAAGAAAGATTTGTTCTTTCTCATAAATCTTAGAACTGAGAAAAATAGTGACATATACTTCAAGTGATATCTATGTGATATTATCTTTACTATTTTGACTTACATATAAGGATTTGGTGTTAGGAACCACAAATGAGAGAGAACATAAGGTATTTGTCTTTCTGAGTCTGTGTTACTTCACTTACCATAACAGCTTCCAGTTCTATCCATTTCATGATGCTGTCCTTCTTCACTACTGCATAGAACTCCATTGTACAAATGTACCACATCTTCATTATCTACTTGTCAGTTGAGGGACACCTGGGCTTCTTCCAGCTCTTCCCTATTGTGAAAAGAACAACAATAAGCATGGCTGTGCATGTATCTCTCTTATGGGATGAATCCTTTGGATAAAGACCTAGCAGTGGTATAACACAGTGGTATAAACTGTGGCAGGGTCCTTGCTTGTCCTTTGATCGTGCTTCAAGTGCTGGTGCATCCGGAAGGTGGGACAATATAAGACCACCAAGCCAGAAGCACTTTGAACCACCGAAAGCAGGGAGTCAGGTTCCTATCACAACTGAGGTAGCGATGAAGAGGTCTGTCTGAACACTGGGTGGGGGCAGAAGACAGGTCTCTGCAGAAGCCAGAGTCCCAGCTCGCAAGGCCAAGCTGAGGAAGTGGCTGTGGAAAGAGGTAGATGTGGGTGTGTGAAGCACACAGTGTGATTTCTGCCTTCTTCACCAGGACCATCTGGGCTCAGCAGTTGTCTCCTTGCACTGGAATAGATGGTGGCCGACAATGCAATTGCTGCCACTAGACCTAGGGTTGGACATCTGAGATGTGTGCTAGGACTCATGTTTCCTCTGAGATACCATCTCTGAGGTGGACTGCATGGCCTCCCTGCAAAGCCCAGTGTTCTTGAAGAATAAGCATGTTTGTTTTTCTCTCTGCTTTGAGCCAAATTATGACAACTTTATCTTAAAATCTGACTGCAGATCGATCATATTGATTAAAAAACTAGAAGCCAACAGTAGTAGTGCCCAGCAACTGAATTAGGATTTGACAAATGTGTAACATTTATTGTTTGAAACTATTTCAGACTTCTGAAACACTTGTTTTTATGAAGGTAGCATGACTTTAATAGAAAACTTGACAGGCGTGGTAGTGCACACCCTTAATCCCAGCATTCAGGAGGCAGAGGCAGGTGTATCTCTGTGAGTTCAAGGCCAGCCTGGTCTAAGTAGTGAGTTCCAGGACAGCTGGAGCTACAGGGAGACCCTGTCTCAAAAAGACAAAAAAAAGACCAAAAAAAAAAAAAAAAAAAAAAAAAAAAAAAAAAAAAACAACCTAGAAGACTCAATAAAAGACAACATAAAATATATTTATAGACTAAACTTACTTTAAAATAAAATTGCCAAAATTATAAATAAAATATTAGCATGACATTGAGACTAACACACTATGACCAACTGGAGGCAAGAACAGAGCAATGTTAAGAGTCACTAATGTCACACATCACCTTAATGCGGCAAAGGCCACAGTAGACATTTGCTTGAAAACTTCACATAAAATAGAAAGAAGGAAAGTATAAAAATGGATTTTTTTAGGACAGAGATAAAGCTGAGTGTTCGAAGGCTTTCTGAGCATGACAAGACCTGCATTCAGTCTCTAGCACAGCCCCCAAAAGATTATCTAGTGAAACCAATAGCAAAGGTTACAGTAGTAAATTTGCCTAATATGATAATTTCTGGTTCATCCACTTTCTTCAAATGACGTATTTTGCTCTAAAACTCCATTGTGGTCATGCACAGAAGATGGAGATGATGGGGAGACAATCACATGTTTCCATTCTCGAAATTAACGTGTTGAGGGTGGGAGCCCTCTGGAGGCAGAGGCACACGGATCCCTGTGAGATCAAGGCCACCCTAGTCCACTCGTGACTTCCAGGCAGGCTGTGACTGGGGTGACCCTGTCCAAAATCAATCAATAAAAGATAAAAAGCTTAACAGAGGCCCCCTCTCGCCTCTGTTATACAAGCTGGTGAATCTTCACTTCTTATTACAATGGTTCCCATGCGGTTTCTGGCTGGGACAGCTTCTCTTTCTAGGCCGTACTCCATGCTAGATCCAGAACTGTCTTCAAAACTGTAAATCAAATCATGTTCCTTATTCTTTACCAATGGATATGTTCACCCTGAAAAGGTTCTTGTTTTTAGATAGCTCTATCAAAGTGCCATCCGTTAAAACACAGATTTTACACACGTCTGTAAATATTTACCAAGTTATCGGATTTGTGTAACTACCATCCTAATATAGCACAACATATGCACATACAAAATACAGAGATACACATACACACATGCACACACATACACACATGCACACACTCATACACATTCACATTTATATACACACATGCCCATGATGTACATACACAAATGTACACACATGCACACATTCACATGTACATATGCACTCATCCATCCATGCATTCACATGCACCAACATACGCACATTCTTTACATGCACACACAGATATATACATGCTACACATGTGCACAAGCACATTCATATATGCACACAATGTGCACACACATGCAGACACCACACATCCATACACACACACACACACACACACACACACACACACACACACACATAAGCAATCCTACTTTCAATCAAGAAAAATCCTATCAGTTCCAGTTTCCACTGTGACCTACAGAAGGGTTTCCCACAGCTCTGAAATCTGATACGTCGAGTCAAGGCACACTGGTGTTGAGAGCTGCTTACTTGCTCTTAGATGGCTTCTTCTCACCATGTCCTCAGAGAGGCAGGGCGCCCCCAGTCTAGAGAGGGAAACACAGCCAGGCGTGGTGGGAGGCAGAGGCAGGCAGATCTTTGTGAGTTCAAGGCCAGCCCAGTCTACAGAGTGAGTTCCAGGACAGTTGGGGCTACAGAGAGACCATAGGGACTTCCTACAGTAATAGTGGGGGCTCTCTACAGTAATAGTGGGGGGGCTTTCTACAGTAATAGTGGGGGTTCCCTATAGTAATAGTGGGGGCTCCCTACAGTGATAGTGGGGGCTCCCTACAGTGATAGTGGGGGCTCCCTACAGTGATAGTGGGGTGATCCCTACAGTAATAGTGGGGGCTCTCTACAGTAATAGTGAGGGGCTCCCTACAGTAATAGTGGGGGCTCCCTACAGTGATAGTGGGGGCTCCCTACAGTGATAGTGGGGGCTCCCTACAGTGATAGTGGGGGGATCCCTACAGTAATAGTGGGGGCTCTCTACAGTAATAGTGGGGGGCTCCCTATAGTAATAGTGGGGGTTTCCTATAGTAATAGTGGGGGCTCCCTACAGTGATAGTGGGGGCTCCCTACAGTGATAGTGGGGGCTCCCTACAGTGATAGTGGGGGGATCCTTACAGTAATAGTGGGGGGCTCCCTACAGTGATAGTGGGGGCTCCCTACAATGATAGTGGGGGCTCACTACAGTGATAGTGGGGGCTCCCTACAGTGATAGTGGGGGGAATCCCTACAGTAATAGGGGGCTCCCTACAGTAATAGTGGGGGGATCCCTACAGTGATAGTGGGGGCTCCCTACAGTGATAGTGGGGCTCCCTACAGTAATAGTGGGGGGCTCCCTACAGTAATAGTGGAGGGATCCCTACAGTGATAGTGGGGGCTCCCTACAGTAATAGTGGGGGGATCCCTACAGTGATAGTGGGGGAGCTATCTACAGTGGTAGTGGGGGGATCCCTACAGTGATAGTGGGGTTCTCACAGGAGCTTAGGTGACTTGCAGGCAGCTGCATCACCAAGAAGCCCACCCAGCATCAGTGATGACTCAGAAATGCCCATGCCCGGAGTTCCCTGTACAGCATGCTGGCAGCTCCATCCATGAGTCTCCTGCCCTGGGAGGAGAGAAGGTCAGTCCCCAGGGCTCCTTCAAGTGCAGTCTAGCTGAGACAGCAAGCTCTGGGTTCAAGGAGGGACCAATCTGAAAGAAGAAGGGATAAGTGATTGGGGACGACATTCAGGGCCGATCTCTGGCCTCCACATATGCCTGAGCAGGCATGAGCACTGCACACATGCACACATCACAGACACACACACACACACACACATTCAACATGACTACACATACCACACAATATACCACACACATAAAAAAGCACATACTCTACACATATACTATACAGACCACACACATACATGACTACACATACCACACATATACCATACACACATAAGCACATACCCTACACACACTATACAGACCACACACAGAACACTCACACATACCACACACATACATACACACCATACTCACACACAAATATACATACATTACACAAACACCACATACAAACACCATACACATCATATATATCACACATATGAAAGCACACCATACACACAGGACACACAATACACTACACATAGACACATCACACACATACATATATCAAGCACATCCTACACATGCAAGTACACATCACACACATGCCATATACATCACATGTATACTCACAACACACACATACATATATACCCCACATGTAATAAGCATGCTCCTTTTAGATAAATGCAACACAGTCATGCTAAGGGAATTGGGGGAGAAGGGGAGGAGCCACCCACAGCTGCCTGTAGAACACCAGCTGAGTGCAGGAACCATCGCCCTGCAGCCCAGTCTGAGTGGCTACCTGCCTTCTCAGACTTTTGGCCTTGGGTGTCCACCCGTATTGTATTAGCCGCACTAATTTCACCTGCTTGGGGACAACTCCCCAAGACAGGAAACCCAGACCGGCAGTCTCTGCAGCCTCCTTCCAGTCAAATGCCGCCGGCCAAGGACACTATTTCCAGGCTGGTAGTCTGACAGACAGACCTCTTTCCAGCCAAACCTGCTAGCACTCAACACTCCAAACACAAGCCTGATGGGCTTTCACACACACACGTGGAGTAACAGACCTGGGGACCTTGTCAGGTGGCAATGAAGATCTGTTTGTTGCATCCAGCACCTCCCTTATATACACAGAATGACATCATCTCTCAGGGCCCACTCCCTGAGAATCTAAACATCACAAGGGAGCCCTGTATCACAAGTTTGTCTCATGAGGTCTATCACAAGCCTTTCTCACCTAGGGAGCAGGGTCAGGTGGGAACAACAAGCAGGACATGCAGCCACAGGTGGCCTGCTTCCACCTACTCTACACACATGCATACATCAAACACACCCCCAAATATACATACACTCATTACACATACATATACACACCATACATACAGCACACACACACATACATCAAATACAACCCCCCCACATAGATACATGCCACATTCATCATACATATAGCCACACATATATATACACGCCATTCTTCATGGCTGTGGTAACATATACCTACAATCTCTACATTCAAGGAAAGTAGGCAGAAAGGTCACAAGTTCAAAGCCAACTACACAGCAAGTTTCAAACCATCCTGAACCACATAGTCAGAACTTGTCTCACAAAAGCAAGTCCTACATCAGAGATCAGTGTGGTGCACTCATCCAGCGTGTAAAAGGCTCCAGGTTCTGTTGCAGGCACTACTCAGTTTTCCTGTGAAGGAGATGCCCAGTGTGCTATCAGCTATTGTCAGCTTGACACAGCCTAGAATCACCCAAGGATGGGCAGCCTCACCTGAAGAACTGTTTCAATCAGCTTGGCCTGTGACCATGTCTGAGACACGGGCTTGTTGACGGTTGATATAGAAGGGCCCAGCCCGCAGTGAGTGCTGCCATCCCTGGGCGGGTGGTCTCTGCTCCTCCCCTGACTTCCCTCCATGATAGACTGTTACCTGGACGTAGAAGCTGAAATGACCCTCCTCCACCAAGTAGCTGTTAGTCATGCTGTTTTTCACAGCGACAGAAGTGCAAACCAGAGCACACTGTTGTGAAGCCAGGGGTCTAGCCTCTTCCTTATCTCGTGTGTGTCGTGTTGCAGCTAGAAGCCAATGGCCAGCTTGGTTAGTGGCATTGCTGCTTGCTGCATGGCCACTGCCCTCAGAGCGTGGCCCCTGCCTGGACCCACAGCAATGCTTCCTGCTTGTCGCTTGAGGCAGATGACTTGGCCCCTGGGCCTCAGTTTCTCACCTGCAAAGCTGAGTTGCTGACCGTGCTTATCTCAGAATGGCGTTATGGTGACTCAGCAGTTAGAGCAGCTCCTGGCGCACAGCAGACACTGAAGACTTGCAGCTCTTCTAGGATCCTGCCTGACTCGTGGGGCCAATGCGAGCTGCTGCAGTAGTAAGCACTGCTGAGTCATCACCACTGAGAAGAGCTTTCTGCTTGTGGAGTTGTTTTAAATGCATGTGGTCTCTATGTCTCCTAAATTATTATTACATGTATTAGCATATATAATTCATTGAACATAATAATTTTCAAGTGTCATGTACTTTGACCATATTCACAGCCCATGTCTTCCCAGATACCCCCATGATTTCTGTCATTCTTCTTGTCTCCTTTCTGCTTTCCTGCATGTGGTTTTATGTAGCTGTATGAAATCTCAGCTCCACATACAAGAGGAAAACCATGGTTTTTATCTTTGCGTGTGGTCTCTCCTGTTAAAAATAAAAGTAGCTTGATCTGAGCAGTCATCCATCACACAACAGTTAAAACTGCCTGGCACCTGCAGATGGCCCTCGGCTCAGGCCCGTTCCCCGGGCTCACCTGTCTCCTGCGTCAGCTCCAAGAGACTAGGAGGATGCAGAATAGAGAATAGGGTCCACAGCCCTGTGACGTCATCCAAGCTCAGGGAGAAGCCATGTAAGAACACCCCTGAGGGCCTCAGCAGTTAAGAGCACAGGCTGCTCTTGCAGAGGACTCAGCTTTGAATCTCAGCACCCACATGGCAACTAACAACTACCTGTAACTGAAGAGGGGATCTGACGCCCTCTTCCGGCTTCCACAGGCTTTGCACAACAGGGGTGCACTTACCTACATGCGGGCAAACCATTAATATGTGTAAAATTAAAAAATAAAGAAATATTTCTTTAAAGAAAGAACAGCACTTGGAAGTGACCCAGTCATAGAGGATCAGACAGAGATATGCCTGGGAACCCAGGTCATAGAGGATCGGACAGAGATACGCCTGGGAACCCACCATCTGAAGTCCCAGGAAGGTGGAAGCCTCACCCTCAGTTGCTAAGAAAATCTACAGGGTACAGTCCCCAGAGAGTCCTCACCAGAGGAATTCCCTAAGAATCTTCACAGGCAAAGCCAGGACAGCAGAGCTTCCAGGAAGAGGCAGAGGTGGACTCCCCAGGATCCCACTCTGGAGCCTCTCACCTTCCAAACTCCAAGGCTCTTCTGCAAAACTCCCAGGAATTTTTGGGGTGCATTTTGAAAATATGGGGGTGATTATTTAAAGTCGTTCATTAACTATCAAACTTGGCCACCGCCAGGTCCTGGTGTTGTCTCTCTGTGGTAGTACAAGCAGGTCATCACCCGCGGGGTCACGGAGGTCGTCACCTGCCATCACAGAGGTTGTCAAGCAGTACTGTCAGCAGTCCAGTGTTGTCTGTGTGAATGGTCAAGTGCATGTTCACTAAGGAGACTGGCCTGACACCACAGAGATGGAGGATCTGTGACCTTGGTCACTTCATGACTCCAGTCACCACCTGTCAACCAGAGGGCTCACGTGGTGTGTGCATGCCAACATGCTCATCAGTAATTGGGGCCCAGAGTGTGTCTGGGAATGTTCCAATCAAGGGTCTGAAGAAATGGTTCAGCAGTTGAGAGCACTGGCTGCTCTTGCAGCATTCTTGGGTTTGAATCCCAGCACCCACATGGCAGCTAACAACCGTCTGTAACTCCAGTTCCCCTTCTGGCTTCTGCAGGCAATGTACAATACAGGTATATTACATACATGGAGGCATGATATCCATACACATAAAATATAATAAAAAATTTTAAAAGACTGTTTTTCCCCAACAGAGCCTCAGGACTGGAGCATTTCTGCTCAGCCTTAATGGCTGGGTAATTACAAGGTCAAGCTTGAAAAGAGAAAGCCCACGATTCCAGAAGCTTTGCCCTGCTTCTTCAAAGGTGGCTCAGATCTGGTGGGATGAAGTTCAGATCAAGGTGGAGAACTCAATTTCACTGGGGGAAAACCCAAGCTGCTTTAGGCTCATATCCAGGCCCCGCCCAGCTCCATGCTGCCGGCCAAGATGTTCATCCATTGAGGACCAGAGACTCGCCTCGGACTATCATGTTCCTCCCAGGAGGCAACTGCCACACCTGTTCTTCAGCATCAGAGCTGGGCAGATGTTCCATCGCCCATCACATGGTAGGTCAGACTGATGGCTGCAGAGAAGGGAAGGACAGAGACTGCCAGGACTCCGCCTCTACTGCTGGCCTTTAGTGAAACATGAGTTCTTTTTCTTTTTTTTTTTTCCTCTTCCCATCTACTTTTTTATTGAAGTTTTGTGCATTTCACACAACATTTCTTAATAAAATTTAGACCCATTTCCCCCTTCCTTGCCCTCCACCCCGCCACAGCTCATCCATCTCCTTCTCAGTCTTTTTAAAATTTTTTGATGCAGAAGTTTACTGTTTGGGGCAGAAGTTTACTATTTCAGTCATTCTTTGACCAAGTCTTTTCTGTTGTTGTTGTTGTTGTTACTTCCAATTTTTATTGCTCCAAAATATGTATATATACACACCACACATATACCAAAATTATGATGTCTGAAAACAAATTATAGGTTAATTCCAAAACATGTTTAAGGATTCACATGTTAACAGTAGAGTTGTATGCAGGTAAAGAAAACATATTTTACATTCCTACATTACATAGCAAGGTGATGAGTAACATCAGGTATTATATTTACTAAAAAAGAAAGAAAAAAGGAATTATTCAGTTTGCCTTACAAATAGAGATTTGGTGCTAGTATCCACAAATGAGGGACACCATACGTTGTTTGTTTTTCTAGGACGGTATTACTTCACTTAGCATAATGGCTTCTAGTTCCATCAATTTACATGAAAAGTTCATGATATCATCTTTCTTTACCACTGCATAGAACTCCATTGTGTGGATGTACCACATTTTCTTTATCTACTCGTCAGTTGAGGGCCACTTGGGTTGGTTCCAGCTTTTCACTACTGTGCAGAGAGCTGCAATAAACATAAGTGCACATGCATCTTTGCAGTGGGATGAGTCTTGTGGGTATATACATAGGAGTGGTATGACCGGGTCAGGTGGTAGGCTCATTTTGAGTGATTTGGAAAGACCCCAATATGGAGCACAAGTACAGGACTGATGGTTATTTGGGCTTGCCAAAGAGGAGCCTTCAAGCACTTCCTTAAGAAAAATATGACATCTTTTAGGAAAAACAAAGACCTCCAATTCAAGTGATATGTGTATGTATGTATGTATATATTTATATGTATATATAACTGCATATATATGTATATATACTGAAGCAATACAAGTAGGAGAGAGCAATAACAACAAAAGAACTGGAAAAAATAAACTCTGGAAAGACTCAGAAAAAGATGCAGGACATGTATGGTAGAGTGAAGGGACTCAGGTGTGGTGGGGGGGCATGGAAAGGGAAGTAACTCTTGATTCGATTGAGGAATGATGAAAGACCTATGGAAAAAGTTTAATAATAAAAAATAATTTTGTGAAAAAAAATTATAAAAATAATGTTCACACTGCTTTCCATAGGGGTTGCACAAGTTTGCATTCCCACCAGCAGTGGATGAGTGTTCCCCTGTCCCCACAACCTCTCCCAGAAGGAAGATGGTGTGGCCAGTTGGCCACTGAGTGACTAGTAAACATCCTCAAGAGTTGAGGCTTCTGGGACACAGTGCCAGCTGCTGCCATCAGCAACTCTGGGAAGAGGACGCCACACTTAACTTCTGCCCAACACCTTGACCACCCTGGTCACGTGGCATTGGACCACCATGGTGACTGTTGAATGGGCAGCTGACACAGTCTGGTTGAGTTTGGGGTTTGCTTCAGACTGTAGGGCCCCTGCATCAAGAGAACTGTGGGCGTCCTCCACGGAGACATTAAAGTCTGATCCTACTCCCCTGTGGCCAGCCAGAGGCTCTAGCCAGGATTTGCTGGTCCCCAGAATTCCATCTTGTCCCGATGCCCACTGGGCCACTCTAAAAGGGCCTGTGTGACACTGCGTGTCTGGGCACATGTCTCTCTAAGCCTGTGGACATCCTCACAGTCTTCACTGTTCCTGCCTCCTTGGTGTTCAGTGATCCACCATGAAAATGGCCATAGTGTCTTTGGGGAAGTGTTGGGGCACTGTGCCTCGCTCATTGGCATAGTAACTTCTTTGGGTCCACCCTCTTCCCTAGCCAGAGGCTCTGGTCTGGAGCTGGCTCAGGTCCCGAAATAGGAACAAAGCAGTTGTGTTTGGATCGAAGCAATTGCTTTCAACAACCCTTAATTTCTTTTTTTTTCAAATTTAAGTGTGTGTGTGTGTGTGTGTGTGTGTGTGTGTGTGTATGAACATGCAGAGGTGTGTGCATGTCTGTGTGTACATGAACATAGAGCAGTATGTATCTGTGTGTGTACATGAACATGAAGAAGTATATGCCTATCCGTATCTGTATGCATACCTGACCACGCAGAAGCCAGTGGAGGCTGTTGTGTGTCCAAATCTATCAGCCACTGCTCTATTCCCTTGAGACTCCATCTCTCGATGATCCTGCCCCAAAACCCCCACAACCCTCCTGTCTTGGCATCCCCAGCGCATGTTACAGACACTTAGGCAACCATGCCAGCTTCTAGGTGGTACCTGGGAATCCAATCCCATGTCTTCATGCTTGTACAAGTGCTCCCACACACTGAATGTCTCCACAGCATCCCTGATTTCTTTTGATGACACAAATCAGGGAAGACCTTCTTGAACCCCATCTAGTTTCTATTTAAATATCATACTTGGAGACTTCAACATCTTTAAGCCAGACTCTGTGTTCAGGCTCCTGCTCATCTCCTCTGAACCTGCCGCCCGCAGCTACCTGATAGCGCTTTGATGTTTGTCAGCCAGTCCAGGTCCAGACGGACTTTCACCAGCACCAGCCTGTGAGGAGGAAGACAGCCACCTCCTTAGGGATCCAGAAGCCCTCTCCTCAAGGCGTTCCTCAAAAGGGCCATCACAAAAGGAACTTGTGTGGATCACCTTTCTGAGTCTGCTGTCACACACGTGCATGCACATTTTCTCTTTACAAGGTTCTTTCATTGGAGTGTTAGCAGTGCTAGAACTAGATCACCCTGGGAGTGGCCTGACACAAGCAGAAGCTCTGTCCACACAAGCACAGGCCTGTGCCCACCCAGACACATGTATGTATCCACCCAGACACAGGCCTGTGTCCACCCGGACACAGGTGTGTATCCACCCAGACACAGGAGTATGTCTACCCAGACACAGTCGTGTATCCACACAGGCACATATCCTCTGGGCACAGGTGTGAAGAACCTCACAGACAATCTGAAATCCAGAAATCATTAACACACCTGTGTGGTGCTATCTACACTGCCAACTCTGTCCTTTTAAATTGAATCCTCCCTGCTTCCTGAACAGCAAGTCAGCCTTGGCCTCTGAGCAGATTCAACAGAAGCACTTCACTGTCACCAGTTTCACCACTGGATATTAACAAGAAGAACTCTCCAAGACTTCCTCCTGGGTGCTGGATGGCTGTTCAGAGTGTGGAAAGCCATGAATAGGTGACTCAGCCAATGAGCCACACGTGGAGTGTCAGCTACCGGGGACAAGGCTGGCCGGCCAGTGGTCTGCCTGGGATGGGGCCCAGTGGAAAGGGCCTTGTTATCTGAACAACAGCAAAATGCTCCTCTGTCACTTATCCTTAAATTAAGACACACCAGAGCCAGCCTTCTCTCCTGGAAGGCAGACAGGGCTGCTTGTCAGCATTGGTTGGACGTCCACGTTAACTTGAAGTTAATCCGCCCCTGAAAGCCTGCAGGAACCAGACCACAACAAGCCTGCATAATAAATCCTTTGTGCCTGGCAATATGACTTAAATTGTTTTAAAGCAATCATGTTTAGGTTAGTAAAGGAAAAAATGGCTTCCTACTGAGAGTTATTTTCTGAGCAAAATTAAATATTATAAAACCATATTATTAAATTCTGTCAAAAAGGTATTAATCTTGTTATTTTGGCATGGAAGCTGTGGTTCTCCTTAATTATGGATCACTGTAAACTTGACCTCTACAGTTGTCTCCCAGCCAACACGTAACATAGGCTGGAAGGAGTGGGTAGTAGAGAAATCAGAGTGGCTGCAGAAGCGTGTGAGCTGAGCCAGACCCCAAAGCTGACCCAGGCACTTGGCTTTGGACATTTCTGCATGTCAGAAGCCACAGTAAAGCAAGCATACTTTGTGCACCATGTACACGGCAAACATATACTCAAAGCATGTAAATATTCACTATTACACATACTGCACACATGAAACTGCACCCCCACATACAACATATACACACCTGGTGCACACAGGAACTGCACACATGTATACACTGCACACACAACATACACATACCACACAATATACACTGCACACAGGAACTGTACATACAAGCACTGTGAACACCCCTCACATACATATGACATATGTATGCACTAAGCATGCCCACTGTCCACATATACACATATACACCACACTATAGAACATATACTTCACACACAACATACACACATGTACCGCATACATGCATGCACTGTTCCATCCACACACTACACATGTACTGTACACACACAATTACACCACATGCCCATGCTCTGCTATATGCAAGCATGCCACCTACCCATGCACACATGTTGTAACACTGTGAGTGCACTGTTACATGTGTGTGCACCACACGCACCACTGCATTTGCACATGCGCTGTCAGTCCTTGCACAGTTTCTTTCCTCTTTGTCCCTTTTCACCTGTGGCAGCGGGTGGTCCTTCCCAGGCTACAGCAGTGTATTAGTCACTTTTCTGTTGCTGCGATAAAACACCAGACCAAGGAACTTATAAAAGGAAGAGTTTATCTGAGCTTACGATTGGCGGTTCCAGGGAATTAGAGTCCATTGTGGCGGGAGGCATGGCAGCTGGATCTGGAGCAGCAAACCTAGGGTCATATCTCGCAAAGAGCACAGGAAACAGAGGGGGCAACTGTAGACCACAGAGGCTTGTTAAAACTCACTAAGCCTGCCCCCAGTGACAGACTTCCCCCAGCATGGCCACACCTTCTAAGATCTCCAAAAACAGCGCCACCAACTGGAGACAAATGTCTGAATACTTACAGCCTATGGGGGACACTCATGCAAACCACCACAAGCAGGCAGGAGTATCTCCTGTTTCTCTGACACCTTCCAACCCTCCAAGCTGGTGGGCCCTCCAGGATCTCCCAGCTTCAGAGTTCACCAAGGTCAGTCACCAGAGTACACGTCTGTAGATGCAGGTGATTGTCCTTCCCACAGGACTTGGGTCACTGGAGCACAGCACAACAGTCCACAGCACAAGCCCTGGAGGGACGTTGTTGCTGCCCCATTCTATCAGGGATTGGGGAGAAACCATGGCAGGAGAGTTGAGGTCCAGACAAGTCTCAGCCTAGTGTCAGTGCCACGCGCACTGCCGCCCCACCGAGTGTCTGGAGCTAGCCTGACCCTGGACCAGCCAGTGCAGAGCCCCGTGGCCGTGCGGCTCAGCCCCGTGGCGGTGCGGCTCAGCCCCGTGCGGCTCGGCCTCGAACAGCAAAAGCTCCTGCTCACCCGGCAACATGGAAACCTCATCTCCAGATCTCTGCTCTCTCCATCCCCACGTCCCCCACCCCCCAGTCCCCGCTGCTATTCGTCCTCCTCTGTCTCAGCATTTTCCTTCTTCTCCAAATGGTCCTACAGGCAACAACACCATCCAAGCTAAAGCAATCCTCCATTCCTTCTGTCCCCAAAGCCCAAATCTGTGCATCCCGATCACCCCCAGCCTTTCTGACCTCCACTCTTGGAGGGGATCAGGAGGGACAGGAAATCACAGGGACAATGAAAACATTTATAGCATCATTAAAGCACAATTCCTAAAAGTCCCATCCTGTGGGAACTGCAACGCTTCACCACAAACCAAGGGGCTGCTTGGAAACCTCTAACAGCAGGCCGAGCAGGATCCTGGGGCCCTGGGAAGAGCGTCACCTCACCTCTCTCTCACACCGTCATGGCTACCATATCCTCTGGCCTGTGGCCTGCCTTCTTGGTTATGGGGTGGGTCTCTGGGTCTATGATTATTGGCAATGCTGACAATGTGTGTGTTCTGGCTATGAAGACAGGCTAGCTCCCTTGAAATCATGTTGTTACTGTGTACCCACCTTTCACAGGATGCTGACCTTCATGGGACTCAGAACATGGACTTCTGCCCCTTCAGATGTGGTATATAGCTTACGGTACAAGACACAATTATTAAAGAAGATATAATAATACAAGACCTCAAATGCTAAGTGCCTTGTCAGTTATATAAATTAAATAGGACCACAAGGATGACCCTTCTTTATTTTTATTCATTTTTATTTTACAGGGTCTCCCTATAGCACCAGCTGGCCAGGAACTCACTATGTAGACCAGGCTGGCTTGGATCTCACAGAGATCTACCTGCTTCTGCCTCCCTGACTGGTGGGATTAAAAGCATGTGTGCCACTGTGCCTGCTTGCCAGAATGATCCTCCTTCTTTCTTCTCAGAAGTTGGCCTTCCAGTCTCTAAGCAGGAAGGCAGCAAGGAGGAGTAGGGATGTCACACTGTGCATCATGACATCTGTCTTGGTCCTTCTGCAAAGGAGTCCTGCAGTAAATTCTTTACACCCTAGGAGTCTCTGTTTCCTCTTCTCCAGACACAGCACGTACCTAGGAACCTCTCTGTCCTATCTCCAGAGGCTCTGAGTCCAGCACAAGGTCAAGGCAATGGCTGTGGCCTCCACAACACTGGTCATCAAGCTCAGCCTCAGAGCACCCTTGGGGAAGCTGAGGGAAGCTCTGTCCCATCCCCACCCATGCCTGCAGCTTCTAGCTCCATCCTTGGTTGACTCTGAGGGAACCCTCTTCCTTAGAGAACCCTCTTCCTATGCCTCTGGTGCCTAGCCCAGCATCCACCCTGTAAAAATGCTCCAATTGTGTCTGCTGGTCAGATGCTGATGTGGGAGATGTGGGCATCAAAGGGCACCAGGGGGCTCTATGGGTACACACTGTGTGTGAATTTAGAAAGGGAAGGAGACTTTTCTGGCTTGAGCCACTGCTCTAGTCTGTTTAGCTGTCATTCGTGACAGCATGCCTGTGATGATCAGCTCTGAGCCTCTTCAGACTGGGTTCACTGTGCTTAATGGAATCCACACATGCCCAGTGCAAGCTGTGAAGGACTGAAGCCGGGTTTGCCATATGGTGACCCACTGGCAGGAGCCAATCAATCTCCCAGGACCACAAGAGTCAGGAAGATGTGCTCACAGTGTTCCCAGCTCATGTCTGCCACTGCTGTGGGAATGTCTGGCCTGTCTAAGTCCCAAATCTTGCCAGGGGAGGAACTACTCTCATCCAAAAAGGACCAGGCCTTAGATCTGGTGGAATCGGGGTCAGGACCATGCTGACAAGAGAGAAAAGGAAATACACGGGCAGTCTGGCACTCTGGGGCCATCAGGGGGCCATCTACATGCTCCCCAATGCTGAAGATATCCCAGCAGAAGTACATATACGATTTACAGCCAGTCAAGCAAAGACAGTGGCTGCAAGGAGCCAGGGAAGGAACCTGGGAAGGGTGAGTGTAGACAGCCGGGAGAACAGAGGCAGAGAGAAACGGAAGAAAAGAACAGAAGGAGAGAGAAGGAAGGACAGAGGGAAGAGAGGCAGGCACCCAGCGCCCGCAGGGGGGTGAAGACAAGCGCTCCACACGAAACCCTAAGTGTGTCTCCTCGCTGCCCCATGACCCACCCCAGCCTTCGGTGCCAGAGTGTCTGCAGCTGGCCCCCACTGTGGGATCATCAGATGAAGAAAATCCTTGCTCCGCGTCGCCCCTCATCCCAGCGGCTGTGACACCCAGTGGCTGCTTACCTCCCCCAGCTCCAGTTCCCTGGGGTCTGAGGGGCTTTCCCCTTCTCCTTCTGCCTCTCCCTTCCTCACCCCTATCTCTAGCTCCTCCCCAAGCACCCAGGCTGTGGCATCTCATAAGTCTCATGCAAACAACAGAGTTTGAGGCTGATTTTCAGAGCAGTCTCTAAAATTCCCAGGAGCCCTGCGGCAAGGAATATTGCTGGGCCACCTGACTGGACTGTGTTCTTGGAAGGTGCGTCCTGAGTGCTGGCATCTGACGTCCACTACAGAGCCCGGAACCCTCAGCCTGGGACTCCTGCAGACACCCATGGGAACTCCCATGCACCCCTGAGGATCCCTGCAGACTCCTTCTGAGACCCCCTGAAAACTTCTGAGAATCTCTGCAACCACAACCTGGAATCCTTGTAGACTCGCACTGAGAACTCTGCTTTATAAAGGGCAGACTGCAAAAAGACACTTCAAAAGCATGCCATTTTTAAGATACCTGGCGGTTCTGGAGTACCTGAGTCCCATTCCTCAGCTGGGCGCCTGCCCCTATTGCATCACAGATGCCTAAGCACTCACCTGCTTCCCTTCCTTGCTATGGGAAAGTTCACCTCGACAAACTGCAGTATGTGTGGCGTCCCTCTTGGGCTACTGAGCTCTTGGGCATCTCCCTTGCATTTTCTCTTCTCCCTGTGGGGTACACAGAACTGATGTTGTTGGGGGTAGGGGGGTTTTCCCTATTTCCATGGTCTCTGAACAGCACTGTGAAGCTAGAATGAGCATTAGAGTGCTATCATAGGACTGATGAGCTGTTGATCCATGGTGATGTGATTCTCGCCCGGTCTCCATGTGCGAGCCTAGCTGGGGTGACATGGGCTGTCAGGCTGAGGGTCTCAGGCACTGTCTCCTCACAGTCCCAGGCCTGTCCTCAACAGGCCTCTCTGTGGGCTGCTGACCACTCTTTCTTTGTTGGAGCAAAGAGGATCATGGGAGCCTGTCCCAGTCTCCATCTTTCTGATGCCTCTCCCTAGGCGTTGTTAGTAGGTGAACTTATCACCCTGAATTGTATGAGCATTGCCGTTTGCATCTTGGTGTTGGGAGCGGGCCCCATCACCCTGGTTGGAGTTCTTGAGTTCCCAGTCACTGTGAGAGCAGAGGAGCTGAATTTGTCCTCAGCTCCCGCCTCTAGCCTTGGGGTGAAGCTCCCTGCCTGTTCATAAATGCATTATTTTGATGCAATGTCAGGACCCAGGCTGTATAAGTGGTCCTCTGTGTTATGTTCCTACACAGAATGGATAAAAGGTTGCATAGAGGCCAGCTGAGTCAGGCCACCCGTCTCTAGCAGGCTTGGAAGGAGTGGTGTAGAGGGTGGCGTCGCACAGTGAGGGCGGGCTGCTCTGGAGCTTCCCCCTTTATCCTGCAATGGCTTGGCCATCAAAAAGCTGAGTGAAGACCCAGGCCTCCACCCCAGCCATCAACACTCCATCCTGGTGCTGGCAACTGGTCCCGCAGTGATGTTTATTTGTTCAGGCATATTTTGATATGTGGTGAGTGGTGGAGTTATAAATAGAAAATGGTGGGTTTTTTTTTTCCTTTAACCAACCCAAAATGGTTAAGAGGAGAATTTCCTCAAGGCTTCCAGAAAAGAAAAAAAAAAAGACATCAAGTCTCTGGGAACCAAGACAGCTTGACGAAACTTTTGTCTTGTGGGGAGGGACACAAAGTCAATCTACCAACAGGAAAAGTCCTTGGGTGATGGGTCCAATCACCACGCTAAAGAGCAAAATAGTGTTTCTATTTGAAACACCAAGATCACTTAGGGAGATGGCTTTAATTAACTGTATGTAGCCAGCGGATGTCAAGTAGCTCCAAGAATTTTGCAGAGACCGTACCGTGTCTCTTTGTCTTTGAGCAGAGCCAATCCTGAAACAAACACCGTGCTAAATCCCTCTCTATGGGGCTGCTTGCCCAGGGTGTTTGTTATGCATTTGAGGCCAAAGAGCAAAAGCCAACATGGGCACATTAATTCATGGTGGGCACACAGAGGTGGAAGATGAAAGGCTGCGTCCTCCCCTCCCCTTTCATCCGGAAGTTAACACCTCCGGGAAGCTGACTGAAAGAGATGCTGATACCTGAGAAAGAAACCAGAGGCCTGTTATTATATGACTTGTTTTTACATGGACTTTGCCTGAGTCAAATCACTCCCTTCCAAACATCATCTGCAATACCGCTGGAGTTAGAAATGGTGGATGTGGGGTAGGTCTGCCTGTGCACCTCTTGAAGCCAGCAAATGGCCTGTGTGATGGTGTGCTGTGAACACATCCTGACACACAGCCTGAACATGAGCACCCACCCACAGGCTCTCCTGAACAGTCTGAGCTATGGCAGCACTCACAGGTGCCCCAGAGAGTGTCACATGACCTTGGTATGGGTGGTCCACAAAAGCTGGCTTGTGGTTTGTTCCCTGTAGCTGTCCAGTCTCATCCACCTTTATCCTCTCATAGAACCAACAGAAGCTCAGAGAATTCCTAAGGGGATGGGGCTTGGCCTCTGGATGCACCGTGGGCTCCTGAAGACAGGTTGATGTGGCACGCATTAGGGGCTGGCTGCTGTTCTGACCTCTTAGAGCTCAGATCCTAGCAAATTCAGCTACAGAGTCTAGTAAGGCTGTTTTAGCATTAGGAGAAGGAGGAAAGAGAAGAGAGAAGCATCGTCATCCTGGGGACAGGGAAAGGGACATTTTGAAACGCTCCTCAGCCCCAGGAGAGGGAAGGCCAGCATCTTATCAGATCTCCAACCTTAACACAAACCCCATTGTGATTAGCTAACTTTTACAGACTACTTTTGATAGACCAAAATGTCACCTAGAAGCACAAACAGAGCCTCCGGATGGCTACGAGAGGTTTGGGAAACACCTGTTAGCCTGTGTCCAAGGGGACATGGGGAATGGCAGCGCCGTGATGGTCCCGGTGGGACTGCCAGCCCCTCAGTGCATCCTCAGGTCTCTCACATGAAGGGCGTGCCAAGAGCCCTATTGGTACAAGGAAACTTTACATCTGCTCGTGCTTGCATTCGCTCAGAACAGTAAATCAGATTGAAGCCCGCAGTGGGGCTTCCCAACGGACACCTCCATCTGGCTTTGACGGCAAACACCCTACAGCAGGGCTAACAACCATGAAAGGTGAGAAGACAGGGCAGTGAGACGCCTTCTCACACCACGGGGCACAGAACATTAGTGTGGTAGAACACTGTCTTCCAAGCAGAACAGCCACCATCATCATCAGGTCAGCTGTGCCCACTTGCAAAAGATCATTACAGGTAGGCTGTAGACAGCTGGTACTCCCCCACAAAAGGAGGGGTTGGGGAGGGTCGTGGGACCCTCACCTGAGGTTCCATCCACTCCTCGCAGACGCGTGTATGCAATTCTTCCCTGACTGCACATGGCCTTGGTGGTCTGGGGGTACTAGAGTACATGGCTGGGGAAGGTTAACTGAGGGGGCTCCATCTGCAAAGCCATAGGGAAGCCATCATCTGTGCTGGCTGAAGACCTCCAGCTGGCTTACTTCAGTGCCCCCCACTCTTCCCATGATCCTTTGCTTCCCCTTGGCCACTGACCATCTGAAGGCCCTGCATCACCTGGCTCCTTTCTCAGGGCATTCTGGGGCCAATGTGTCTCTCCAGCCTGGTACACAGTTTGTCTTCAGGAAAGAGATTGAGGGTAAGGAAAGGCGCTGTCCTGAGTTCCTCGTTGCCGCCTCCCAGGTGAAGAGCGTTCCCTTAATGACTGTTTTCCACAAGCACACCTCGAGGGTCCCAAGCACTTCCCACACTATCAGTGTGAAGGAAAATGACCATTTCTGTTTACCTGACAGTCTGAATCTCTCCCATTGTCTGTTTCTATATTCAAAATCCCAGGCCGTTAATAGTCTGGTGTGTTGACAATCTGTGTATCTCAGTAATTTTTTCAAATAACTGTTTATGGGGATTACGGCTGTCTGTAATTGTTTCTTTGTTTTCCCCTGTGAAATGCTTAGGCTCCAGCTCTTTTGCTGGCTTCTCAGGATGGGGGATGCTCGGTATCCTTCACCCTCCACACATGAAAGGAACATTTCACTGTGAGTCTTCCCACCACCCTGTGAGATGCCGCCCAATGTCTCCCCATTGATCCCTGGGATTTAGAGCCCTGCTTGGAGTCTGGGACCTGCAGGGTTGACTGGAGAAAGCCAGCCTTTTGAAGTATGGTATTCGGAGGTCAGGCTAGGACAACAATTTCTTTGAGTCCCTGAGCCTCCTCGCCCTGGACACACAGGACAGTGCCAGGCAAGGGCTGATGTCGGGAGAACAGCTGGAGTCTCTGTCCTGGCGCTGTAGCACCGGTGTGCCATTTCTCCATGGAAAAGAAAAAGGAAACACCCATTTCCATGCTGCAGACCTCCCAGCGGAGGTGCAGAGCCACAGGCAAACCCCAGGGGTTTCCTGGAGGAAGTGTCCCGAGCCTAGTGCCCTATCTTTGGCTGATGGTCCTTTGCTTGACTGCTGTTACTTAGGTTGGGTGAATGATTTGGGAAGTGAGGGACGTTCTCAGCACCCAGCCCCACACAGACAGGTTGGGCAGGTCCCCATAGCAATCTGGGCGAGCTTCCAGAGGCCAACAGGGAACATGCTTCCACACTTGGAACCAGGACAGCCTCACTTGGGCCATTCACCCAGGTAGTCTGTCACCAGGGCATGAGCACTTTGCTGGTCTCTCCTTCAGAACTCAGGGCTATACCTGGTGGAGTTGGCTCTTCACGGCCTTCCAACCTGGGGTCCTATAGGTGGACTCCGTCCAGCCGTTGTCTCCTCCTGCAAGCTTCTAGACTCAAACCCACATGAATATGTCCATGAAGCTCAAGATTGGAGCTCACAGAAGTAAACACTCCTGGTTGGTTTTCACATCTGTGAACACAACAGAAATATAGGAACCTGATGAGATGGAAAAGACTTCAGCCAGGTCAGCCCAGGGCTACATTGGGTTAGGCCACCAAAGTACAGCCTGCCCGTGAAGCCTGTTTACACATCCATGCACATATGTAGACCTCCGAGGTCCTTTTCAGTAATGCAGCCCAGTCTTGTTTTTTATTCAAGCAGCCTCAGTCCATGTGGAATTCAACCCTGAGTGGATTCCCTCGCAGAGTGGGCCAGGTGTGTTAACTGCCTGCCTGTCAGTTCACATTACCTTTCTCCCTGCCAAGAGTCCCCTCCTAGCATTTTTGAGTGGGGTCCACATCCAAGCTTCGCTCTCTGGTCCTCTGGAGGTCTCCGAAGAGCCTCTTTGGTGTTCGGTGGGAAAACCCAGTTCCCAATCCTTCAGTCCACACAGACCTAGAACGTGTTCCAAATTGCTCCCAAGCTTCTGAATACTACACCGATCAAAATGAATAGAGCCATACAAATCCTAGGAGGGTAAGAGGTCAGATAAAAGTGATTTCCTGGGGTGCTAGGAAGAGTTCAGATGACTTAGGGAAATCAGAACAAGCAGAGAGTGAGCCCAGGCTTGTAGCTCTAAGAATGGCCAGGGCGTCGTTAAACACACAGGAGACCATCATGTGAAGCATTAAGTCAGATCCAGGATGACGAATGCTACATTCGCCCTCATTTTGGCTCTTGGATACTATATAGACATCTAAAGTCAGTTTTGTATATATGTCATGAAAATAGAA
The DNA here is from genome assembly GCA_009823505.1 of Rhizomys pruinosus. NCBI lineage: Eukaryota > Metazoa > Chordata > Mammalia > Rodentia > Spalacidae > Rhizomys > Rhizomys pruinosus. The sequence goes on along the minus strand of VZQC01007026.1, from coordinate 73,765 downwards.
GCAACCTTGGGAATGATGTGGGAGGAAGAGGGAGGTGTGGAGGGAGAATTTGATCAAAGCACAAAATACACTTGTGTCAAAATATGTTTATGAGAGGCTGGAGAGATGGTTCAGCAGTTTAGAGCACTGGCTGCTCTTGCAGAGGACCCAGGTTTGGTCCGGGGATCTGATGCCCCTTTTCTGATCTTCATGGGTGTTATACGATCCAGGTGCACTTACATCACACAGGCAATACACATAAAAATAATAAAATATGAACATTGAGAAATACAGGATTTCAGACAGTTATCTGTAGTATTGAATATTCAATTCCAGAAACTGAAGAAAGTGACAGCATTGGATGATGTCTGATCCCTGTCCCTGGTCCTAGGCCCCAGTGGCCTTTGCTTAAAAGCTATTTCCCATGTATCTTGTAGACTCTAAATGCTAGGCAATGGTTTGAATTAAGGCAGATGCCAGTGCAGAGACAGCCCCGGTGCCGAGGCCTGTGGTTTCTGAGGTGACTAGCAGGCAGCCTTCAGGATGAGCATGTGACTAGCTGCAGTGCTAGAAGAAAAAGGAACATTCCCCCGTGGGATGGGCTGCACCTAGCCTGCATCCTCCCAACTCAGCCCTTGTGATTACTCATCACTCACAGGCTTGTGGGCCTAGGGTTGATGTCATGGAAACTGGAGCAACCCTGTTACAACCCAAACTGGGAAGCCCCACCCCATCAGACAACAGGGCAGAGGATGCCTGCCTCTACCCTGTGATTTTACGGTGATTCTGAATTATCCTGCAGGTCAGCAGCCTCCGTTCACAGTTCCCTTAGCTCTCGTTCTCTTCTGTTTTCCCTTCATGGATGGAGAAGGCTGGCAGAGGGATGAGCACACTTATTGATCACTATTTTGAAGTAGCAAAGTTGACATCAAATTCCTTCCCACATCCAGGTGACCATAAAGGGAAGAGGACATTTCCCAGAGTTGCGAGCTGTCACTCCAGCAGAAGCACCACCGGGTGGGTTCTAGGCCAGCCCTGGCAGCTTCACAGAGCTGAGGGCCAGGCTAAACATTGCTGGGGTTTGCTGTCTTTCTCCAGAAAGCTGCCAGCAAGGTATGGGGGGGGGGCTGTCACAACAGGTCCTCGACTTAGGTAGGGGTCACAGCTGCTGCTGCTTGTGTGTTCTTTATCTCAACCAGCATGGAGGATAGATAGCCTGCCTGAAATCTGCAGGAAGAGCCCAGCTGGGGGCTCAGTGGTGATGGTGCCCTGGCTGCTGCCCCCAACTTCCTGAAAGAAGAGCATCATTTCTATCCAGAGGTGCACAGAATCCTCCAGTCGCCAGTGACTCTCCTTCAGAAGCAAGTTTTCATGCAGAGAATAGAGGTCAAGATCTGCCCTGGGAAGGCTGGGGAGCAATGGGGCCATCCGCCCTGGGACAGTCCCTCTTAGAGAGTTAGTCTGGCCTAAAGCCTCCTCTCTAGCCTTATTTTGATGACACAAGCCACATGGTAGGTTGGCAGTCTCAGGATTGAGTTGACTGGACAATACCATTTCCCTTCCTGTCTCTGGAGCTCTGGTCTCTGGAGGGCTCCGTATCCTGCGAGGTTTTCTCTCTGGGTGCGTGGTGCATATGCAGCAAATCAGGAGCTGAGTCTGTGACTGCAGCCTGCTGGTGACCAACCGAGATGAGCACCTTGCTGAGGAAAGGGCACCACATTCCCATTCGGGACTGGTAGCGCCGTGTGGGGTGGAGTATGGGTTCTGTGGAAGTCCCCCTTGTACTGACATCTTCAAGGAATGAAGAAGCACCCCAGTTCTCCCAAGAATGAACTACCAGCAGCCAGGCATGACAGAAGCCAGGTCACCGCCAAGACAGGCAAGCAGAAATGGAAGAGAGGAGAGAGCAGGATGCATGCACCTGCAAGCGCTGTAGCCACAAGAGTGACTGAGAGCTGACTGAGGGCTGACTGAGGGCTGACTGAGGGCTGGCTGAGGGCTGGCTGAGGGCTGGCTGAGGGCTGACTGAGGGCTGACTGACGGCTGGCTGAGGGCTGGCTGAGGGCCGGCTGAGGGCCGGCTGAGGGCTGACGACTGGGGGCTGGCTGAGGGATGTCTGAGGGCTGACTGAGGGCTGGCTGAGGGCCAACTGAGGGCCGGCTGAGGGCCGGCTGAGGGCGCTGGATGAGGGCCGGCTGAGGGCCGTCGACTGAGGGCTTTATCCCCTTTGCTGTTCACACAATGAAAATTGTATTTCTTCTTTTCTATGAAAAATATATTGTGCACCGTTGCTGGCAAAGTCTGCCATATATCCTGAAGGCCACTACTTAGGACCGCAGGATTGTGCCAGAATTTCATGGAATGTCATTATTCAGAAAGCCCAGGTCCACATCTGACATCCTGTAGTGTTTACTGCAGTCATATAAATTTGGACTTTTCTCCCAGGGGTAAGACTGTGAGCATAATTGTGGTCATCAAGGGCAGAGCTGCATTGTGTTGACACCAACCGATGCCAAGCAAGGCACGTAGAATGTTTGGGGCCAGGAAGGACTGAACATGTGGCATTGCTTTGAGTCTCCACAGGCAGGTCAATTGCTTGGGCAATGGGCAATGACTGGATTGGTCACAGCAGCTGGGTGCAGCTGGGTGAGTCTCCGATGGGCTCTCTCCTGTGAACTTGTGAGTTGAACGCTCGTGAGCAGAAGGTAGTTGGTGTCCTAAGGCGCCAGTGACAGGCACCTATGAGCTTTTGCTGAAGAGAGTTTTGGACGCTGCTTGAATTTCTGCCTTTCCTAAGGAGTACTTTTAAAATTTTCTCCACTTCCGGGGCTGGAGAGATGACTCAGGGGTTAAGAGCACTGGCTGCTCTTGCCGAGGATCCAGGTTCAGTTCCCAGAATTCACATGGTGGTTAAAAACCATCCTTAACTCCAGTTCCAGGGGATCTGACACCCTCTTCTGACCTCTGTAGATACTGCATGACACAGATGCACTTAACATCCATGCAGGCAATATAGTCAGATAAAATTATAAATATAAGTAAAATATTAAAAGAATTCTCCACTTATGATGAGCTAAAATCTGTTTCTGTGGCATTCAGAACCCAACATGCAAACTGACCTCTGGGTACCTACCATCCTCCATGGACAGAAGCGATGGCGTCGGATTCATCAGAGGAGTAGACTTTAGTTCCCGAGCTTGGCCACTGCACAGAGCTGACAGTGACCTTAATTCCTGGTTGTCCCAGCAAGGTACACTGGCCAGGAAGGTCCAACAAGGTTCCAGTGGGCAGTATGTCACCCTGACACATCCCCAGGCCCTGTGCCTGCCTCCGGTAAGGCCCCTGTGGTTGGACCACACTCAAAGAGTCTCAGCAGGATGAGCAATGCCTAAAACTCTGATCAAGCAGTTCTGCACACCATGACTCTGTGTCTCACCTTCAGTGACAAAGGGAACCAAAGGCTATGAAAAGGACAACTCCAGGCTGGTGTTCAGGAGTGACTGTGTCTGGGAGTCACCTGGGCTTTGGAGAAAGGCCAGGGTCAGAGGGGACAGCGAATACTCTGCTGCGGACCCTCCCCTGTGTTCTGGGTGTTGGGCCTCTTGCTTTCCAGGACAGGAAGGGAATGCCTCAGGAAACAAGACCGTGAGTTCCTGGGTGAGTTCCTGGGTCACCTCCTGAGCCCCGTGCTCAGCCGCCCACATGCTGGGCTATTTCCGTAGTCATATGCAGAGCCAAGTCTGGCTGGGGATGATGCAGGACCCAAGATTTGAGGGTCTGGTGCGGTTGGTCCATCAGCTTTCGGCTCAGCTCACTCAGGGCCAGGAGGCAGATGGGCTTTCTGCCTTCTTTTTTTTTTTTTTTTTTTTGGTAATTTTTGAGACAGAGTCTCCCTTTAGTCCCAGCTGTCCTGGAGCTCACTATGTAGACCAGGCTGATCTTGAACTCACAGAGATCTACCTGCTTCTGCCTCCCGAGTGCTGGGATTAAAGGTGTGCACCACCACACCTGGCTTCAGATGGGCCTTTTATACCCACTCCATTTTGGACTCTAACACTCAGAGCCACTCAGATTCTTATGATAGCAGTGTTGGGACCTTTGACCTTGATCTCATGGTGCTCAGACCCTCAGACCCCTTCAGATCCCTCTTGTCTGTTGTCCAGTTTCCTTCCTTGTCCACCCAGGACCTAATGGCATGCGATGCAGGAGGACTTTCTCCACAGAGTGGCTTTGAACACTTGAGACTCTACAAATGCTGTTGAGTGATGGCAGCTGCCATGAAGGGATTAGAGGCCATGTTGATATATGGAAATTTCATTGTTTTAAAAAATGTATTGAAAACTCACCCTATCACATGCCGGTGATCCATGAGATAGAAGATAGCTGGAGGAAAGGGTTTGTTAAATAAAGTCTTTGGCTTGGACTGTGATGGAGCGAGGAGTAGAGAGTAACAACGGCCAGTGCATAGTGGACGCTGGGTGGACAGTGGTTGCATTTGTGAGCATGTAGGGAGGAAAGATGGAGGGGCTGTGTAGACCCAGGAATCATCTGTTGGGGATCTGTGTTCCCGAGGCTCAGCTGACTTAGGCCCAAGGTGCATGTCAGGCTGACAGAGTGGGGTGTATTTCCTGAGAGACTCACAGTAGAGACACGGGAGGCAGGGAGGCCGTCCTGTGCACAACCTTGGTGACGAGCCTTCCATCTGATGGAGATGGGTATTGATTTTTTTCCCTCCTTTTCTCGGCCTGTAATGTCCTAAATCACTTCCTTTGTGCAATTGTCCAAACACAGAGCCTGGCTCCCTCAGTGGGGGACCTGAAGGTGAGGTTCCAAGGGGTGGGGCCGCTCTCCACATTAGGAGCAGCCGAGGATCCAGCCAAGACGAGCAGATGGCGTAGAGACAGAAGCCCCACCCCGGGCAGCTTCTTCCATAATGGAATCCACATTAAAAATGATATTATCTTCACTTCTAAAGGCCCTAATGGACGGTATTTATGTCCGTGAAATATGTTCCTGACTGAGGCACACACAGCGTAAGAGGAACAAGCCATCAGGAGTACCACTTCAGAGACAAGAGCACAGGTGTGGATGTATTTCTTTTCCAACCAGCCAGTCAGTAAAATATGTTTTAATACAGGACAAAAAGTAGAGATTCTCTGTTTTCCCCACAGAGCATGGCGAGTCGTTGGGCTTTAATGTGACTTGACAGCCTTGTGATATTCTCTGTCGTTCTCCTCGTGAGCGAAGTGCTCTAAAAACCCATCCATAATTTATTTATGGGACCTGTCAGTTAACTCGTGAATAACCAGGATGTTTCTGAGGGCATTAAGACTCCATTCTTTCCCTTTCTCTGTGAAACATTGCTGACTGCATCCTAGGACAGTGATGGCTCCTGGGCCCTTTGTGCAGAGGGAAGGGTGGTGATAGAGGTCCATCACCCCCATTCATCAGGACACCCAGAACTGCAAGGGCCAAATTAAGTCCATGACATTCATCTGAAATCTCTGGAGCTTTGGTCTTTTCATCAAGTACCTGGTATTTATAAGTAACCAATATTTTGAATGAATGGCTGAATTAATAGCACTTAACAATAAGAAATCTCCAATATCAAAAAGGGAAGCAAAAGTCACACCCTCAGAAGTGTGAGCTTGACTTTAGGGTTGAAGACCTGGTGACTTGGGTGACACCACACACAGTGCACTAAGTCGCTGAGGGTCGAGCTTTATCCTTAACAGCCTCGCAGAATAATTAATTTTCAAGTATCTAAAGAAAGTCTCACAGAGGACAAGAACCTCCTGTTCTCCTGTGACCACTGTCGCCCCTCACAGTCTCCAGGCGACTCCCTGGAACTCCGGGCACTCTGGTGTGGGTTTGGCAGGTCCTTGTGATTTTCACAGTTGGGCACCAGAGTTGCACGTTTGCTCTCACTTCTGATGCCTTAATACCAGCTGTGTAAGCACAATGCAGCTCTGTGCAGAGGTGCCCTATGTGGTGTGTCACATAACCCCGGGGTCTCCGCCCCAGTGTTCACCTAGGATCACAGACAGTGCTCCACCCTCGTCTGTGCTTCTACTGTCTGCACTGTCGGTCACAAGCAGTCCGTCCGTTGGCTTCAGAATGGCCCAGCTCAATGGTCCCCCTGGTGACACATCCTCGGAGAGTCAGTAACAGCCTAGTGCTATGCCCGATGCCAGTCACGACCTCACTTTGCCTCATCACAGAGGGACCACGTGCCCCACTGTTCAGGACAGTATGATATTTGGGCAAAGGACACAGCATTCATCACAGGATGCTTCTATAGCGAGCTCTCTGCTGTTTACCACTCACTGCACCTGGTTGATAGATAACTGTATTGCAAAAGTGAAAAGTGCAAACATAGGAATAACACAGTGTATGTGAAGCTTGCTTCTGTTTGTAGTTTCAGGCACACACCGGGGGTCTTGGAATGTATCCTCTATGGATGTGGGGATGACTGGAACCACAGTATGACACATAAAAGTAGCCAAGTCTAAACCATACAATGCATGCTTTGTTCTCAGATGATGAATTTTTTTTTTTTACTGATCCACTGCCAATAAAACAACCAGTGTCCCAGGAAAAGGGCCTTGTAAAAAATGAGATGGGAAGTGATGTTTAATTGAAAAATTGAAAATAAGGCAGAGATATCTATATTTTTGCTATATTTCCCATTTATCTTTGGGTTTTAGCACAAATCAATACCATACCCCACCTTCTAGATTCAGTCTGAATTTACACGCTGGCCTTAAGTCTATTAAACAATGGTCACAAGCCATCCGTGATTTAGGAGCATCTGTGTGTTCATTCTCTCTGTCTTGACTGTGGATGTAATGTGACCCAGCTTTCTCAAGTTCCTGCCACAGGGACTCCCCACAATATGAACTATAATCTGGAAATCTGTACAAAAACAAACACCGTCCTTTCTAAGTTGAATTTGTGGGGATGTTTTATCACAGCAACAGGAAACAGAACTAGAACAGAAATTGGTACCAAGAAGTGGGGTTGTTGCTGTGACAAAACAGACCCTGTGGCCTCTAAGTCTTGGGGCTCTTGTAGGAAGGATGTCCAAGCACCTGTTGAGTTCTGGAAGCAGAATTTAATGAGCCGTTCTGGTAGGAGACTGGGAGACGACAGTAATGCCAACAGTGGAGGTCAGGTTCATGAAGTTTCAGAGGGAGACAAGGACTCTGCTGAGGGAACTTGAATCGAGAGATGACAGACTGGCTTATTTGGCAGAGGAGATGTCAAGACAGGAGAGCATTCAGCCTGTTGCTGTGGTTGTTAAGCAGATGGGCACCACTGAGGGACAACCTGCTGTGCTGCCCTGGGACAATAGGAAGGATGTCCCAAGGGCAGGAGCCCACCGAGGAGACTTCAGTTTATGGGGATCTGAATTTATTCAAGGGACAAGGCTGAGGGTTTTCCCTGCTCTTGGAAAGCAAGTGCCTGGGGAAGTGTTTGCCTGGGGTCAACACACAGAGGTGGATACAGTATGGGCCAAGGGGACCAGGCTACTTCTGAGCTGGCAGCAGAACTTGGTGGTATAAGCATTTGTCCACATAGAACTCATTTTGAAGGCACAAAGATTTAAGACTGGAGGAGTCCGGGTGAGCAGCTGAGGCCAGGCACCGTGCGGCAGGGTTAGAGTCCCCGCAGAGGACCTCTGAGATGCAAAATGGAGGCTCGGTTGCAATGGAAAGCCTGATATTAGAGATGGCAGGACAAATAGCATGTCCATCAAGAAGAGCTTCAGGTGTAGAGAGCAGAGCTGTGGGACTGCACCTGCCAAGCCTGCTGGAGCCTGGTTGATCCCATCCCAAGCCAGATGATCCTGTCCCAAGCCCAGATGATCCCGTCCCAAGCCCAGATGATCCCGTCCCAAGCCCAGATGATCCCATCCCAGGCCCAGATGATCCCATCCCAAGCCCAGATGATCCCGTCCCAAGCCAGATGATCCTGTCCCAAGCCCAGATGATCCCATCCCAACCTCAGATGATCCCGTCCCAAGCCCAGATGATCCCGTCCCAAGCCCAGATGATCCCGTCCCAAGCCCAGATGATCCCGTCCCAAGCCCAGATGATCCCGTCCCAAGCCCAGATGCTGGACATGCTATTTTGCTCATGAACTTTATTTTTGCTGAAGTGTGATTGTTCATTTGTTATACCCCTATCCTTCCATCTTTAAATAAGATTGTTTATTCTGAGCCATTATGCACTGTAAGTCTACAACTTGTTTTTTATTCTATAGAAGCTCACAGAGTTCGACTGAGTATATTTTTACATTATAAGATAAACATGAGATTTGGGACAGGAGGGATGGACAGTTAGAGCTTAAGTGAGGTGTTTGTGTAAGCTGACAAGGGTGGAGTTGTGATGGTTAGTTTTGTCAACTTGACAAAATGTTGAATCACCTGGCAAGGGAGTCTCATGTGGAACTATCCAGACTAGGGTGGCTGTGGACCTGCCTGTGGAGATTGTCTTGATTAAATTACTTGATGTGGTAAGCTGAGCACAAACATACATGCCTTCATTCTAACTTCTGCTCTTGACTATGGATATCATGTGACCAGCTGTTCCAAGCTCCTGCTGCTGTAACTTCCCTATAATAATGGACTGTAGACTGCAATTCTGAGCAAGAATAAACCCTTCCTCCCAGTAAAGAGAAGGGGAAAATGCCATGCATGGTTTAGTATTGGTTAACCTCTTGCAATGGTCACTTTCATCCACAAACATGTTTTTTGCTATATTATGAAAAGTAACTCAAGCAAGCTAACTGCATGGCTTTAGAGGAAATTAGTCTGTCTACGTTATTTGCTATAAGCTAATATCATGTTATCGTGACTATAAGCTAATAACTCAGTCTGATTTCTGTGGCTCTCACAGACTACTACAAACCAGGTAACTGTTAAAAGAATACAGGTTCATCCGGTTCACAGTCCTGAGGCTGGATGTCACACAGGCACTGGGTATCTGGTGAGAGTCTCATGGTGTGCCATCAATGAAAGTGTCCCATAATGAGACATAGCAAGTGGGCCAAGAGGCACTTGGTTTAAAACAAGCTTCTTCCTCCGTCAGTCATAGACCCACAAGGCAGCAGAGCTAGCATGATCTACCGCTTCCCAATACACAAAACTAGAGTGGACACATGAAATCATAAGAACTGCTTTGTCCATTCCATAGAGGTATCAGGGTAGCGTGCTAGATAGCACCAGATGTCAGCTTGACACACTTGGCTACAGGGATCCTCAACTGACAAATCACCCCCATTGGACTAGCCCGTGGCCTTGTCTGAGAGGCATATTCTTGATTGTTGAGTGATGTGGAAGGACTCAGCTTACTGTGGGCGGTGCCACCCCTGGGCAGGTGGTCCCTGGTTGAATAAGAAAGCAGGCTGAGTCTGGTGTGGTGGTATACACCTTTAATCCCAGCACTCAGGAGGTGGAGGCAGGCAGACCTCTGTGAATTCAAGTCCCTCTGGTCTGCATAGTGAGTTCCAGGCCAGCTGGGGAGCAAGCTAGTAAGCAATATTCCTCCATGGTCTGCGTTTCATATCTTGCCTTCAGGTTCCTGCCCTAACTTCTCTCAGTGATGAACTGTGACCCAGGAAATGTAAGCCAAAATAAACCTTTTTCTCCCCAAGTTGGTTTTGGTCAGCATGGCAGTAGAAATACAATACAGAAATTGGTAACAGAAGGGAGCACTACTGTGAAGGACCTGACCGTAAATCTCTGGGAGGACCGTGAATGTTTTTAGAACTTTGGACTTGAGCCGGGTGTGGTGGCACACGCCTTTAATCCTAGCACTTGGGAGGCAGAGGCAGGCAGATCTTTGTGAGTTCAAGGACAGCCTGGTCTACAGAGTGAGTTCCAGGACAGCTGGGGCTACAGGGAGACCCTGTCTTAAAAAGACAAAAAAAAAAAAAAAAAAAAGAACTTTGGACTTGAAAAATATTTGGAGCTCAGTGACTTATTCTATAGGAACTTGGAAGATAATGTTGAAAGAGGTGTAGCTGATGGAGGCTTGCCTTGTGAAGCTTCAATGTGAAGCAAAGATCCTCTTAGGACTGTTTTTGTGATACATTTTGAATTAATAATTTTTGGAGGCAAAGCCTTTTGTGCTTTACTGGAAGAATCAGTCTGGTTGGCTGGGGCTGAAAACTCAACATCACTGACTGAAGTCTTCTGGGGAGTATTTCCTCAGGGTCTGCACACAGAAGCCATGGTCCAGAGATACCAATGCCCCACACCAAACAACAGAACTTGACAATGTGAAACAGTCTCCCAGGTGGTGATGGTGTTGACAATGTGAAGGGCTTGTAGAGTCAACATGAAGCTTTGCATCATGAGAGGTCAGGACTGGCCAAGGATCAAGGTGCAGCCTCAGTTGCAGTGAAGAACCCGGGACTGAAAGAGTCATGGAGAAAATCCAAGGCTTGGTACCCTGAGAGGCCAGAGATGCGATTAGTGAAGGGTAGAGGGACCTGGGCTGAGGAATCTCCTCCATTGGATTGGCCTATGGCAATGTCACTAGGCCACTTTCCTTATGACTGAGTGATGGAGGCCCCAGACCACTGTGGTGATCCCATCCTTGGGAAGGTGGTTCTTAGTTGCATGAGAAAGCAGGCTGCACAGGCCAAGGGAGCAAGCCAGGAAGCAGCATTCCTCCATGGTCTATGCTTCTCTGGACCCCAGGTTCCTGCCCTGGGTTCCAGCCCTGACTTCCCTCGGTGATGAACTGTGACCTGGGAGATGTAAGCCAAATAAACCCTTTACTCTCCAAGCTGGTTTTGGTCAGCGTTTTTAGTCCAGCAATGGAAAGCTAACTAAGACAGGTAGGATTTGGAAATGATCGGATGGTTGTCATAAAAGCTTTTTTAATCCCAAAGTTCTTGCTCTACAGATTTTATGTAAAGCAAATGTGGGCAACAGCGAATTATATCTCCATTTAATTCAGATGCATTACCATTTTTATCAGATTCTGTAAACCAATGTTGTTTAATATACACATGTTTACTTTTACTAAGTCCTAAAACACCATGTGTCCTGTAGACAGTGTCTAGGCGAAACTGGGTACTTGCTGAGCTCACGTCAATTAAATAGCCTTAATGAATTGTAGAATGTTTAGAATGTAAAGGGCTGATGATTGGGGTGAATGGTTGTGAAACTACAGCACTGTAGTCTGGACACTCATTTGATCAACTTGATTGACAAACAAACAACCTGTCACCCCCCACTGGATGGTGGGGGCTGTAGGTGTTTGGGCCAACAGCCTGCAGATAGGTTTTGCATGAAGGATGCTTGTACTCATGGATTATCACTTATAGCTAAAAATGCAAAAAAAAAAAAAACTGAGAGAAAGATGCAGGGACAGTTATGGCAGAATGCTGATCTGGATGGGGTGGGGGTGGGGGGGGAGGACAGGGAAATAAGCCTGAACTGAATTGGAAAAAATGTATGAAATGCACAAAGCATCAATAAAAACTAATTTTTAAAAAAAAGCTTTTTTAAAAGCCTACGGGGCTGGGGAGATAACTCAGTAGGCAAAGATCTTGCCTTGCAAGCAAAAAGACCCAAGTTCCAAACCTCTGTTTTAAAAAAAAAGGCACAATAGTGATGCCTGTAATCCTGGCCTTTGGGAGTGGAGGGACCCATCCCTGTGGCTCCACTGGCCGGCCAGCCTATCCTGCTTGGCAAGCTCCAGGCCACTGGGAGACACTGTCTCCAAGAGTAAGGTGGATAGCTCTTGAGGAACAATGCCCAAGGTTGATCTCTGCCTCTGCTCAGACCACACACACATACACACACACACACACACACACACACACACACACACACACATACACACACACGCACATGCACACGCACATGCACGCATGCTCATACTGAGGTCTATGAACCTGCAAGGTGGGTTTGTTTGGTCATGCATTCCTGTATACATCAGGCACTTCTTCAATGTCAATGGAAGGTCAACAAGTCAGTCAGTTTAGATAACTCAAAACTCAGTTTATGACGTGAAGCCAGTGGCGCTAGGCCATGGAGCCGCTCACCTGCTTGGCCAGTGCCTCCTTCACCGAGGACCTTCCAGGAGGCCTTAGAGAGCTGGTAGTTCAGCATGTGAGACTGTGAGGGAGTCATACATGGAATTGGTGGAGTACACACCAGGCTTAAACTTCCTGCCCTAGTCAAGGCTGGGTTCCAAGTGCAGAGAACACAAGTGACCATGCTTCTCAGTCAGACAGAGGCTGTTTGTCTTTTCTGAAATGCTGGCCAGGCATGGTCTGAGTTGGAAGAAGGCATGTGAGATGCAGGCTTGGAGTTTTGACTACAGTCATAAGGTTCCTAGCATCATGCTTTCTCTTAAGCAGGGAGTTCTTGTCAACATTGTACTTCAGCTCCATCTTTACTTCATCCCTGGGCTGCAGCACAAGAAGTCTTTTTTTTTTAACTGTTTCAATATTTTAATGAACATTGCTTTTTTTAAATATATATTTTGTACAAGAATGAACATTGCTTTTTATATTAGCACAAGAAGTCTTTATGCAGTAAGAGGCCTTCTATATTAAAACCCCCTCAGCCTTCCTCACTTACTTACTATGCTTTCCAGAAACATCTGCAGATGACAACAGCATCACTCAGCACTTTGTGCTAAGCTCCATGGAGAATCAGAGATGAAGTAATGTTCCCACCTTAGAGTGGGAGCTGCCTGAAGGTCATCTCTCCAACTCCCTGGGGTTCTCCTGAGCACACCCTGCACGATGCAAATGGCCCAGGCTCTGTCTCTGCTGCTCAGAGTTCCTTCGTGGGAGGCATCCTGTCAGAGATAGAAGCCCTGGGTCTCGCTGCCAGCTGCTTGGATACAAATAGACCCATGATCTCCTGTCTGATGACCTCAAACATAGTACAAAGTTGGTCCACTGCCCTCACCTCCAAATTCAACTTCAGACCTAAGATGCTCTAAGCACCAAACATTTTTCTTGCTCATTTGGTGTGCAAATCCTGTCCTGAGCTGACACGAGGCTATTTTTAGTCTTTATTTATTCTTCTTAGTGTGAATATTCATGTCTCCTTGCAGAAGTGCTCCAGAGCCTGTTTGTGAGGCTGTTCCACATTGCCTGGTCTGTTGTATAACATCCAGTGTGTGCGCTGCATCACCTGGATCAGCTCCTTTGACCCAGGGAGCCTTCTAGACAGACAGCTGACACCTCCACCCCCAGCTGGGGTCTGCCTATACCACACCCCCAGCTGGGGTCTGCCTATACCACACCCCCAGCTGGGGTCTGCCTATACCACACCCCCAGCTGGGGTCTGCCTATACCACACCCCCACCTGGGGTCTGCCTATACCACACCCCCACCTGGGGTCTGCCTATACCACATCCCCAGGTAAGGTAGAGCCCCTCTTCTGGGCCTCCATCTGCCTGAGTCCCACAAATGTCCGCCTGCTTACAGTGGAGTCAGATGAGAGGGCAGTGACCCTGATGAGCCTATGCTTGTCTGTGAGCTCCTTCCACTATGAAATTTCAGGTGGAGAGAGAACTCACCCAAGATGTGAGCATTTCTTTTTTTTAATTTTTTAAATTTATTTCTGTATGTGTATGAATGTACTGTCTGCATGCAAGTTTGTGCACCTGTGTGTGCATGCCGTGGAGGTCAAGAAGAGGGTGTCGGATTTCCCCTGGAAACTGGAGGTCTCCTGGAATTGGGGTTTCAGACGGTTCTCAGCTGCCATGTGGTGGCTGGGGATCAACCCGGGGGTCCTCTGTAGAAGAGGTCGGCACTCTTAACCGCTCAGGCCATCTCTCCAGCCCCAGATGTGAGCATTTCTAATGAACTTGGTACTTACAAAACTCTTGTCTGTACTATCCAGACAGTGAGGCCAGGGGAACAGGGAGACCTTGACGATATATCTATACATTGGTTGTGTGTGTGGTGTGTGTGTGTGTGTGTGTGTGTGTGTGTGTGTCCAGAAACTAAAATCAGCATGTGCCATGCCAAACATGAAGAACCTGAGTCAGGTCTCCAGAACCCATACAAGGTTAGCCACAGTAGCCATGGTTTGTAATGTAATCTGAGTGCTCCTGGGGCAAGATAGGAGCCAAAGACAGGAAAATCCCCAGAAGGCCATGGACCCACTAGCCTGGGGTAGACAGCTGCAAGGCAGTCAGTGAAGAGTTTGATGCTGCAAATGTCCATGAAGACAGAGCAGATGTATCAGGAGTCAGCTCCAAAGGGACAGTGAAAATAGGGGACAAAACAGCCACATTCCAATCAGCAGATGGAATGGAGGAAAGAGCCAAGTCTGAAGCACAACACCACACTTGGTGTGTGAAGTTGGCAGAGCCAGGCCTATGACCTAGCTGTGTGGGCCTATGACCTAGCAGTGTGGGGCTATGACTAGCAGTGTGGGGCACTATGACTAGCAGTGTGGGGCCACTGACCTAGCAGTGTGCGGGCTATGACCTGTAGTGTGGGGCCTTTGACCAGCTGCAGGCATGAGAATAGACGAAGAGATGTGCACTCAGAAGAGAATCTGAGAAATACGGAGTTTTACCAGGTCCCTCAGGAAAGGCTCTAGCCACTCTTGATGCTTCCTTTCTCTCTTGTCAGAACACGATCCTCTTTTGATGGTGTCCGATTCATATGAGAGGAAGAGGATGCTGCATCAGCTGCTTGTGAACCTTTCATCAGGAAAGACATGACATTCAATATTTCATTTATTTATCTATTCTTTTAGCATTTCATGCATAAGTATTTCATTAAATTTCCCCCATTTTCTTCTCTTATCCCCTGTCCTGCTCCACCAGATCTCTGCTCAAGTCCCCTGCATACTTTCATGGTTTGTGTGCATGTGAGAGAAAGCTAGATAGGGGTAGGCAGATGATAAATATAGATAGATAGATAGATAGATAGATAGATGATGTAGTTAGATTATAGATATATAGATAGAGATAGATAGATTAGATAGATAGATAGATAGTTCAGTGCAGATACATTGACACAAGCATTGATTTCCAGAATATAAACTACTCAAAAAAACAAAGAAGAAAACAAATGACCCATTCAGAAGTTGGAGCAAGAGCGAACACAGATAGATGGTAGATAGATATACCATAATAGATATATGTATGGTAGATCGAGATAGAAGATGATAGATGATAGATAGCTACATAGCTAGAGAGATAGATGATAGATAGATGATAGATGATAGGATTAGAATGATGGAGAAGATAGATAGATAGATAGATGATGATAGACTGATAGCTTAGCCGATAGATGGATAGCGGATAGATAGCTGATAGATAGATGATAGATAGATAGATGTATATAGATGGTAGATAGATGGTAGATAATAGATAGATAGTCATGCGATCATCTGACAAAGCATTGATTTCCAGATATAAAACTACTCAAAAAACAAAGAAGAACAAATGACCCACTCAGAAGATGGAGCAAAGAGATCTGAACAGAGACTTCACCAAGTAGGACTAGCAGCTAGCTGAGAAAACATTTAAAAAGTGTTGTTCAGGGGCTGGAGAGAGGCGCTAGCGGTTAAGAGCTCTGACCACTCTTACAGAGGACCTGGGTTTGATCCGCACGCACCCACATGGAAGGCCGAGAACATCTGAAACTCCAGTTCCGAGCACTCCAGTTCCAGGGGAATCTGAGACCCTCTTCTACCTCTGCGGCATTGCACGACCCGGGTGCACAAACCTGCATGCAGACAGTACATGATTACACATACAGAAATAAATTAAAATAAAAAAAAAGTGTTTCACATCCTAATAATAAGGAAATGCAACTTAAAACCCTTTAGATCTCATCTCCCCTCATAAGTGCTGGCTAGGATCAAGAAAAACAATATGATGCCAAGTGCTGGAGAGGTTTGGGGAAAGGGGACACTAATCCACTCTGCTGGTGAGATGTAATCTGTACACCACTATGGAAAGCAGTGTGTGAAGAAACCCTGGAAGACTAAACAATGAGTTCCCCACTTGATTTCCAGTCATACCACTCTGGGTATATACCCACAAGACATCATCTTACTGCGAGATACAAGCATCAGCCCGTTTGTTGCAGCTCTCTTCACAGTATCAAAGAGCTGGCTGGAACCAACCCAAATCCCCTCAAACTGACGATAGTGGATAGAGAAAATGTGGTACATCTACACAATGGAGTTCTATGCAGCAGTAAAGAAAGACTGACCCTGAACTTTGCATATAAATGGATGGAGCTAGACAAGATATCATGCTAAGGAAATACGTAACACAGTCCCAGAAAAAACAAAGGATGAATGGTTACCCCTCATCTAGCTCCAATTACCTAATTATTGCCAAACTGAGCAACATTAATGTGATCTGAAAACAACGTGTAAGCTTATTTGTGAATCCCTTAAAAAATAAATAAATAATTAGGGCCTGGCGAGATGGCCTAGCAGTTAAGTTAAGAGCGCTGACTGCTTTGCAGAGGCCCGGTGCGACCCAGCACCTACATGGTGGTTGAGAAACCATCTTTAACTCCAGTGCCAGGGGAATTCGACGCCATCTCTGACCTTGACTGTATTGCATGACGTGGGTGCACCGACCTACATGCAGGACAGTACACTCACACACATAAAAATAAATTAAACAAATTTAAAAAATTAAGAAAAAGCATAGATTGATAATAGCTAGAAATAGATAGATGATAGATATACTACATAGATAAATAGATGATAGATAAATAGATCAATAGATGATAGACGATAGATGGTAGATTGATAGATGATAGACACTAGATAGACAGATGAAGATTAATAAATAGATGATAGAGATGGATCAATAGATTCAGGTTGATACTAGACAGATCGATGATAGATAGATAATAGCTAGATAGATAGATAGATAGATAAATAGATAGATATTGCGGACCTAAACATTTATTTAGGGTTGCCTGCACGAGCCTAGGTAGGGGGTTATTTGCTTGAGTGAGGGAATGTACCCATTACTAAATACACAATAAACTAGAAAGAAGAATGGGGGTGAGATTGGCTCAGTAGGTCAAAAATTTGCTAGCAAGAGTGCGGCCTGAGTTTGGATCCCAGAACTCATGAAATGTCAGGGTACTGTCCACCTGTAATTCAGTGCTCCTTCAAGGTACTGTCCACCCTATAATCTCAGTGCTCCATCAGGGAGATGGGATGCAGAAATGGGAACTCCTGGACCAGCTACCCTGGTGTGCAGTGCAAACAAGAGACCCCGCCTCAAGCAATGGAAGGTGAGGAGCACTGGAGGCTGTCCTCTGACCTCCGCGAATGTGGGCTGCAGCACACACCCTCTCTGTTCTCTCTCTCCCTCTCATACATCACATCCACAAAAATTAAAACTGGCCCTATTAATTAATATCTCAGCATGTCTTATTAACTAGAAGAGAAGAACATGTATATTATTAGGTTCATATATTTTCTAGGCAAGTTTCCAATCAGTTTCTGTCAGATGTTTTTTTGTCTAATTGTATTTATTCATTCATTCATTCTAAGTGGCCCATACCCAGAGTCAACTGACCCTGACTGATCAGAGCCTCTGTCTGGGTCTTTGAAACTGGCGGCTCCACACAGCCCTGTCCTGCTATCACCTACAGCTGAGCTACCACAGCTGAGCTAGAAAGCCAGGAAGCAAGTGTGTTGGCATAACGCAGCCAACCATTTGATGTGGTAAAGATGATGAGGGGTCTAGATACTAATTGACACGGGGAGAAAGGAGTCGAAAATAATCACACCTCTAGGAGAGGGATCCGAGCCCCTCTCTCCGATGGGTGGGCACCAGCTGCTTCCTGCATTCAGAGCGAACTGCCCTGTGTGTGCTTCTCTGTCTCTGCTCTTCCTACTGTAATCTCCTGGAAGAAACCTAGTCCTCCCCACAAGCACAGACAGCTTTTCGGGTAGCAGCGTCCTCCCCGAGGCTCCTTTCAGGCTGTGTCTCATGGGTGCCTCCGTCACCAAAGCCAGTGTCTCCATCAAAGCCTTTCTCAAGATGGGATACCAGAGATGAGGCAGGCTCTGAGATGTGTTCTGAACTGCCAGTGTCATACACATGGAGAGCAGAGGGCAGGCTTTCAAAGAAACATTCTTGGAAATATTATGTCTTCATGTCCTCTTGATAACCTGGATTGAAGTTACTGGCTGCTAAAACAAAGTCCCTTGCAAAATATATTTTCTTTCTTACAGAACTAATTTGGGGGGCCCATCTGCCAAATGGTTCACAAGCTCATTCTGGGTCCTTTTGCAGTGCGGTCCTTGACACTGGGGCAGAGGTATTTTATTAGCTCCTCTCTATTCCTAATAGGAAAAATTTTCAAGTACAGAACTGTATAGCCAGGGAAATAACAACAGTCCATAGTAGTTCACCCAGCAAGAGCTCCCATGATTCTCACAGAATGTCTTGTGCTTTACAAACCCAGCATGCAGTGTTTGCCCAAGCTCCTACTCTCTTATGGACAGGTCAGGTCTGCTTGTCATGGATGCTTATTATTGTGCAAACCTTTGCTTTGCAAATCACTCTGTGGATCTCTGATTGTTTTCTTATACACTGCTTAAAGTAGAACCTATGCACGAAGACATGACAGCCTTTAAAGCTCTTAACATCCTGTTGAGACTGAATTAAATAGGCATCATGCTAATTTGGCTTCATTTGCATATTTGATAAACATTCTTCAATTTCCGGTGAGTGTTCAAAAGGCAAAATCTTCCTGCAAATCAAAAGTATGTAATTTATAATTTTATCAGTTTTTTTAAATACTTATTGAGCTGGAGGATGGCTCAGTAGTTAAGAGCACTGGTTGTCTTACAGAGGACCTGGGTTTGCTTCCCAACACTCTCCATGGCAGCTAACAGCAATCCAAAACTCCAGTTCCAGGGGAATTTGACACCCCTTCTTCTGACCCTGTGGGCATTGTATGACATGGGCACCTTACATACATGCAGGCAATATCTATTGATTTATTTATTTATTTATTATTTATTATTTATTATTTATTGCAATTACATTAAAAATTAATAAAAGAAATTAAAATTACTCAAATCCTCAGATTATTCCAAGTAGCTACATGGTGCATAAGCACTGTGGATTAGAGTCAGCTGTCTTTTACCAACACCACCTGATTCAGTCCTGAGAACAATGATCCATCAGTAGCACCTCCACTGTTAGTGCCACTAAAGTTCTGATGGTTTGCTAAGGCCACGTGGGAGTGACAAGTAGAGACAATCTTTAAACTGAGACCTGTCCACCCTGGATGCTTCCGCTCTGCACACGCTCTTGGCTGTCTAAGTCCGAGCTCCGCTTCTAGAGGGTCCACCCAGCCCCGGAATCACAGACCACAGTGTTCTCTGGGCTTCCCTTCCCNAGTTCTTTTGTGTTACTTGGTTTTGATGTCATTTTTGCTTTCGCTTTTGTTTATTTGTTTTAAGACAGGTTCTCAGGATTTGTTTAGCCCAGGTTAACCTGGAACTCACTATGTAGTACAAGTTGGACTTAATTTAAAATCTCCTCCATCCCAAGGGCCCTGAGTGTAAGGATTATAGTCCTGTACCAGCAGGTTGTCATTTCTTTTTTTTTTATTTCTTTAATTTTTTATTTATTTCTGTATGTGTATGAATGTACTATCTGCATGCAAGTGTGTGCACCCGTGTTGTGCAATACCGTGGAAGTCAGAAGAGGGTGCCGGATTCCCCTGGAACTGGAGTTCTCCTGGAATTGGAGTTTCAGATGGTTCTCAGCTGCCATGTGGGTGCTGGGGATCAAACCCGGGTCCTCTGTAAGAGCGGTCGGCACTCTTAACCGCTAGGCCATCTCTCCAGCCCCAGATGTGAGCATTTCTAATGAACTTGGTACTTACAAAACTCTTGTCTGTACTATCCAGACAGTGAGGCCAGGGGAACAGGGAGACCTTGAGATATATCTATACATTGTGTGTGTGTGTGTGTGTGTGTGTGTGTGTGTGTGTGTGTGTGTGTGTCCAGAACTAAATCAAAGCATGTGCCATGCAAACATGAAGACCTGAGTCAGGTCTCCAGAACCCATACAAGGTTAGCCACAGTAGCCATGGTTTGTAATGTAATCTGAGTGCTCCTGGGGCAAGATAGGAGCCAAAGACAGGAAAATCCCCAGAAGGCCATGGACCCACTAGCCTGGGGTAGACAGCTGCAAGGCAGTCAGTGAAGAGTTTGATGCTGCAAATGTCCATGAAGACAGAGCAGATGTATCAGGAGTCAGCTCCAAAGGGACAGTGAAAATAGGGGACAAAACAGCCACATTCCAATCAGCAGATGGAATGGAGGAAAGAGCCAAGTCGGAAGCACAACACCACACTTGGTGTGTGAAGTTGGCAGAGCCAGGCCTATGACCTAGCTGTGTGGGGCCTATGACCTAGCAGTGTGGGGCCTATGACCTAGCAGTGTGGGGCCTATGACCTAGCAGTGTGGGGCCTATGACCTAGCAGTGTGGGGCCTATGACCTAGTAGTGTGGGGCCTTTGACCAGCTGCAGGCATGAGAATAGACGAAGAGATGTGCACTCAGAAGAGAATCTGAGAAATACGGAGTTTTACCAGGTCCCTCAGGAAAGGCTCTAGCCACTCTTGATGCTTCCTTTCTCTCTTGTCAGAACACGATCCTCTTTTGATGGTGTCCGATTCATATGAGAGGAAGAGGATGCTGCATCAGCTGCTGTGAACCTTTCATCAGGAAGAACATGACATATCAATATTTCATTTATTTATCTATTCTTTTAGCATTTCATGCATAAGTATTTCATTAAATTTCCCCCATTTTCTTCTCTTATCCCCTGTCCTGCTCCACCAGATCTCTGCTCAAGTCCCCTGCATACTTTCATGGTTTGTGTGCATGTGAGAGAAAGCTAGATAGGGGTAGGCAGATGATAGATAGATAGATAGATAGATAGATAGATAGATAGATAGATGGTAGTTAGATTATAGATATATAGATAGATGATAGATAGATAGATAGATAGATAGATAGATAGTCAGTGCAGATACATCTGACAAAGCATTGATTTCCAGAATATATAAACTACTCAAAAAACAAAGAAGAAAACAAATGACCCATTCAGAAGATGGAGCAAGAGCTGAACAGATAGATGGTAGATAGATGATACATATATAGATATATAGATGGTAGATAGATGATAGATAGATGATAGATGATAGATAGCTGATACATAGATAGATAGACAGATGATAGATAGATAGATGATAGATGATAGATGATAGATAGGTAGATGGTAGATAGCTGATAGATAGCTGATAGATAGATGGTAGACAGATGATAGATAGCTGATAGATAGCTGATAGATAGATGATAGATAGATGGTAGATAGATGGTAGATAGATGGTAGATAGATAGATAGATAGTCACTGCAGATACATCTGACAAAGCATTGATTTCCAGAATATATAAACTACTCAAAAAACAAAGAAGAAAACAAATGACCCACTCAGAAGATGGAGCAAAGAGATGAACAGAGACTTCACAAGTGAGGACTTAGAGATAGCTGAGAAACATCTTAAAAAGTGTTCAGGGGCTGGAGAGATGGCCTAGCGGTTAAGAGCTCTGACCACTCTTACAGAGGACCTGGGTTTGATCCGCAGCACCCACATGGAGGCCGAGAACCATCTGAAACTCCAGTTCCAGGAGAACTCCAGTTCCAGGGGAATCTGAGACCCTCTTCTGACCTCTGCGGCATTGCACGACACGGGTGCACAAACCTGCATGCAGACAGTACACTGATACACATACAGAAATAAATAAAATTAAAAAAAAAGTGTTCAACATCACTAATAATTAAGGAAATGCAAATTAAAACCACTTTAGATATCATCTCACCCCAATAAGACTGGCTAGGATCAAGAAAACAAATGATGCCAAGTGCTGGAGAGGTTGTGGGGAAAGGGGAACACTAATCCACTACTGGTGAGAATGTAATCTCGTACAACCACTATGGAAAGCAGTGTGAAGAACCCTTGGAAGACTAAAAATGAGCTTCCCACCTGATCCAGTCATACCACTCTGGGTATATACCCACAAGACTCATCTTACTGCAGAGATACAAGCACAGCCATGTTTGTTGCAGCTCTCTTCACAGTATCAAAGAGCTGGAACCAACCCAAATGCCGCTCAACTGACGAGTGGATAGAGAAAATGTGGTACATCTACACAATGGAGTTCTATGCAGCAGTAAAGAAAGATGACATCATGAACTTTGCAGATAAATGGATGGAGCTAGAAGATATCATGCTAAGGAAAGTAACACAGTCCCAGAAAAACAAAGGATGAATGGTACCCCTCATCTAGCTCCAATTACCTAATTATATGCCAAACTGAGCAACATTAATGTGATCTGAAAACAACTGTGCTTATGTTGTGAATCCCTTTAAAAAATAAATAAATAATTAGGGGCCTGGCGAGATGGCCTAGCAGTTAAGAGCGCTGACTGCTCTTGCAGAGGACCCAGGTTCGATCCCCAGCACCTACATGGTGGTTGAGAACCATCTTTAACTCCAGTGCCAGGGGAATCTGACGCCATCTCTGACCTTGACTGTATTGCATGACGTGGGTGCACAGACCTACATGCAGACAGTACACTCACACACATAAAAAATAAATTAAAAAATTTAAAAAATTAAGAAAAGATAGATTGATAATAGCTAGATAATAGATAGATGATAGATAGATACATAGATAAATAGATGATAGATAAATAGATCAATAGATGATAGATCGATAGATGGTAGATGATAGATGATAGATAGATAGATGATAGATGATAGATAAATAGATGATAGATGATGGATAAATAGATCAGTTGATAGATAGACAGACAGATAGATAGATAGATAGATAGATAGATAGATAGATAAATAGATAGATGATTGAGACCTAATACATTTATTTAGGGTTGCCTGCACGAGCCTAGGTAGGGGGTTATTTGCTTGAGTTGAGGGAATGTACCCATTACTAAATCACACAATAAACTAGAAAGAAGAATGGGGGTGAGATTGCTCAGTAGGTCAAAAATTTGCTAGCAAGAGTGAGGCCCTGAGTTTGGATCCCAGAACTCATGAAATGTCAGGGTACTGTCCACCTGTAATCTCAGTGCTCCTTCAAGGTACTGTCCACCTATAACCTCAGTGCTCCATCAGGGAGATGGGATGCAGAAATGGGAACTCCTGGACCAGCTACCCTGGTGTGCAGTGCAAACAAGAGACCCTGCCTCAAGCAATGGAAGGTGAGGAGCACTGGAGGCTGTCCTCTGACCTCCGAATGTGGGCTGCAGCACACACCCTCTCTTGTTCTCTCTCTCCCTCTCATAACATCACATCCACAAAAATTAAAACTGGCCTATAATTACTATCTCAGCATGTCTTATTAACTAGAAGAGAAGAACATGTATATTATTAGGTTCATATATTTTCTAGGCAAGTTTCCAATCAGTTTCTGTCAGATGTTGGTTTTTGTTCTAATTGTATTTATTCATTCATTCATTCTAAGTGGCCCATACCCAGAGTCAACTGACCCTGACTGATCAGAGCCTCTGTCTGGGTCTTTGAAACTGGCGGCTCCACACAGCCCTGTCCTGCTATCACCTACAGCTGAGCTACCACAGCTGAGCTAGAAAGCCAGGAAGCAAGTGTGTTGGCATAACGCAGCCAACCATTTGATGTGGTAAAGATGATGAGGGGTCTAGATACTAATTGACACGGGGAGAAAGGAGTCGAAAATAATCACACCTCTAGGAGAGGGATCCGAGCCCCTCTCTCCGATGGGTGGGCACCAGCTGCTTCCTGCATTCAGAGCGAACTGCCCTGTGGTGCTTCTCCTGTCTCTGCTCTTCCTACTGTAATCTCCTGGAAGAAACCTAGTCCTCCCCACAAGCACAGACAGCTTTTCGGGTAGCAGCGTCCTCCCCGAGGCTCCTTTCAGGCTGTGTCTCATGGGTGCCTCCGTCACCAAAGCCAGTGTCTCCATCAAAGCCTTTCTCAAGATGGGATACCAGAGATGAGGCAGGCTCTGAGATGTGTTCTGAACTGCCAGTGTCATACACATGGAGAGCAGAGGGCAGGCTTTCAAAGAAACATTCTTGGAAATATTATGTCTTCATGTCCTCTTGATAACCTGGATTGAAGTTACTGGCTGCTAAAACAAAGTCCCTTGCAAAATATATTTTCTTTCTTACAGAACTAATTTGGGGGGCCCATCTGCCAAATGGTTCACAAGCTCATTCTGGGTCCTTTTGCAGTGCGGTCCTTGACACTGGGGCAGAGGTATTTTATTAGCTCCTCTCTATTCCTAATAGGAAAAATTTTCAAGTACAGAACTGTATAGCCAGGGAAATAACAACAGTCCATAGTAGTTCACCCAGCAAGAGCTCCCATGATTCTCACAGAATGTCTTGTGCTTTACAAACCCAGCATGCAGTGTTTGCCCAAGCTCCTACTCTCTTATGGACAGGTCAGGTCTGCTTGTCATGGATGCTTATTATTGTGCAAACCTTTGCTTTGCAAATCACTCTGTGGATCTCTGATTGTTTTCTTATACACTGCTTAAAGTAGAACCTATGCACGAAGACATGACAGCCTTTAAAGCTCTTAACATCCTGTTGAGACTGAATTAAATAGGCATCATGCTAATTTGGCTTCATTTGCATATTTGATAAACATTCTTCAATTTCCGGTGAGTGTTCAAAAGGCAAAATCTTCCTGCAAATCAAAAGTATGTAATTTATAATTTTATCAGTTTTTAAAATCACTTATCTGAGCTGGAGAGATGGCTCAGTAGTTAAGAGCACTGGTTGCTCTTACAGAGGACCTGGGTTTGATTCCCAACACTCACATGGCAGCTAACAGCAATCCAAAACTCCAGTTCCAGGGGAATTTGACACCCTCTTCTGACCCCTGTGGGCATTGTATGACATGGGCACACTTAAATACATGCAGGCAATACATTTATTTATTTATTTATTTATTTATTTATTTATTTATTGTCAATACATTTATAAAAATAAAAAAGAAGTAAAATAAATCTCCATCCTCAAATTTCAGTAGCTACATGGTGCATAAGCACTGTGGATTAGAGTCAGCTGTCTTTTACCAACACCACCTGATTCAGTCCTGAGAACAATGATCCATCAGTAGCACCTCCACTGTTAGTGCCACTAAAGTTCTGATGGTTTGCTAAGGCCACGTGGGAGTGACAAGTAGAGACAATCTTTAAACTGAGACCTGTCCACCCTGGATGCTTCTGCTCTGCACATGCTCTTGGCTGTCTAAGTCCGAGCTCCGCTTCTAGAGGGTCCACCCAGCCCCGGAATCACAGACCACAGTGTTCTCTGGGCTTCCTTCACAGCCACTGACAGCAGGTCATTGGAGCTAGAGGACCATGCAGCCCAATCCCAGCCCTTCAGGAGAAGCACCCTGATCTCCCACCCATTGGTATACAGCCCTTCTCTGCACAAGTCCCTAGCTGTGTTCCAGAACCTGGCTTTCTTTGAACCTCATAGTGTCCATGGCCATCAAGCTTTGTCAAGCGTGCTTCCTTGCTGAGTCTGTGGAGCCCAGCTCAGAGCCCCACCTGCTCCCCGGCCTCACTTGGCTCTGACTCGCCTTCGTCTGTCTCCATTCACTGCCCCTTCTCACTGCTTTTGTTGGAGCACAGTGTTCTAGAACAGTTCAGTTTTGTTTAAAATACCTAGGCCAACTTACAGTGGTCAGCTGCCCCGCCACAGAACAGATGAGTTTCCCGAGAGGTGGCCTGGCAGGGCGTGCCCGGGTTTTAGCAGTGTCCTCATCGGCTGTGTCCCAGAGACCTTTGCAAAGCTCTTGGCTGAGCTGAGTGCCAGAGTTCTGTCTGCAGCTACAGTGCTCTTCAGGCAGGGGTGACTCGTGGAAGTACGGGAACTGAGGCTCTACCTACGCATGTTTGGGATTCTGCCCCACCCCATCTTGCATGGATTAAACGTGGAGGCGAGCAGGTATAAAGGGAGGGGAGCTCGAGCACAATCAAAAGAAAACCGTTCCCCAGCATCTGCCTCCAGAGCACACAGGCTCATGCAGTGGGCAGTCAGGAGCCAATTTCCCACTCTGAGGGATTGGTCCTCAGGGCACATGTACCCAATGCGAGTTTCCTGAAGAATCTTGTTGCAACTTTGAGTTACAGTTCTGTCAGCCGCTGCTGTTAAAAACTGCCTTCCAAATACCCTGGCAGTTCTTTCCTTGTTTGGGGAACTATGTTCTGGCTGCCCAGGATCTCTCCTCTGTCCTGTCTCCCAGTCCTCTCCACTGCCACCTCCACAGGCCCACTGCCTCCCACCCAGGGCCACCACTGGCTCTTGCAGAGAGATGAGTGCAGGCTGTTGAGCTGAAGACCCAGGTGGGGATCTGAGAGCTGCATCATGACCTTACAGCATTAGGATCAGTGTTGCTTACCAGGCAGCCACACATCGAGACTGTCATGCATTGGGGCCCTTAGCTGCAGAGAATAGGGTAAAAGCGAGACGCGTCAATCCTGTGCTGTCTCCATTAATCACTATTAACAGCGCAAGTCTGTCAAAACAGGCAGGTGATGTGTGCACGGAGAGCGGCTCCTGAGATCAGAGCTTTGACATTTTAATCTCAGTCATTTCAACTGCAGGAGAAATGAGGCCAAGATAACTTGGAATCCAGACACACACACACACACACACACACACACACACACGCACTGAGCACTAACTATACAAACAGAGCATACAACAGACCAATGCCTGCGGTGTGCAGAACAACTGCTTATAAAACAATCTTCCGGGATTAAAGGAGAAGCCACTGCTGCTGGGAACAAGACTTGCTCAGCATGGACAGCTCCTGCCCAATGCGCGCCATTCAGGTACCCTGGACGTACTTGCATCTATTTTTCAGAGGCGCATAGCTGTCGAAACTGTTCAGACATAAATGTTTCAACATTAAAAGGCATGTATGTGTCCAGAGGAGTGTGGGATGCAAGGAGTTCTAAACAGCAGTCAGCTCTCGGCTGTTCAGATCAGCTGACCCATCCTGTAAGACATGGATTCCTGGCTGAAGCATTCTCTAAATACCTTGAGATGTTGGGTGGATCCTGCTGAGCTCGTCCCATGGGAGGAAACACCTGGATTGATCATTTTCTCCCTCTTTAATGTTGGTATTGACTCTGGCCTAAAAATGACAGGTTTGAAGACTGTCATTAGTCTCCACGGTAAACAGATTACATGTTGATATAATAAATGTTTTACCTTTAATTTTTGTTTTAGTATGTTCTCATAAATGGGTATCAAGCCATGTCAAACCTATTTATTAAGCTTTCCTCTGAAAGACACCTTGGTTGTGAAAGGAAAGCTTCCTTCCTTATCGGAGGCCCTGGGGCAGCACCCCTCGCCTGCACCTCACGGGCTGCGGGTTTGCTTTCATCCCCCGAGTTGCCTACTGTGTTCCACAAGTACTGCCTCTCCCCACCTACAAAACACAACTCAGCTTGACAAAACCTGCTGTCAGACTCAGACCTCTCTCCTCTAAATTCCCACATCGGAGTCCTGACTCCCAGGAGGCTGAAGTGACTATGTTGGAAGGGCTGGTCTCTACAGAAATGGTGAAGGCAAGATGGGTGGTTCTGATCCAATCTGACTACTGTCCTTATAAGTCAGGGAGTCAGGGCACACCAGAGAGCCAACCCTGTGAGGGCAGAGGGAGAACATAAGAGGCAAGGAGGCCTCAGAGGAACCAGCTCTATGACTCCTTGACCTTGAAGGCAAGAAAATTTTGCCAAAAAGCACCACCCAGTGTGTAGTCCTGGGCATGGCAACGGTTACCAGTCCTACACCCAACTAATGACCCTTTCTTTCCAGAGGCTCACCCAGAGAAGGGCCTGCCCCAGCTGAACCATGCATCCAAATAACACCTTTGCTGGTGATAGAGTTCCCTGATTACTAGACTCTCTTGCTGCAGAGACTTCTTGTCTCTGGCTTGTGCACAGCTGGTGCTCAGGCTGCTGGGAGACAGCCATGAACAAGCTCCATTTCCCTTCTATTCAGAGACCAGCATCACCTCCCTTGCCCAGATCTCATGGTGGGTGTGCGCTAGAAAGAACTGGCTAGTTCTAGACTCATTCTCTGCAGAGGGCTGGTCTTGATCTGCAGAAGGCTGAGCCATAATCTGTGAGCAGGAAGTAGAAAGGGCCACCTTGCTGCACAGCCCCTCTGTGCTCGCTGGGGAGTAGCACGCCAGGACATGTTGGTGAATGGGGGGGGTGAGGCCGCAGGAGGCAGGCTCCACCCACATCTGGTGCAGAGGGCTGAGGCAGTACTGACCAAGGAAAGTCACATGACACTGTTATGTTTAAGGCATCAGAGGTACATCAGTTTGGCCAGTTTAACTGTTGGAAAAGGACAACTGAGCCAATTGCAACATGGTTTTCTAAGCCAGACTTACAGATTGAGCAGAAATTTAACTTAAGGTATATTAAAAATACAATCAAAGTTATAATCGGGGGCTGAAGAGATGGCCTAGCGGTTAAGAGCACCGACTGCTCTTGCAGAGGACCCTGGTTCAATCCCCAGCACCCACATGGTGTCTAAGAACCGTCTGTAACTCCAATTCCAGGAGAACTCTAGTTCCAGAGGAATCCGAGACCCTCTTCTGACCTCCGCGGTATTGCACGACATGCGTTCACAGACCTACATGCAGACAGTACATTCATACACATACAAAAATAAATACAATTTTTTAAAAAAGTTATAATCTTTAGCTCATGGACTGGGTTGTCCCAGTGATGACCATAGAATGTCAAGTTCCTGGGAAGGGGCCAAGGCATTTGCGCCCTGCTCACTGAAGCAGGTGCCTTCAGTCTTTCTTGACGTCTAGATATTAAGCTGGATGTGATGGAACATACCTAGAACCATAGCACGGTGGGGGGGGCAGTAGGTCTGGTACACAGGCTTGGGGGGGCAGGAGGCTGGTACACAGGCTTGGGGGGGCAGGAGGCTGGTACACAGGCTTGGGGGGGCAGGAGGCTGGTACGTAGGCTTGGGGGGGGCAGGAGGCTGGTACGCAGGTTTTACTTTTCCATTACTGCATTTGTCTTTTCTGCATGCTCACTTGTCCTGCACTGGCTGTTCAATATCGTGCCATGTCAATTCCCAGCAGCTGATGCATGAGGGGCTGGGCTGCTCCTTGCTGTCACAGCTGGGGAGCATGGGGTCCTGTTGGGTGCCGCTGAGGCAGGACGGCATGGAGAATGCAGCACCTTTAGACTCTCCCTCCTCTTCTCTTCCTTGCTTTCTCTTTCTTCCCCTCCCCCTTCAGGTACTTTCATTGGAGAGAAATTGGCTTTCTATGTATACTTCTCTCTGTCCTTCACATGTACACACTCCCACTCCCCCCACACACTCACACATACACACACACACACACACACACACACACACTTACATACTCACATACTTCCTCACACCTTACACTCACTGTCTCACCGTTCTTTTGCCCAGGTAATGAACATGGTAAGTTTTTACAGAAGGCCCCTGCAAGTTCTAAAGCAAAGTTATTGTCTACAAAAACATTCTGGTTGGTGTTTTCTTGTTGTGGGGATACCAGGCTCTCTGACAAGCCCTGACCTCCGACCTCTACCCCCAGATGTGCATGGCAGAGGACACGTATCCACTTCCACTCCTGGGCTCAGTAGTGACTGTCGGCCGAGCAGTGGTGGTGTCTTCCAGCCACAGAAGCTGCAGGTGCTTTTCCTGGGGGCAAGCAGGGACAAGGCCAAGCACTGCTGTCCAGCGAGTGGATGGGAGACCCCGGGGGCCAGGGCTGGGCCGCCAGCCTGCCCAGATGAGCGGTCTGCAGCTCCAGGAGCTCTCAGGATGGCTGGCTAATGATTTCCAGGGCCAAATGAGTGGTGTGCAGTCGTTAATTATCTCCATCTCATCATCCATTTTAACTGTTTCTGTGGGCTGTGTAATTAAAGATACAGGGCTTTGTAGGGATTACGGGGGGCACACAATGCACAGCCAGGTGAAAAGGCCCAGGGCATTTGTCTGGAAGCCCATGGAACACCTCTGATTGTGAGAGTGGTCCCATCTTTCCCAAAGCTGAGGTCCTGTTCAGCCCTTCCTTCCCAGGTGCTTGTCTTCTAACTGCTCCTGGGTGAAGAGCTGGCAGGGGGAGCCCTGGGAGCACCTCCTCTCCAGCAGGACAGGGACAGCTGCCCACCCAGGCCAGGCCCAGAAAGAGCCGCTGCAGAGCAAAGACTGCCAGTGCTTTCATCTTCCTTGGGGACAAAACTGTGACAGTGCCCATGATGGCGGCAGCTTTCCAGCACTGGCCTGGGCAGCAGGTCCACCTTCCATTCTCTGCATGATGGCTGTAACTAGTGACTTCTTTAACAAAGCAAAGTTGATGGGCTGCCACTTCAGCTATGAGGTCACCCAGGCCGGCCTGACTATGTGTTGCTGGCATTGTCTCACTGTTGACTCAGTAGTCTGTGTATGGTGAAGAATGAGCTGCCATGTTGGAGAATTCTCATGGACAATACCCAGTGCTGGCTTCGACTGCCAGCTGATGAAGAACGCAGTCTATCAATGACTGTGGGAAGGCACTGGGGATCAGATCCTTCTGCAGCAGAGCCTGGAAGCAGTGGAAGCCTCAGGCGAGACCCAGTGATAGTTTTGTGTACCCTTGAAGCCAGCACACCATGCCCAACTTCTGGTCCCCAGAGACATGCCACCTTCTCAGGCCACTAAACTGTGGGCATTGCTGTTACTGATCATGAATCCAATCAAATGAGGTAAATAAAGCTTGGGATGATTGGGCTCGAGAGATGGCTCAGTGTTCAAAAGCACTGGCTGTTCTTGCAGAAGACCCGGGTTCAAATCCCAGCATCCACATGACAGTAACAACCATTTGTAACTCCAGTTCCAGGGGATCTGATGCCCTTGTCTGTCCTCTGCAGGCCCAGCACAACATGGGTACACTTATATACACACATGCAAGCAATACACTCATTTACACAAAATAATAATAAATAAAATATTTTTTAAAAAGCTTGGGACATGCTGCACTTATTTCATAAGTCAGAACTTCAGACACTATCTATATGTTCTGTAGGAAGAGTTGTGGTCCTTATTTTAACATATATAAGAAGAGGAAGACATCCATGTGGAAACCACGCATTCTCTTTCGTGTATACATTAGTCACCGAGTCCCTGAGCTGCTGCAAAGCTTGGATTTTATAGTTCGCAGGTTACTCAACTTCTTAGCACCCTCCTGTTTCATGTGGAACCCACAGACAGGCATTTGATACCTTATGTGTAGCAACAGCATAAAAGAGAGGAAGGGAATCTTAGCTCCAAGGTCCTATCTCAGATCCCTGACAGAGACTAGGGCAGTCCCTGGAGTACCAGGAGCACACACATTGGGAAGACACCTGACATAGTCAGGTGGAGGCCCGGGAAAGTGGCACACTTGGAGAGGGCTACCTAGCATGCTGGAAGTTCTGGGTTCAATCCCCGGCAACACATCACCCTGGATCTTGTGGTATACCCCTGTGATTCCAGCACTCTGGAGGTCGATGCGGGAGGATAAGGTGGCCAAGGTCCTGCTAGGTCAAGGCTATTCTATGCTACATACCAAGTTCAAGGCTAGCCTGGTATAATAAGACCCTGTCTCAGAAAACCAAACAAACAAAATCCAAAATCAGCTGAGCACCTTAAAGAATCCAGTGATGTATAGAGATAATGGAGAAGGCAGCGAGCAGCTCAGGAAGGTGAGCCTCCTCTTTCAGACCTGTGGCTCTGTTACCCGATTATCAGGGTCCAGCATAGTAACAGAGGAATGCCCTCCAGAAGGGAAGATGCTGTGGTGAGGCATGCCCATGTATTTGTCCTTCTGCATAACATGAAACTTCTGCATGTGAACATGTCTGAAAAATTAGCTTAAAATAATCCAGGATCACGGCAGCAAGCCTCTGCAGCTCGTTTTCAGGCTTTCGCATGGAAGGGACTCTAAAGGCCAGCAATACCTGAAGGCTTGCCTAAACACCAGCCTCTGAGGCCAGACGACAACAAAAACGTGGGCTGTGTGACCTAAATTACCAGAGCAAGCCCCTCGTAGGAGACACCCAATCTCACACCATGCCCCACTTGTAGAGTCTAGGAGATTTTCCCTCCCCCTCTTTGTCCTTATCTATATTAAAAACCATAATCAATAATTTTCTTTCTTTCCCTTGCAAACTCTTGCAGTGAGGGTTACAAAGGCTGGGGCCTGGGGCCTGTCACGTGTGGCTGTGTTTATGTTGCCCTCCATCGGCAACCTGTCACACAGAGGTCTGTGTCTGTGAATTGGCCCGGGGTATCCAACAGACTCTTGTTGTAAACTTCAGGACAAAAGAAGCAGCAGGCCTTTGCTGAAGTCCCAGGTGAGGTGGTGGGGGCCGTGTCCACACAGAATGGCCAAGCTCCTTTGCAGGGAGGGGCACGTGCCCAGCCTCTCACTCAGACAGACAGCCCTCTTCACTGAGACTGGGGGTCACTTGGCAGCACCGCTTTCTGCTCTCATCTGCTATTAGAGAAGCCCATGAAGAGCCTAGCTCAGGGGTAAGTTTAGGCAGAATTAGAGATAAAGGGGTGCACCGGACTATAACACCTGAGGCACAGACAGTGTGGGTCCAGGAAAGTCCACTGTGTCAGCCCCCCAGATAGCTCTGCCTACACTGAGGAGATCTTAGTTTGTAAAGTGCTTGTCTTGCAAGCAGGAGGACCCAAGTTTGATTCCCAGCACCCACATACAAAGAGGTGGGTGTGACAGCATGACCTTAGAATCCCAGAACTGGGGGGTGGGGGTAGAGACAGGCAGATCCTTCAGGATCACAAGCTAGCCCAGCTTAAGGTGTGAGTTCCAGTCCAATGAGAGACACCGTTTCAAAACACATGGTGGATGGTGCCTGACAAGGGGCAGTGAAGGTTGTTTGGCTTACACACACACACACACACACACACACACACACGCACACACACACGCACATGCACACTCATGCACACAGGCGCACACATACAGGAATATACATGCACATACACGTGCACGCACACACGCACACACGTACATGCACACGCACACTCATGCACACAAGTGCACACATACAGGAATATACACACATACATGTGCACACACACACATGCACACATGTACATGTTATAGGAATGTCAGGGGAGTTAGGGTCAGACCTGAAAGTGTCACATCCAGAGTCAAGAGCAGAGGGAACAGACACTGGGTCCTGGCTGGCTGGCTGGCTGGCTACTTCTACTTTCTTCTACTGTTCAGAAGCCCTCCCTAGGGAACTGTGCTGCCCACTGTGGCCTGGGTCTTCCTGCACCAATTATCAATCAAGGTGATCTCCAACGAGCCCACACGACGACTTGATCTAGATGGCTCCTCATTAAGACCCTCCTCCCACGTAATTCAGGTTGTGTTAAGTTGACAGTTAAAAACTAACCAGTACCCAAGTCCCCGCACATGCAGGAACACACACACACACACACACACACACACACACACACACACGCAGTGCCTCTGCAGCAACAGAAGAATGGGAACAGGAGAGCTTATAGCCAGGACGAGGCAGTGCAGCAATGGGGACAGTGGACATGATTGTCAGCACTGGAGAGAAGAAGACAAGCTGAGTCTGCTTTGAGGAGAAAAGCTATGCAAAGTGAACCTGACCATGGCCCCTTAGGAGTACAACATGGGGCCCAAAGTTCAAGGCAGGCTGGAGTGTGGAATTCAGGGTGCGTCCCTGCGTGACCACCACCCACCCCGCTGTTCTCATGGAAGGACTTCAGATGAAATGCTCAGGAAACACCCCCAGAGACCAAAGCCAACCCTCTCCAGTAGGAGAGGCAGAGGTGGCTTGAGAATTTTTAAAACCAGAAGCTACTGTCACACAGGTTTGTGTCTGAACCTCACATTATCTATCAGTCCTTAAAAACCTCAAGCCAAGATCTTGATTGATGATATTGTGCATTTAGCTAGACACCCAGCATCTAAAGAAGCAGATGGGAATCCTCTCCAGGGGAACCTAACTTCAAACCAGGTCTCATAGCAAACCTTCCTAGATAAAATTTCCATCAACATGAATTCACTCTCCAAAGAGCGAGTCAGCAGGAGCAGAAGACAATAGCACTGACACACACTGACATACACTGACACACACTGACAGACACTGACAGACACTGACACACACTGACACACACTGACATACACTGACACACTGACATACACTGACAGACACTGACACACACTGACACACACTGACAGACATTGACACACACTGACACACACTGACAGACACTGACATACACTGACATACACTGACACACAGACATACACTGACATACACTGACATACACTGACACACACTGAAATACACTGACATACACTGACACACACTGACACACACTGACACACAATGACACACATTGACACACACTGACACACTGACACACACTAACACACACTGACACACCCTGACACACAATGACACACACTGACACACACTGACACACACTGACACACTGACATACACTGACACACACTGACACACACTGACACACACTGACACACTGACATACACTGACACACACTGACACACACTGACACACACTGACACACTGACATACACTGACACACACTGACACACACTGACAGACACTGACACACACTGACATACACTGACACACACTGACACACACTGACACACCCTGACACACCCTGACACACACTGACACACAATGACACACACTGACAGACACTGACACACACTGACACACACTGACACACTGACATACACTGACACACTGACACACACTGACACACACTGACGACAGACACTGACACACACTGACACACACTGACACACACTGACACACACTGACACACACTGACACACTGACATACACTGACACACTGACACACACTGACACACACTGACATACACTGACACACTGACACACACTGACACACACTGATGACAGACACTGACACACACTGACACACACTGACACACACTGACACACACTGACATACACTGACACACACTGACACACTGACATACACTGACACACTGACACACACTGACACACACTGACACACTGACACACACTGACACACACTGACACACACTGACACACACTGACATACACTGACACACACGAAGTCTGCAGAGTTTCCAGCTTCCCAGAGGCAGCCATGGGCTTCTTTCCTCTATATGAATGGATGGTAGTGGAGCTCACTGGACAATGCTGCTATTGTGATCATGAGAGGTTAGGCCTGGGTATACTTTGAAAGTAGAGCCAGCAAGAATTTCAGGTGGATTACACATAAGGTCTGAGAGACTGAAGTCAAGGATTGTTTTGAGTTGGGACCTGTACAATGTTCCAACTTGACTAATGCCCAGAGACTGCCCAAGGCAGCAGATCTCTTCTAAACCCCAGGGTGACTCTCAGAACTCACTGTGTTCTCCCAGCCGCTCAGGCTCAGTTTCTGCTGGAGAAGACAGCAAGAGATTTGAGGGATGGGTGGAGCTTAGGTTTCCGATCTATCAAGGTCCTGCATCACATCAGACATGCAGGGGATGAAGGGTGCAGACCCTGTGTGGTTCTAGATGCCGGGGTGGATGTGGGGGCTGAGGGTGGCAGGCCACTCCCTAGTTCACAGGAGCATCGTCACGGCCTGGAGAACTCATTAAGAGAATAACTATGTCAAGAATAAAGCTGCACAGAGGC
The DNA here is from genome assembly GCA_009823505.1 of Rhizomys pruinosus. Lineage (NCBI taxonomy): Eukaryota > Metazoa > Chordata > Mammalia > Rodentia > Spalacidae > Rhizomys > Rhizomys pruinosus. Next base: position 37,947 of record VZQC01007026.1, on the reverse strand, counting down.
AGCCCTGGACAAGTCAGTGCCTGGGGGCCAAAACGGTGGCCAGAGCCACCACGAGAACCGAGAAGGATGAGTCAGAGGCAGCTGCAGCAGTGAGACTGACCCTGTGAGCCCAGAGCACGCTCAGAGAGAAGGAAGGAGCCCACGGTCGAACCCTGTTGCAAGCCAGGTCAGCCCCAGCTGGGAATCCACCAGGTCAGGGGGACTTTGAGTTGCAGGAGCCAATGCAACCCCCCCCCCCCGAGGAGGTGGAAGGATGAACGGCTAAGAAGAGAGGGCAGGGCAAGAGGGAAAAACATTTCTGGAGTGTCACAGACCTGAGGACAGGGACGAATAGTTGCTGGAGTGACAGTAAGCGGACCATCCTGTCTGATGGGAGTCAGATCGCCACCAGCACAGATTAGAACCTTGAGGTACTTGAGGGATGGGTAGACAGCAAAGTCACCAAGGACCGGAAGCCATCCTGGGATCAGCAGGAGATGATGCTTTTGAGAACAAAGTAAGAGAAAAGGAGAAGCTGTGAGGAAGCATTGCTCAGCCCTGGAGAGGACAGGTCAGGGCGTTCCATCGGAAGGAGAGACGGGAGCCTCTCAACACACGGCATAGAGTCCCTGAGGAAAACTGGAATACCAGAATATAAACGTTGTCAAGATATAATTGAGAACAATCTTTCCAGAAATAATAAACAAATCTACTGACAGAGTCATGGCAGATAACATAATGTTGAAGATCTTGGGAGACAGGAAGTATAGACTACTCTAGGCACAGTGAGGGCTTAAACTGTTTGAGCTGCTGTAACAAAAACTTTGACTCTGGTCATTTCAAGCAATAGTAACTAACCCCTCACAATTCTGGAAGTGGCAAGCCCACCAGCAACTCTGGTATCTGATAAGTGTTCATCCCTCTCAAAGAAGTCCCCTGGGTACTTGCAGGACACTAATATCACATAGGACAGCCCCACCCCTGTGACCCAGGCATTGCTCAGAAGCCTTCTTAATGCCAGCACACCGAGAATCTGATTTCAATGACTAAACTTTGGGGCTATAGTCAGACCATTCTTCTTCTGATCCCCTAAATGCATGTACTTCTCACATGCAAAATGAACTCATTCGAAGTCTTAACTGGGTCCAGGATCACCTTTCCTATCTAGTCAAATTATTTAAATACCAGGTTGGCTGGGACAGGGTCAAACTCTAGAGGAGATGTCCTGAAGCACGTTTCCCTCCAGCAATGACATCGAGCCAGTTCTACACATCTAAAATAGAGCAGTGGGGCAGGCCCAAGACAGACATTCTATTCTGGAGAAGATGGAAGGTAGTAGGTAGGCTGAGGACTTGGCTGAGTGGGTGGTGCACTTACATAGCATGCAGACCAGGGGTTTCATGGCCCCCCGTAATCCCAGCACCCAGAGGAAGAAGCAGGTGGATCAGAAGTCAAAGGTCATCCTTGGCTACATAGTAAGTTTGAGCCCAGCCTGGGCTACCTGAGATCCAGGAAGAAAGAGGGGGAAGGGAGGGAAGGAAGCAGACTGAGAAGGTGGCAGATCCAAAGTCTGGCAGGGCAGATAACACTCAATTTGAAGGCCGATAGTATTCTGATATAATTTGGCTCTGAAGTGCCTCCCAGGCCACCTGCTTTTGGGCTGGACCCAAAAGCAGGCAGTGTCTGGAGGTGGGGCCTCTAGGAGTTGATTGGATCACGAAGCTCTGCTCTGATCATTGACGGCTTCATAGTTTAAGGGATTATTGGGAGTTGGTGGAAACTTTTAGAGGTAGGAATTAGTTGAAGAAAGTAGACCACTGGGGGGGGAGGGGTTCTTAAAAGTGTGACCTGTGGTGTGTCCTAGAAGTGTGACCTTGGCTGTGTCCTAGAAGTGTGACCTGGGCTGTGTCCTAGAAATGTGACCTGGGCTGTGTCCTAGAAGTGTGACCTGGGCTATACCCTAGAAGTGTGACCTGGGGTGTGTCCTAGAAGTGTGACCTGGGCTGTGCCCTAGAAGTGTGACCTGGGGTGTGCCCTAGAAGTGTGACCTGGGCTGTGAACTAGAAGTGTGACCTGGGATGTGCCCTAGAAGTGTGACCTGGGGTGTGCTAGAAGTGTGACCTGGGGTGTGTCTTAGAAGTGTGACCTGTACTGTACCCTAGAAGTGTGACCTGGGCTGTGCCCTAGAAGTGTGACCTGGGGTGTGCCCTAGAAGTGTGACCTGGGCTGTGCCCTAGAAGTGTGACCTGGGCTGTGCCCTAGAAGTGTGACCTGGACTGTACCCTAGAAGTGTGACCTGGGCTGTGCCCTAGAAGTGTGACCTGTACTGTACCCTAGAAGTGTGACCTGGGGTGTGTCCTAGAATTGTGACCTGGGGTATGCCCTAGAAGTGTGATCTGGGGTGTTCTTAGAAGTGTGACCTGGGCTGTGCCCTAGATGTGTGACCTGGGCTGTGCCCTAGAAGTGTGACCTGGGGTGTGTCCTAAAAGTGTGACCTGGGGTGTGCCCTAGAAGTGTGACCTGGGGTGTGCCCTAGAAGTGTGACCTGGGGTGTGTCCTAAAAGTGTGACCTGGGCTGTGCCCTAGAAGTGTGACCTGGGGTGTGCCCTAGAAGTGTGACCTGGGGTGTGTCCTAAAAGTGTGACCTGGGGTGTGCCCTAGAAGTGTGACCTGGGGTGTGCCCTAGAAGTGTGACCTGGGGTGTGTCCTAAAAGTGTGACCTGGGGTGTGCCCTAGAAGTGTGACCTGGGGTGTGCCCTAGAAGTGTGACCTGGGGTGTGTCCTAAAAGTGTGACCTGGGGTGTGCCCTAGAAGTGTGACCTGGGGTGTGCCCTAGAAGTGTGACCTGGGGTGTGTCCTAAAAGTGTGACCTGGGGTGTGCCCTAGAAGTGTGACCTGGGGTGTGCCCTAGAAGTGTGACCTGGGGTGTGTCCTAAAAGTGTGACCTGGGGTGTGCCCTAGAAGTGTGACCTGGGGTGTGCCCTAGAAGTGTGACCTGGGGTGTGTCCTAAAAGTGTGACCTGGGGTGTGCCCTAGAAGTGTGACCTGGGGTGTGCCCTAGAAGTGTGACCTGGGGTGTGTCCTAAAAGTGTGACCTGGGGTGTGCCCTAGAAGTGTGACCTGGGGTGTGCCCTAGAAGTGTGACCTGGGGTGTGTCCTAAAAGTGTGACCTGGGGTGTGCCCTAGAAGTGTGACCTGGGGTGTGCCCTAGAAGTGTGACCTGGGGTGTGTCCTAGAAGTGTGACCTGGGGTGTGCCCTAGAAGTGTGACCTGGGCTGTGCCCTAGAAGTCTGACCTGGGGTGTGTCCTAGATGTGTGACCTGGGCTGTGTCCTAGAAGTGTGACCTGGGGTGTGTCCTAGAAGGTCCAAACCAGGTAAAACAATAGAACAAAGAGTGCAGAGCAGGTGAATACACATAATAAAAAGTGATTGATCTGTAACCAAGATCCCTACCAACAAGGAGAGAGTCACCATGACATGATGAAATCCCCCTAACTGGGGAATAAAATGCAAGGGGAATTGGGTTCTCCGAGGGCGCTGGCCTCCAGTCCATGGGAAGTGTGCTCAGGCCCGATCCGTGTTTCTCTATCTATTCTGTCTGAGTTGTTGGTTGTTGTGGCCTCTTTCTTGCTTGCTTGCTTAATTGAGACCTCGATTAAACTTATGTCTAAACAACCAAAAAAAAAAAAAAAAGAAGAAGTGTGACCTGGACTGTGCCCTAGAATTATGACCTGGGGTGTGTCCTAGAAGTGTGACCTGGACTGTGCCCTAGAAGTGTGATCTGGTGTGTGCCCTAGAAGTGTGACTGGGCTGTGCCCTAGAAGTGTGACCTGGGGTGTGCCCTAGATGTGTGACCTGGGCTGTGCCCTAGAAGTGTGACCTGGGGTGTGCCCTAGAAGTGTGACCTGGGCTGTGCCCTAGAAGTCTGGGCTGTGTCCTAGAAGTGTGATCTGGGGTGTGCCCTAGAAGTGTGATCTGGCTTGTGCCCTAGAAGTGTGACCTGGGCTGTGCCCTAGAAGTGTGACCTGAGCTGTGCCCTAGAAGTGTGACCTGAGCTGTGTCCTAGAAGTGTGACCTGGGGTGTGCCCTAGAAATGTGACCTGGGCTGTGTCCTAGAATTGTGACCTGGGCTGTGTCCTACAACTGTGACCTGGGATGTGCCCCTTCCTTAAGTTAGCGTCTCTCAATGTGTCACAGGGATGGGAAGCTGACTGACCCATATTCTACCCTCTAGACACAGTGGGCTGGAGTAAGCTACTGAGACTCCAGGCCAGCAGCCCTAAGGCTCCCCTGGGTGCACCCAGAAGGCACTTAACAGTCCCCTGGATTCTACCTGCTAAGCACACCCAAAGCCACTCATTTGAGGAATTTGCTACACCCCTGCTTCTGGCACCGATTTCCACCTTAACTCATTTTCATTGCTATTACAAAATACCTTGGGCTGAGCATTGAAAAGAGAACAGTAATTGATTTCTCCCTATTCTGAAGGCTAAAAAGTCCAAGATTCAGGTAGCAGTTGACGTGATGTCTGATGAGGGCCTGTTTCTCGCAGAGTGTTCCTAGCCTGTGCTGCGTGCTTACTGCTTCAGCTGCAGAACAGGTTTAACCTGTTCTTGGACTTTAACCATAGCAACAGCTGAGTCAGTGACCTGGGCCAATGAGAATTTGAAATATCAGCACCTGGCACGTTTGTGGAAGGAGCAGAGCTGATCACATATATATCCCTATTTTTCCCTGAATAAATGAGTCCACCGCAGATCGTAATCTGCTTGCTTTTCAGCTGACTCCCAGTGTCTGTGTATTGACTCCGTCGTCATGACCCAGACTTCTCCAGCTGGACTGGAGGAGGTTGCAACAATTTCTCATAAATGTGGCTTCTATACTCCTTCACATGACAGAAGGGCAAAGGGGAACAAATGGCCTCCCCAGCCCCCCCCCCCTTTTTTTTGGTCTTTTCAAGACAGGGTCTCCCTGAAGCCCCAGCTGTCCTGGAACTCACTCTGTTGACCAGGCTGGCCTTGAACTCACAAAGATCCGCCTGCCTCTGACTCCCAAGTGCTAGGATTAAAGGCGTGCACCACCACGCCCGGCCCCAGGCCCCTTTGTAAGGATACCATGATAGCTTACTCTAACTCTCAACTGGAAAAGAGTCTAAATGAGGAACTACCTAGATCACGTTGGCCTGTGAGCACATCTGTGTGGAATTGTCTTGACTGTTCAATGATGCAGGAAGCCCCACCCTGCATGTCTTCACTCAAAGGTGAAGAAAGCCACCGAGCAGATGCAACAGCAGCATCATGGCGGCATTCACGCTCTGCTCTGACTGTGGATGTGTGGATGTGACAGGGTTAGCAGCTGGAACTCCTGCCTTGACCTCACAGAAATAATGGCTGTAACCTGGACCTGTAAGCCAAATAAACCCTTTCCTCCCTCAGTTGCCCGTGGTCAGGGTGCAACCAGAACCTCTGACCACCTTCACAAGGATTCTGTCTTGGTTCCCAAACCCCTGGAATGCAAACACTGTGGAGACAACACTTCAGCATCTGAACTTTGGGGCTCACAGACATCGCGACCAGAGCAGCCTGAAATGTGGAACGAGCAAACTCCGTTAGTTAAGAAATAAAGGTGTAACGAACCGAACCTAAAGGGAGAGGTCCTGGACGAGACGCAGTGCAGCCACACAAGCCAAGAGCCACGTGCGGAACAGTGAGCCGTAGCGTGTAGGAGCAAAGCAATGCACAGGAGAACACCTGCCGTTCAGCTCACGCCCACCAGGAAAGTTGTGAAAATTGCCAGGACAATCCTTCAGGAGGGGAGCAGGTGAGCCTGGGCACCTCTGGAGGTCACCCCCACCCGCAGAAGAGCTGTAATTATTAAACTGGGTTTCACTGGCATGCTTGGAGATAAAGCGCACCCAGCAACAGCTAGAAGGGCCAGGAGAGAACCAAAACTCACATGCAATCAGTCAAGGAAAAGATGACAATGTGCGTGTGTGCGCACACATGTATGCGTGTGCACGTGCACACACGTATGCGCACATGTATTCCCGGACAAATGGGTTGCCATGTGGAAAAGCAAAGCCAGTGGGCTGCTCACTTCTTAGGCAAATATGAATTCTGCAATGAGAAAATTCACCTGTAAACTCACACTTTTAAAAACTTCATAAAGTCAGCTCCTGTACATAATTGCTCAATAGGGAAGCTGTGGTCTACAGGAGTCCATGAGGCATCTAGAAACAGTCTGACAAGAGGAGCCAGGCTTCTCCACTCATGGAGACAGTGAAGCTCCCAGAGTTGCAAGTGCTAACCACTCTGATTGGACTGCAACACAGTGTTCTTGTACAGCATGTGCCTGATAGAAGCCACAAACGTGTCCACTAAAAACAAAGCTGCTAGTTGTCATGGTAGGCATCATCAGCCTTGGGCTAGAAGCCACTGGAAGACACACTTTTGGCCTCTCTGTGAGGGATAATCTAGATTTGATTAACTGATTAATGAGGTGGGAAGACCTGCCCTAACCTTGGTTGGCACTCTCCCGTGGGCCGGAGTCCTGGACTGAATGTAAGGAGGAAGTGAGCTCGGCACCAATGCTCAGCTCCCTGCTTGCTGACAGCAGCTGCCCTGGGACCGGCCGCCTCCCAGTCCTGTTGCCATGTTGACCCCAGCAGGCTGCACTGCTCCTTCAAACTGGGGGTCAAAATAAACCCCTTTTCCTTCAGCCGCATCTGGGTAGGTGATTTGTCACAGTAACAAGAAAAGTAACTAATACATTACTTAAAAAATAAACATTATATTACAAAATAAGGAAAAATAGCATTTTCAAAACCTTAGACATAAAAAACCTTTTGAAGTATTATACAGAATTCATAAATAAGGAATCCAGGCTTCCATGGTCAAGTCCCCTGTGAGTCAGAGCCCATGGTAATTTCTGCTTCAGTCAACAGAGACAAAAACTGCCTTTTAAAAGAATGTGTTATGAATATTGTTAAAAGGCAAAGTCAAAACAGTAACAGAAAATAGTTCCAGAAGATATTATAGAAAGAAATAATTTTTGAACTATAGTTTTTGCACATCAATAAGAAAATAAATACAACATAAAAATGGCCAAGTTTTATAAACCTGAGTTGATAGAAAAGAAAATCCAAAAATAGCTGTTAGGCAAATAAAAAGAAACTGCTCTGGGCTGTGGGGAGGCAGGCGGGGTCGAGGGAGAGTAGGGTGGCACACTCCTATGTTCCCAGCAGGTGACACATGCCTACAGTCTCTGCAGGGTGGCACACACCTACCATCCCAGCTCTTGAGAGGAGGATGACAAATCTGAAGCCAGCCTGAGATACGTAGTGAGCCCCGTCTCCAAAAAGTAATGAATAACATCAACTATTTATTAATTAAATAAAGCCCCTCAGAAAGAGGGAAAGACAAATTAAAAGTAATCTATAATAATTATTTAAATAAAGCCTGTCAGGTTGGACAGAGATTAAAGCCTATGGAGCATTATATTGGCAAGAGCTGGTAAGACATCAAGTTTCAGTTTTATTCTACATGAAATTCACACAGTCCTGAAGTAAATAAGCATAAGCCCTAGGCAAGAAAATTAGTAATATGTACAAACATGTTACTCCTCATATACCTGACCCACGATTGCACTTCTAGTGATTTATCCTATGCAGGGGAACAGTAGCTACAAAACACACCCAGTTTACCGATAAGTTTAGCACAGACAGTTGAGGATAGCATTGGAAACAGGTTAAATGACTTGTTGGTGTAAGTGATGCAATAGAATACTATACAGAGAGTAAGAAGACTGAGGCCTTAAAGGAAGCAGAATTGCAGAGAGAGCCTTACACAAAAGGAAAACGTGTGTATGTGTGTGTGTGTGTGTGTGTGTGTGTGTGTGCCTGCACCTGCGCCTGTGCCTGCCCTGACTCCGAGAGAGCCCGCCACACAGTGCACAACAATGCTTTGAGTTTGGACAGGGCTGGAGCAGTAGAGCAGAACCTAAGCAGGTCACAGGAGCCTGCCAGCTCCCATGAGGCTGTATGCTGGACGGCCTTGGCTCTGGAGGAGCACCCAGCCTTCCCACCCTGTCCTGTTTGCCATAGACCCAGGACTTTTCTCTACATCTAAGGCTTGCCCTAGGCAGAGCTCTCCATCAGTGGTGGCACAGGAAGGAGCCAACAAAGAGGCTGGCTACTATGCTGTGGCCTTGCGAAATCTCTCTCCCATCCCTTTGCAGACAGTTCCCTCTGAAGTCAAATCAATGTCCAGCCACAGTTTACCTGGAGAGCCCCCTGAACATCCTCCTTACCTTTCTCCTCCACAGCAGACACCCAGAGGCAGCCCCTGAAGGGAACTTCTCCATTAAGCCATGGGGGCTGGAAGAACAAAAGAAACCAGCCTGTCCACTGTGGGAAAGCTAGAACATGCTCATGGGATACCACCCAGGACATGCAGGGGGCAGCTGCAGCACCCCCAGGAGAAGGTGGCTGCAGAAGGGGGCAGGGTCAGCAGCAGGAACAGGCCAGAATCTTCACAGGCACTCTGAGGAACACCAGGAGACCAAGCGCTATAAGCAGCAGACATGAGATGGGACTTGTGTTCACCTCATCTTGTTAAGCAAAGTACCCAAAGGCATCCTTCATTCCTCCCTCCCTCTCCTCCCTCCCTTAAAGACTTCCTGTGGTCCCCTATCCCCAGGATCATGACTGTCTGGTGTGAGAGGTGACCTGGATGTGCCTAGCCACACTCACTGAGCACACTGTGTGCTTTGCCTCACAGCTCCCTCCAGAGACCAACCTCTTTCTCAGTGACCTTTCCTCTACTGGGTGACATGCAGGACCACAGCTCACAGTAGAGACAAACTTTACAAAATCTCATGACTCTGGTTTCAGTTTGGACATGAGCGTGAGGAGATGCAAGTCCACAGCCTTGTCCTAGAAATTGCAGAAGAGCTCACAGAAAGCATTGTTGTGTCCCATCTGCTCTCTGCTGCTCTTCTCACAGTTCTGAAGGTTTGTCCTTGGCTGAATACACACACACACACACACACACACACACACACACACACATGCACACACGCACACGCACACGCACATGCACATAAAAACACACATGCATTCATGCATGCACCTGCACACACATATGCGCACCCATACACCCATGCATGCATACACTTACACAGAGGCATGCACTTAAACTCACATTTAGACATGCTCCCATACACCCACATGCACTTACACACCTACACACACACACACACACACAATTTTCAGTGTTTCTCACTGAATTGTGAAGCGTCCCCTCTGAGCTCCCGTGGGTTTAAATTACATAACCGCATGAGGTTGCTCTAATTCCCAGTCTCGACTCTGACTACAGCCTACATTATACAGATAGCTAGGGGACACTGTCCAATCTTCCTCCAGAGCTCTGGGCCTCCAAGACACCCAGGATACAGGCAGCTCCACCAGATCAGGGGAGCACGACCTGGGCGAGTGAAGCTGAGTGCCAGCTAGCGTGCTCTGCCTCAGGCACTGGGATGTAAATACGTGTGGCTCCCCGTCACAGACTGCTGGACAGAGAGGGAGGGGCTGGCTGTCATCTGATGTGGGGGCTGTTCTTGCTGAGTCTGAAGAATCCCTTCAAGAGCCAGTAATGAGGGAGCCACAGCCTGATTGCAAACCGCATCAGAATGCCAACTATGGGTCGGCACGTGGACGCAGAACATCCGACCACAAAACAATGAGAAGGAGAGGCAGGCCGCAGGGGAGGGGCTCTGCTCTGAGGTTCCCAGGTCTCCCAAATGGACACATCCACAGAGATGCTGGGAGGAGGCTCCAGCCACACAGTGCAGGTCTGTATGGGAGCCAGGGCCTAGTGACACGAGCCCAGAGAGGGAGGCCAGCCCAAGACGCTGTAGCTGGACAGGCTGGGAAGTTGAGGCTGCAGAGCTGTGGGTGGAGCTGAGCCTCTGGGAGCACTCCTGGGGAACGCAGAGGAGGTGATGCAGTCAGTTCCTGTGGAAGGGGCAGAGTCGTCAATCGTCAGTAGAATGTTCTGGGCTGGAAGTTCACAGTAAAGAAGAGACAGTGGGATAGAGGTTGGGATAGATAGCAGGTGACAGTGTCGGAGAGAGACAGGAAGTATGACACTAATGACCCAAAGCCACACTCCTGTGGTGTCCACAGGCAATGCCACAGCCCTGGTGTCATCTAGGCACCGTGAGCACTGTGGGCACACACATACCCCATTTTACAGATGAACCAAAGGAGGCCACACCACCTGCTCGGGGGCCCCATCTGTCCCCAGTCTCAGAGGTCAGGCCACTTGCCAGCTCAGTAGTGGAAATCAGACTCCAAGTGAAGTGTCCTCACTCAGCACGACTACTGCACGGAGGGAGCAGGGCACAGCCCTGTATGTCACTGAGCTGCTGAGGAGGGGTGCCGGGATGGGGATGGGACGGTGTGGCAGAGCCATGTCCTCTTAAGCTGTTGGTCAGTGTCTCTTAACTGGGGACATACTCCCAGCACTGTCAGAGAGAGGACACTGCCACCTGCCCACTCAGCCAGACTAGCCACGGCCTCCTGAAGGCCAGACCCCTAATGCGGAGTGTCTTTCTGCACCTAAATTGACATGTTTGTGTAGGTCTGTAACTTGGAAAAGTTGAAATTAGAAATGAAAGTCTTTGTAACAGGTGCTGGAAAGCCTGGAAAGAAAAGAAATTTCAACATTTCCCAGACAAATGTGTTCCTTAGGGATGTCTGTGTGCCTTGAGTGTGCTGGGACTGCATGGAGACTGGCTGTGATGTTAAGAACCCCCCCCCCCCCGCTTCCCCTGAGCCTGGTCAGGTGCCGAAGAGCCAGTGCAGAGCGCAGGGCTCTCTCCTTGTCTTCTGGTGCGCCAGGTTCTGACACTGGAAATCTTTTCCCAAGAGGAATGTTTCCAAGTCCATAATGCAATGTGTATCTCCTTAGCAGGCATGTGAATGGAACATGATCACGCTGTTGATGTTAGTTCCTGACACTGAGGTGTTCTGAGGCAGGCAGGACCCAGGGCAGGTGAGCCCCCAGCCAGGGGGGAAGGGTCAGAGTGGCTCCTAGGGACCTGTGTCCTCATCTGCTGCAGACAGGAAAAAAATCTGTGGGGGCAAGGCAGGACAGAGCAGCCCAGAGGCTACGGTGGAGAAGTTGTCCTTACTTCAAACCAGCCAGGTTAAAAAAAAAAAAATTTAAACCCAAGCTCTCATTTTACTTTGGGAATAACAAAAAAAATAATAATTGGAGGCAGTGTTTCTATTTTTGTAACAAGTCCCAAGCATCCCGGCCGGCTGTTTGAGGAAAGGAATAAAGGAGAGGGCGGCAGCTGTGCAGACTTAGAGGCTGAGGACAGAGCAGCATGCTGGGTTATGAAGAGAGGCTTCCCACACAGTGCGGACCGCACTTGGCCTGAGACCGCGACAGCACAGCTATTTGATCTTTCTAAGGACATGGGTCCTGAGCACCCTTCTGAGGATGGCAACGGATGTTCTAACCCACAGCCCAGGCGCCTCTTGAGCTGCTGTGCCCCACGTTGTGGACACTGCGCCTGCCATGCCTGTGATGAAGGGCCTGGGCCACCAGGCTCCCAGCAGATGTAGCGGAGTCCAGGTGGCCTCCGGAGGCAAGTCATTTTAGCATCGCCTCTCAAATCCCCAAACTTCCATCAGGGTCCCTGCCTCTGGCCCTGGGGAGAGTCACCAGTTAATGGAAATGACACAGGAGGGAGGGAGACTGTGGGTCTGAGCCACCCAAGTGGGAGCCACACGGATGTGGTGCTGCCCTGAGGGGAAGAGCCGTCCTGGTCCCCAGCACCACACACACCTTTGACACTGGCAGAGCCATGGGAGTCCATGCTCAGAGAGGGCTTCTTCCCGGCATATCCCATCCTTTTATTGAAAATTTGAGCAGAACTTATGAAGACCCTCCATCATTGTAATATGCAAAAGCCTTCCAAAGAGGGACTCTCTCTCTCCCCCTCTCCCCTCTGTGTGTGTGCGTGTGTGTGTGTGTGTGTGTATGTGTGTGTGTGTGTAGTGTGAGCATGTGCAATGGGGGGGCAGAGTGTATCATGGGACATGGTATGTCAGGCTGGGCAATATGTATGTGTTGTGTGTGATCTGTGTGGCATGCATGCTTTGTGTTGTGTAAACATAGGGTAGGATGTGCCATGAACCCCTGACAGTGATGGTGTTCAGTATGTACATTGTGTGTGCTATGTACATAATGTATTGGTGTACGAATGGTATACATGTATGGTATGTGTGATGGTATGTGCTGCATTCATGTTATATGGTGTGGGATAACATGTACTATATGCAAATTGTATATGTGGTGTGCACATGGTATGTGTGTAGTGTGTGTGATACATGCCTGGTGTGTGCAGTATGTAGATGGCATGTAATATATGCAGGTTGTGGATGTGGCATGTGCGCTGTGTGTAGTGTGTCTGGTGGGCGTGGTATGTGCCTGATGTGTGTGCCTGGTGTGTGTGTTTTATAGATGGCATGTTGCATATGCATGTTGTGGGTTTGGTATGTGTGCTGTGTGTAGTGTGTCTGGTGGGCATGGTATGTGCCTGCCGTGTGCCTGGTGTGCATGTGGTGTAGATGCTATATGGTGTAGCCATACTGTATGGTGTAGCCACACTGTATGTGTGTGCATGCGTGGTGTGTGCCCAGGGTGTGTGTTGTGTGCACAGTGTACAGTGTGTGGATGGCATGTGTGCTATGTTACGTGCAGCAGGCACACCTCAGGAGAGTGGGCGAGCAGGTGGCTATGTGAACCACCCTTCAGAACATGGTTCCCACAGCAGACTCTGTGACCTGTGTTGCTCCCCCAAAGTTTCTGCCGTGCACAGAGTGCTGCTCCCCTTGTCTGAGGTGAGCAGGTTCACTCCAGGTGAGGAGCGTGGCCTCACCTAATCCCTAATCCGGGGAAGCAGTCACTGCGATCACACAGACAAGATACTGTTTTTCTCAGTCATGATTTAGGTCACAGCTTCCTTAGATTGGCTGTTGCCATGGCAACCACAGCTTTTTGCCTTTGTACAGGGACTTGTAATACTATTCCTCAAGGTGAAGGAAACATCAGAATGCTATGAAGCAGGCCTCCCTGACACCCAGCACACACCGCCCTGTCCCTGTTCCCTGCAAGGCAAAGCCAGCACTGTGTCACTCTGAGCACGTGGAGCCTCTGCTGGGAGGCCTCTGCAGCTGGTGCTGTCTGCTCTCCACGAGATGTGGGAAATCAGCATTGGGCTGTCTGGGCCAGAGTTCCTGGTGTTATGCAGTCCTGCTGGTCTCTGAATGAATGCAGCCCTCCGAGGCGCCCACCCCTGCCACCCACTCGGAAGGCCTTCCCCTTCCTATCCTGCTACGCTCTGAGCTGTGCTCCTTTGTGTTTTCAGAGCCTTGCAATTCCCTGCCTGAGGCCTGGAGGATTGACTCAGCAGCTCACTTGAAATGTACCTGGGGTTTAAGCAGGCCTCATGGGACAGCATCCAGGGCGTGCTCCACAGCCCTCACACAGCTCTGCCGTTAGCAGGGAGAGCCCAAATGAGCGCAGGCGAAGCTCTGATCTCTAGGAGCGGTGTCGTTCTGGCCTCATTGTGGTGTCTGGTCGGGAAGCATATGCACAGTGGCCCAAAGTGAACACTCCAACCCCGGGCTGGGGAAGGGTAAGCCCCCATCCTCTTGTCCCACAGGACTAAGCACCAGCTACACAAGACCCCAAGGCAAATCCAGCTCCTCTGACAGAGCTGAGCTTAGGCTCCTCACATAAGGTGGGCTGCCTCCTTGCTGTGTGAGGCCTGCCTGGTGCCAGCCTGATGGAGGAGAGCCAGTGGGCTTTGTCTCCACTGTAGGAATGAACTGTGGCCAGCTAACTACACATGGCTGCACCCCAGAGCAGGGCCGGGGGGATGCTATGAAAGTCTGTGTCCCCCTCCCCAGGTGTGCACACCTGGGCTGCCCTCCTTTTACTAGGAACAGCTATTCCCCAAACCAGGTTGTGTCTGCAGCAAGCTAAGGGATTTTGAAGAAGTATTAGCTGACTGTCCATCAGCCCAAGTGCTACCAAGTGCAGGGTTCGGGGGGGGGGTGGCCAAGTGAGACTGGATGCAACTTGGGAGTCTCTCACGAGCTACTAAGAGGCAGGGCTGTGAGTTCTACACAGGAGGAGACAGGTTCTCCTGATGGGTACACGAGCTCAGTCATACCTTCCACTGTACCGTTCCAGGGTCCCAGAAGAGAGGCAGCTCACCTGATTGGGTCTGCTGACCAAGGAGTGCTGTCTTCCATCAAGTTGTACCATAGTGAGAGTGCGTTACCATCCTCAAAGCATTTCAAAGAGACTAGGGGCCTCCATAGCACCAGAAGGACTTGGTGGTCTACAAGATCGTATTCCATCAGCCTTTATGGCAGTGTTGGGCATGAAATTTTACTCACATGTGAAGCTTAAGATGAACCATGGCTCCGTTTTCCTATGATATTCATCTACCAGAAGTCACTCTAAACTTAGACACTAAGGTAAACCAAAGCTTGGAAAATAAGTAAATAAGTATTAATTGGAGCATATTTGGTCAGTTTGGCTGAAGTAACAAAAAGTCCCATTTGTGATATGATAGTTTTCCATCACTGCAGCCCTTTCTGTCAAAGTATTCATTGGAGCATATTTGGTCAGTTTGGCTGAAGTAACAAAAAGTCCCATTTGTGATATGTTAGTTTTCCATCACTGCAGCCCTTTCTATCAAAGTATTCATTGGAGCATATTTGGTCAGTTTGGCTGAAGTAACAAAAAGTCCCATTTGTGATATGTTAGTTTTCCATCACTGCAGCCCTTTCTGTCCTAAGACCTTCCGGGTGGCTCTCCTGTACTGACAGAGACCATAAGCACCTCTGATACACATTTAGGTGGCCTTTCTGTCCTGGATGAAGACCTTTGTCACCTGCATGCCCACCCAGGCGGCCCTCCCATCCTTCGTGAAGACCTTGGTACCTCCATTGTGCTTTCCCATATATTGCTTTTCTTCTAGTTCTAAACCACAGAGGAGCTCCCTCATGCAAGGAAGAGAAGCATGGAGGCGTCTAGAACGTCACCACCGTGGTCTGCATTGATGATCTACCCACCTTGCCTCGTGTGGATGTAACAGATGGGTTTCACTGGGGAAATTCATCATGATCTCAGCCTGGAAGTAGCTGGCAGAGGAAAGGCTATTGGGAAGGGCTATTTGGAAAGATCCATGCAATATTTACACTGTATCAGACAGACTCCAGAGAGGTCAAAAATCCAATTCATCTGAGCTCACAAACATGCCAAGTATAAGTTCTGAGGCAGACCTTGCAGAAACAGCAATATACAGAGGACAGCTGCTGTCCACAGGAGACCGGTCGGTGAAGGAAATGGGGCTGGTGGAGAGTGGGCAGAGGAGAGAGACAAGCAGATGAAGCTGGAGGTAAATCACCCCCTGACCTCAGGCGAGGTCGGAGCAGGACAAAAGAAGTGACGGTTTTTACCTGCACTTCATAGACAGGCGTGTGTCAGCTGAGAAGAGGTGGGCGCTTGCCAGGCAGGACAGTGGGGGTGCTAATGGGCTGACAGGAGGGATGATCCAAGCCAGGTCCAGCCAGGAGCTTGACAGCAGTTCAGGGGCACACACCCAGTGTCCTCTGCACCCCAAAAAGGCATGGAAGAGCCAGGAGCCACACTGGCTAGGGTGAGGCTCCACGCACCAATTGGTCTGATCTCCACAGGTAGCCGAGGGAGTGTCACAGAAGGGGGTGGCAAAGCAGCTTCTGAGGTGCCTGGACCCTGCCATGGCAGAGCCACTTCCTCTGGGCTGGTGAGTGTGGACCTGACACACGGCTCACCAGTTGCTGGTGGCTTCTGAGAGCGTTGAGTCCTCTATGGTTTAAATAAGTGTCACCCAATCTCTGTTTCATTGTCATCTGATGCTGTCTGTTTGCCTGATGGTGTCTCTTTCCCCTTGGGAGTGCACTGTTACACTGGGCTAGCCCATGCTAATAATCTCATTCTAATTTAATTACTCACTTTCCGATAAACCTATTTCTAAGCAAGGGGACATTAAAGCATTAGGGGCTAGAACTTCAAACTAATTTGGGGAGGTCACAAATCAGTTGATAATCCAAGCTCAAGATAATGTCTATTACTACAGCCTACCCACTAGCCCCCTCTATTTGAGAAATATTTGCTTGTATACTGATTTTATCCTGAAATTAAATATTTAACTAATTAAATCTGCCTATATACATAGTTACACAAGTATTTTATTCTATTTTCCTGATTGCAATTTTAAAAGAAAAGTAATTTTTATGAAACTATGTATTTTAAGGTGCTGAGGCAAGGTTAACAGTAGCCAACACCTAAGCCGATCGGATGCTGTCCTATCTCAAAGTCAGGAAACATTTCAACGCATCTGAGCTCAGCTCATTCCACAGCATCTTTGGGGACATGGTTAAGTGAAACCAACAAGTGAAACTGGCCTCAAACAAGCAGAGACAATAATTCATTTCTTAGCATGGTTCAGTTTAAATCCTGCTGCTTTGGGGGCTGGAGAGATGGCTCAGCAGTTAAGAGCACTGGATGTTCTGGTAAAAGACCTGGGTTCAAGTCCCAGTACCCACACGGTAGCTAACAACCACCCAAAACTCCAGTTCCAAGGGACACCCTCCTAGTAAGATGTGCACTTGGCAAAGTCCTACACTCCCTGTGAGGACTTAGTCTGTGGGACTGATGTTCAGTAGGCACAGGCGCCAGGACAGTCCTACATACAAGAGAGACACTGGCCATGGGAAGAAGAGAAAGTTCTGGGCCAACCCCTGCAGCATGTGGTACCCTGGGCACCCTCTGCCAGCCCCTGCAGAGTGTGGTACCCTGGAGACCCTCTGCCAGCCCCTGCAGCATGTGGTACCCTGGGCACCCTCTGCCAACCCCTGCAGAGTGTGGTACCCTGGAGACCCTCTGCCAACCCTTGCGGCTTAAGATCAAAATTCAAATGGCCACTAACCCCCAGAGTTTATCTCTGCTTCCTGGACAAGAAGAACCTGAATTTGGCTCCACAGGTGGAGATATGGGGTTCTGTTGCTCCGCCCTGCAGTGTGCCCCTCAGAGAGGGTGGCATTACGCTCGAGGATGCTTGTGTGCTGCCATGCTGGATCCTGCCCACCTGCCCTTCCTTCTGGGGATGAACCAGCACTAAGACTTCTGTTCATATAGAGACTCACTAGGCCTCCAATCAGAACCAAGAAGGAAGCAGATGGAAGCCTGTCTCCATGTCCACAGGGGGTGCCGCCCACAAACCAGAGACCAGGAATGTGCAGAAATGCAAATCTAAGCTTGCAAGGTGGGCACACACCACGGTGTGATGGGTGAAATCTAGGCTTGCAAGGTAGGCATGCACCACCGTGTGATGGGTGGAATCTAGGCTTTCAAGGAGGGCACAAACCACCGTGTGATGGGTGGAATCTAGGCTTTCAAGGAGGGCACGAACCACCTTGTGATGGGTGGAATCTAGGCTTGCAAGGAGGGCACGCACCACGGTGTGATGGGTGGAATCTAGCTTGTGAGGTTGCACTGTGTGACAGGGTGGAAGATTCGGAGGGTCCTCTGCTGCAGCTCAGGTGGCAGACCATCATCTTTGGCAAAGAATAAGCTCAGTCCAGTCCAGGCCCTGGCACCCAGGACGTATCCTGACTACAGCTTCAGCAGTAACTCCCACCTGCTAGATGCTTATCTTACCACTTTACCGAAAGGCTCATCTCACAGCATGGACAGGAATGTCCAATGGAGACACAGCAGCACAGGATGAGTCGGAACCGGAAACACATTCTTCAAGGTGCAGGACATTAGGCATCCTAAGGACTCCATGCGGGCTCATAGGACAGAGAGTGCAGACCCCAAAGGTCCTCATGTGGCAAGATGTTCTCCAGATGGCTCTGAATATTTGAGCTGTGGCCACAGGTAGGGTGAGGACCTCGCCGCTCCAGAGGGAACCTGTCCAGGAACCTGTCATCCTGGGACTTGCAAAGAGAGCCTGCAATAGCCTACTCTGCACAGTAGGGCCTAAACTACATAAGCCTGACTGCTAATGCATCAACAGATAGGAAACACAAGTATAAGAGAAGCCCGACGGTTTATAATCAGAAGCAAAAGACCCCTTGGGACAGGCTTCCTGTGGGAACAGGGGAGGCAGACATCTGAGCCTGCTCTGCTGGAAACACCTGCAGAGGTGAGGTCAGAGGGAGGCAGGGGGGAGAGCCTGACGATAAGGATGACACCTGAGACAGACAGGCCACAGACAGCGCCTTCCCACGGCTCCACCCTGCACATCTTCACGGTCTAAGGGCAGTTCTCTGGTACATACACATTACATTGGAAGATGCCAAGCCTCAGCAACTCAGGGAACATTGCCCAGAGTCATAAGTAAGTGACTGTCCATGAGGCTGCCTTGTGGTCTCTGTGGTCTCTGATGCAGAGACAGTCCCAGGATGGTGGCCCGGTTCCTCTTGGGCACATGAGTCTCTCATCACGTTCTATGCTATAGGCAGCACCTGTTTCCTGGCTCCCACGTTTCCCCCGTAGCTGTGGTCTGGCAAGACTTGTGGCTGCAGTCCTCACGTGCTTCTATGTGACCACTAGAGTCCCCCCAGATGGGACTGTGCTAAGGGAAAAAACCAAGATGATTAACTCAAAGAGCCCTTACCAGGAGTCCTGTCTTCCAGTGTAGCCTCCATATGTGAATCCCTGTAATTTCTGAGCCACCCAAACTGTGGGATTCTACAATAGCAGCTGGTAGACCAAGACCCAGAGGGCAGACTCAGGACAGGAAGACTTGCGCAGAACAACCATAATGTGGAAGGGCACTTCCTCCCTGGGCTCCAAGTGTAGATTTGGACTCTCGTGTGCTCCCCACAGCCTGTCCCACCCCTCAAAGCCCAGCGCCATGCCCCCATCTCCCTCCTCCCATAGTCCGTGCTCCTTGGCAGGCGAGGAGGGCCAGGACACCTCTGGCTTTGAGCCACGTCCGTGTCCTTGCTACTTTTCAGAAGCCTCAACACAGGCGCAGCTGTACGTTATTTATTCTTGACTTTGATTCACCTTCCTCACAGGATGCATTAAGGATGCATCTTGATCACCCTTGATTTCCCCTTAAAAAGTAAATGAGGAGCGACAATCACCCAGGTGACATGAAGCGAGGCTGCCGTCCCTCGGCGGGCAGGGCTGACCCTGCTGCCGTCCTCTCCCCTTGCTCTTCTGTTGTGGTAGTTTTCCTGGCAATTCTTTTTCTACCCTTGATAAGCATAAAGTAAGCCACTCAAAAATCAAATAACAGAGTATTTAGGTCAAACCTCTTTAAAAATGGCTGTAGAAGTTCTTCTGTTATATATAATGTTGCTTTATAAACTTTGTTCTGTTGTTCAAAACCTTGTAATAGTCGATCAGTGACGGAGTGGACTGAGAGGTAGATCCCCTGTTGTGCCCCAGCCAAGCCAGTGGCAGGGAGGTTGCCATGGGGACTAGATGTCCAGTGTTCACATGTGACAGATGTCAAAGTCCATTTTGATTGTAAGAGTTTTGGTGTGTGGAGACTTGCTTTTTTTTTTTTTTTTTGATAACCAATTGTTCAAATTCTTTTGACAGTCAAAAGATAGTTAAATTGCTTTCTAACACATTTGACAGAAGGTGGTTGTTTTCAAACTACACTCTTTTAGGCAAAACCAAAAATTTTCAGCTGTGAGAATGATAAAGATTAAAAACTCAGTAGTGGAGCTGGAGAGATTGCTGAGTGGTTAGGAGCATTGGAAGCCCTTGTGGAGGGCTTGGGTTGGTTCCTAGTACCTATGTCAGATGACTCACAATCACACAACCACCTATAACTTACCCTGCAATGGATCTGACGCCTCTTCTGGCCTTCCTGGATACCTACACTCATGTGGCACACACACAAACAAAAATAAAGATAAGTCTTTAAAAAATTCAGCAATTTGCATCACTGTTCTAGTTTGTCTTCCATTGCTGTGACAAAACACTCTGACCAACACCAACTTAGGGAGGAAAGGGTTTATTCAGCTTACAGTTCCTAGGTAACAGTTCATCACTTAGGGCGCCCAAGGCAGGAACTCAGGCCAGAAACCCGGAGGCAGGAGCTGAAGCACAGGCCATGGAAGAATGCTGTTCACTGGCTTGGTCCCCTGGCTCATGCCCAGCCTGCCTTCTTATATGGTACACAACAACCTGCCCAGGGTGGCACCACTCATTGTGGGCTGGGCCTTCCTACACTGCTTGACAATCAAGACAATACTCCACAGATGTGACCACAGGCCAATCCAATGGAGCCAATTCCCCAATTGAGGCTCCCTCAACCCAGATGTGTCAAGTTGACACTAAAGCTATCCAGCACAATCACTAATGAGAATGTAAACTCTAGGGGCTGGAGAGAAGACTCAGCAGTTAAGAGCACTGGCTGCTCTTCCAGAGGACCAGGATTAGATTCCCAGCACCCACATGGCAGCTAACAAGCATCTGTAACTCCAGTTCCAGGGGATTCCGCTGCCCTCTTCTGACCCCTGAGGATATTGTATGACATGGGTGCTACATACATGCAGACAATACACTCATACACATAAAATAATTTTTAAAAAAGAATGTAAACTATACACATTATGAATGTAATAGAATCATTCACATCCAAACTTTGGAGGGAAATATTTTAATTTTTAAAATTTTGTATGGGGAGGGTATGCGTGTAGGGGTGTGTTCAAGTGGGGATGCTCCTGCTCCTGAGTGCTTAACCAGAAGCCAGAGGAGGACCTGGGGTGCCCTCCTCCATTGCTTTCTGCCTTTAACCCTTTAAGACAGAGTTTCTCATGGAACTTGAACTCACCGTTTGGCTGAGCTGGCTGGCTAGGGAGGACTGGGAGGGAATTTTAACATCTGTATAAATTCTAAAATTTCAATAGTGTTAAACCAACATGTCTTGGATACAGTTTTGCTCACAGGGAGACAAAGGTGTGCCCAGGGCAGGTTACTGCAGGGTTATGCAGTACAATAAAATAGTGAAAGCAAATGTCTCCACAGAGCACTGGAAAGGGAGCCTTCAGTCATGCAAGAAAGTATTTGCTGACAGCCTGGATGGTAGGAGCCAGTCTACAAGGACCTCTGCCTCCATGGAGAAGCTGCTAAGGTATCTCACAAGGAAGGAGGTGGCAGAAAAAGTTTATTATTTTTAATTGACACACACTCATTATCTGCATACTTGGAGCCTCTCGTCTTTAGTGTATGTGTGCTGTGTATCATGATTAAATCAAGATAATTAGCATTTCTATCTCCTGAAACACTTATTTTTGCTGGGAACCTTTGAACTCTTCTCCTGTAGTTCTTTGTAAATAAATTACAAAACATGCTGTGGTTGCCGTTGCTACACTGCTGTGGAACGGCAGGCAGGGCTCACACCTGGAGGGATTTTTGGTGCTAATATTAGTTACTTGGATGTTGTCATTATTGTGACAAAACCCCTGACAGAAGAAACTTGGAAGAAGAAGGACTTGTTTTGGATTGACAGAACTCCTCACTGGTGGTCAGACCAGGAAGCAGAGAATAGGACAGGCCGAGACCGGCCCTAGTAGTCAGTGTCCACGAGCCAGAAACCTACCACCTCCCTACACTGTGCCTGCCACCACCTGGGCACCATGTGGCAATCAGAGCTGCTCCTGCCAAACAGACCCAGAGCCATACTCTGCCCCCAAGAGTCATCCATTCTGTGAGGAGAAACACCATCAGCTGCTCAGTCACGGCCCATTCAGAAACCTTGTCTGCTTGGTTGCCTCCCGGAACCCAAAGGTGCTGCCCTGTTGCTGAAGACAGGACATACTTCAGATACAGGATTTAGAATAATGGAGCTTGAACTGACCTGGAAGCCACTTCCCCTGAAGGCTAGGTCTCATAGCTTTGGAGAACACTATGCAAGCTGCATTCGGTGGTACAACTCCAGATTTGAGACCAAATAACCACATAACGACCAGTATAGCAAACTGTATTGGAGCAGTAGTGGCACTTTTATCTTGGGGGCAATCAACAGCTACCTGATTGGATTTAAAGGCCACTCAGTGGGAGGACTCTCATGTGTGGCAGTGTAAACAGCCAAATCCACATGGACAGAGAGGTCATAGCTCTTATAGAAAACCCCAAGACTGTCACATTCCTAGACTAATGTAATTTCTTACTATGTACAAAATATGTATCTTCATATTTCCAGACAAGTATCCCAATCACCACTCATCAAAGAAGTTCCTTTTGTACCAGATAGAGCCTGTTACAGAATACTACAACTGGCCACATGCAAACATTGTGAATCACCCAAGCCTAAGTGGCACATCTACAATGCAGCCTCTACACCTAAGACTCATAGAACATAGAACAAAGGATAAAGGGGACACTAAGGAATCTCTGCATTCATTGATGAAGCTCCCACATGCAGCAGAAGGCCAAGAACACAAAACATCACAAATGGCCAAAGCACAGAGATTAAGAGTCTGCAGAATTTGGATCCTTGGACAGAACTTCTTTGTTAAAATACACCTAACCAGGGTTCAGGAACCATTACGGAAGAGGGGACAGAAAGATTGAAAGAGCCCAGGACGAGGTACATGACCATATGGAAATAGAGTCTTCCAGGCTCCTGGGACCCTGCTCATATGAACCTACAGCAGTGGTGTCAGCACACACAAGACCCGTGCAAACTCAACCAGACAAACCCAGCAGGGAACTGAGGAAATGGGCAGCAGACACCAAATCCCAGCTGAAGAAATATTGACAACTGATTACTTCTGGGTGAGGATGAGCTGATCTTCTTAAGGGGAGGGACTCTAAATAGGCTGACTAGACCCCAGTGGATGAACTTGCACTGAGGGACATCTACAGACACTAACTTGACAGGATAAGCCTTAACACAAATGACAGAATGTCTGAATTCCAGTAGGGGTGTAGAGGGGATATAAAGATGAATAAGACTGATTGAGAAGTTCTGTATGAAACACACAAGAGCTCAATAAAAAAGTTTACTAAAAAAATGAACTCATGACATATCTAAGACAAAACAAAAGGAAAACATAGAAGTTTGGAAAGTGACAAACAGCTCAGAAAATATGGATACAGTCTAGAAAACACAAAGGAAATTACCATGAAATTATTATTAAGAAACTGAATAGCAGGCTGGAGAGGTGGCCCAATGGCTGCAGTGCTCAGCATGCACAACCCAACTTTGACTCCCAGCACAGCATCAAACCAGATGGTAGTTGACATCAAACCAGATGACAGGCAGTAGGGGGCACCTGCAATCCCAGCACTGAACGGGTAGAGACGGAGGAGTAGCTGAGTCTGAGTTCAAGGCCATCCTGGTCTCCATGAGACCTTATCTAATTAAAAAAAAAAAAATTAAAGGGAAAGAAAAAAAAAAGAAGCAAATAAATATACAATGCAAAAAGTAAGCAAAAGTTGTAGTTAAAAGTCCAGGTGAATTTTTCTTGAGTAGAGGGGACAGGACGGAATCAAAGAAGCCGCTAACGTCCCTGGAAGGAGAAAGTAGCACCCACAGCATCAAATACTAGGGGGGCAGCTGCAACCAGGCAGGCTGGAAACCTTTGAAATGTTGGAAGAAATATGTCATCGACTAAAATGTCCAAATGTCCCGTGCTTCTGACTTGGAGGTGGGGGGGGCAGGACAGGACACAAGCCCTCTGAGCTCTGCAGAAGTCCCATGTGATGATGTGCTTCCTCTAGACAAGAGGCTGATCAAGAAAGGAGAGCTGGGGGTCTGGGGGTGCAGGAGACAGGCTCCAGATCATCTGGTGGGGGTTGAAGGAGGAGGCAGCAGGAAACTGGTCTTAGGCCCTGCAGGAGTGGGTGCTGGGCTCCTAAAGATAACAGGGAGAGTGCTGGGTCCTCTGGCTCTATCAACACATAGAGAGAGCTCTGTGGCTGACCGGAAGTTTGAAAATGAATTGGGCGCTAAATGTAAAGCCTTGGGGCTTGTTGTCTCTGTGGCTGAGGAGTTGGAGCAGAATTCGAATCTCTTCTCCTTCATGAAGACAGTCCTTTGCTCTTAGTCACACATGCATAACATATGCTGATCAAAAAAATCAAACTAACACATGTAATTGGGCAACAGGACAACAAATTTTCCTGCATTCTTCTCTGTATAACCAAATATTTTTAAATATGTGCTTTAGTGGACAGCGGTACCCATGTGGCAGAGAGGAGAGGAAGTCAGGGTGGGTACAGAAGGACTAAGAGCAAGGTCTCAGGAGCATGTGCGGGTGGCTGGGTGTCAGGGGAAGAGAGTAGAAGGCTGGCTGGACTGGAGGACACCAGGGATTTTTGAAGCAGGAACTGACCAGGTAATGGCAAGGCCAATGGTCACAGGAGACATCTTTGGGGGAAGTGGCAACATTCTTTAAATTGTGGAGAACTATGGCATTTCTAAATGCCAGGCATCTGTATCCAAGGAAACACATTGTTAAAAGAGTAGAAAATGGGAATTCTTGACAAATTGTGCCTAGTAAAGATCAGAACATACCTAAAGGAAAGAGAACTCTAAGCTTGGTTTGCTTTGGTTTTGAGACAGGGTCTCCCTAGAGCCCCAGCCTCCCTGAAACTCACTTTGCATACTGGGCTAGCCTTAGCTCTCACAGAGATTCACCTTCTTCTGCTTCCTGAGGGTTGGGGTCAAAGATGTGCCTGCCCCTCCATGCCCTTAGACTCTAAGTTTTGAAACAGTAAGTTACCTGATAAAGAATTACATACACAGTGTGTGTATTGTACAGAATAAAGAACTGGCCCTTCAAGCCCTCAAGGATTTCAGTTTAAAAAGCCCCTTCCCAGAGAACATGCCTTCCTCTGTTCTTCCAGGATGTCATCTGTTTTGGATTACTGCCAACTAAAGTTGACGGTACTAATTCTGAAGCTCAGAGTTGTTTTTGTTTTTTGTTTTTCTGTTTTAATAAATTAGTAGTGTCGTCATCCGCTGTTTCCCCAGCAGCTGCATTCTTGGTTAAAAAATGCCTTTCAGGCTAGTCTAGGACCCTCTTCTTCATTTATAACCTTGTTTTTATGGGAAATGTATTTAAATCAAAGTAATTGAATGACAAATAGAGTGTTAAGATGGGGGTCATCTCAAGAGGTTCCGTGATTATATAAGCATATTTCAATACAATAAAAATGCAGCCACACAATTTTGAGCTGATGGTTTATGAGTGGTTCTTACATGTAAAGCTACTGGTCTTCGCTTGTGAATCAGGGCTTAGACAATTATGCCAAAGCGGTGTTAAGGTGGGAACGGGGATAAGACCCACCAAGGACTTTGATCTACAAGGTCCAGTCCAAGAAAGTCAACAGGGAAGGAATAAAGTTGAGATTGTGTTAATAGGAAACTGCCACCTGTTCACTATCACCAGTCTGCAGCTCTGGTGACCTCTGGACCTATCCCAGCCTGGCACACGCACCCCATCTCCACATCTCAGCAGCACATGTGCATCTCTCTCAATTTAATGGTGCAAGTGGTGTGGCTGCCCCTTTAAGGACATGTGAGTGAACTGAGGAACAATGCCTTCCAATATCGATCAATTTGGTAATGGGAGCGGGGCACCAACAGTTCATTATAATGTTCTGTACTCAATTATTCTCTTTGTTCTTCCTTTATTTCCTTTTTAATGTTTTGTGGCAAACTAAATAGCTAAGAAATTGCGAATGTGCGGAACCCATAATTCTCATTATTATGGTAAATTAAATAACGCTCTCTGCGATGTATCGTGGTAATTATCCCTTCCCCTCATCTTCTGTTCCTGTTAATTTAGTTCCTAAATTTATTTCTGAACTATGGACTTTAATAAATAGTTGTTTTAATGAGGCCTTTAAAAATTCGAGTGTTGTTGATAAGCTCAAGCTTAAGATTTGTTTCCAGTATGACATAGATTTCAGGTAATTTAAAGGTGATTTAATGAATATCCCAGCAATTCTTGGGAAGTAATTGAGAGAATAATGAGACGAGTGGGAGAGCTGAGCCTTAAGAACATTTACTTCTCTAAGTAGTAGTTTCAATCTCTTTGATTCATCTGATTTGATTTGGTTCTTGGTCCTTGGTCTGATCTACCAGCTTGGTAAGTTGTAAACCTTTATTATCCTGGGGGTACACCCCAGAACAGGGAGTGGCCCCATCAGCACCACCCCAGGGCAGGTGAGGACACCACCACTTTTGCTTCCCCCCACCCCCGGCCCCTGCAAGCTTCTAGATCACAACACGCCCAAGGGAAGAAAAGGCTCCACTCTTGCTGTGGGAACAGGATGGGATGGGCGCTGCCCAGATACACATGTCCACAGGCTTTTGTTTGTGTGGTTGGTTGCTTGGTTGGTTGCTTGGTCAGTTAGTTGGTTGGGTTTTTTTTCTTTTTTTTGAGACAGAGTCTCATGTAGCCCAGGCTGGCCTCAAATACCTTATGTATCTTGTGATGAAACTACTGAAAAAAAAAAAACATATAGCCAAAGATGACGTTGATGTTGACCTCCTACTTCCTGCCTCAACCTGCAGAGTTTTGGCATCACAGGTGTAGGCTCTACCCCTACCAGATTTTTCCACAGGGTCTTCCACACCTGGGTTGTTATCTCACCAAAACCAACAAACAGAAAAAGGTATTTCAATCCAGGAAGAAAGAGATTATTTCAAGCATGAAATTGATATACCGGAGAGAAACAAATCGCACCTCCATATTTACGATTTAAAATATAACCCATGGAGCTGGAGAAATGGCTCACTGGTTATGAGCACTGACTGCTCTTGCAGAAAGACCTAGGTTCAGATCCCAGCACCCAAGAGTAGCTGACAACTGTCTATAACTCCAGTTCCAGGGGATCTGACACCCTCTTCCGTCTTCCTGGGGCACTGCACAAGAGGAGTGCACTTACCCCCATGCAGGCGTAGCACACATACACGTAGAATAAAAATAAATTAAATTAAAAATATACAACACATAACTGAGGCACTGAGGGGCCTGAGCCTAAGTGTCCTTGACATCCTGCAAGTCCCATGAGGAAGGCTCACGGTCCTTCAAAGTCGAGTGGCCGCAGTGCTCGGTGGCCTGGTATGCCCCCAGTTGTGCCCGCTCTCTGCCTGTCCCCACAAGCTCATGGGCTGTGCCCCACTCACAGCCTTGTTATTTTGGCCTCTGTCCTCCAGAGACGCTTTTTCCTGCTCCTGAGCCCCTTGTCCTCTAGGAAGAGGGTCCGGAACCTGCAAAGTGCTATCTTCCAGCATCGCCTCTGCGCTGGGCCAGCAGGTTCAAGCACTCCCAGCCTGACGTAAGAGCAGATCAAGAAGCCTGGGTGCAGCTTGTTAGGGCAGGGACCTAGCCCCTCAGACCTCTCAGCCCCCCATGTTTTATGGCATTGGTTTAGCTTGAGGCTGTTTTTATAAATCTGAAGTGTGCTCCTCAGTGAGATCAACACTTGAAACATCCCAACACCCGTGAATTTTTGACCTAGACTCTGCCTCTGAACATGCTCCTTTGTTCCAGAGCACCTGGCCCTTATTTCCTCCTGTCCCTGACAGCACAAATTCAGGTCCATGGGTTATTTGACAAAAAAAAAAGGAGGTAACGTTGTGGTGGGGTGAGGGTGAGGAGGCAGAGGAGGCTCTGGGACAAGTTGGGGGAAGAGTTGAAGTGAATCCAATACTGTACGAAATTCTGAAAAAGCTAATAATTTAGAGAAGAATGCTGCCTTCCAGCTCATGAACTTGCTCCCCACAGTACTAGGTGTCTCCACCAAACAGCAGCTTGACAGGGCAGTTGTTCTTAATTTCGTTTCTGTACTGGTCAATTTTTTGAATCCTAACCACAAAGAATTCATAGACTCAGACTAAGCATATCCTGCTCCCTCTCCCCACCAAACCATTTGAGGCCACAAGGCAAAAGAGCGTGGTCTATTGTCTTATTTACCACATTCCATACGTTGGGAGACAAAAGAGGAGGAAGAGACTAGGAGACAGCAAGAGCTGAATGAGAGGAAGCAGGGAGCCCAGCTCCGGCGGGTGTGCCAACCCCCAGCTTCCCGCCCCCTCCCAGTTACTGCAAACACCCCAGTGTTCCCCCAGATTCAGAAGTTCTGCTGAGGTCCAAGCCCACCCAGTCCTTACTTTATGATGTTTTGTGTCTTCCACCCCCAGCTTAGATTGCTGCAATTTGGAATTATTTGAGAAGTGGCAGATGTCAGATATTTGGAGCTGACCGGATGCTTTCTTGCACACTCGTTAACCCAGGCACTTGGTTGCATGTGCAAAATGTGTTCAGATGTCAGTTCCAAAGAGCTCCCGTTAGGAGAGTATGGGTTTTTGTTGTGTTTCTGGGGCTCTTGTAGGCGGGAGCAGTGGCAAATCTTTCCCATTGATCTCTTTATTCTTCAGCCCCTGAAAGAGAATGCTAGACCCTTCCATTATTTCCTCTCCTCCTCTCCCATCCCGTCTCTCCATCGGCCTCAGCCTCTTGTGAACAGTCATTCGAGGCCGACAGAGGACCACGCTTCTGCCTTTTAATTGGGTGTTTAACAGGGCAGTGTTTGAAAGCAATTAACGGGGAAGAACATTTTTGTCCTGTTTTATCAATTGGTCTTCAAGAAAAACGCTTACCAAGGTAACGATTCTGTGCGCCAGGACACTGCTGTCCTTTTCAGTTTTCCCATGTCACAATTTATTCATTTAATTCAGCTCTCCAAAATCACTGCCGTGCCAATTATCTCTGTGTGTGGAAACTGAGTTTGGCTCCTTCAGCTTTTCCTTCATCTGACGCCTGCTTTTAGCTTTTCTTCTGTGCCTAAGTAATGTGCGAAGCGAGAAAAAGGAGAGGGTCTTCAAAAACATGTGAAGTGGTCGGAATGGCTTCTCGGTACCTGTGAAGAGTCCCCTCGAAGCAGCTTAGGGGACAATGGTGGGGTGCGTCTGGCTGGGGTTTATTTTGTCCACATGATCCATTTCACACGCACCCAGGCGCCTGATGAATAGAGGATTAGCGCGGGTTTTCACCTTATTGAAATGAGTGATTCAAAGCAAACAAATAGGGCTAACTGGTTAGAATATGAAATTAAAGATTCTCTAAGTCCTTTTGTGGCCCTGTATGTCACATTCACACTCGACTGAAAGCTATGCAGATGGACACACGAATACCATGGCCTGGGCAGGTTGGCTTGTACTTTGGAGAGGCAATCCAAACATGTCCCCATCACAGAGTCTGCCATCCTTCACGGGAGGACAGGGTTTGCACCTCACCACCAAAACCCAACTCATCAATTTAAGATTTTCATCATGATTACTACAGAGGTTGTTAAGAATGAATTGAGCCAATGCTTAAAGTGATGTCTTCCATTTCAGACCAGATAACTTTGCTGCTCACAGGAATTTCTTCATGACTGTCCCAGAATCATAGTTCACAAGAAGATCACATATATTCATGTTCACACACACACACACACACACACACACACACATCTGCAGCCAGAGCCCCTGAATTCACTCTGGACAGGACTGCTTTCAGAAATACTAAAGCCAGCATGAAGAATAGCTGACCGAGCACCACTCCAGTCCAGTAGTTTAGTTTTGAGCAGTTATGTCCACATCTGTCTCCAATAACTTAATGACCTATTCATTTCTGAGCATGCTTTTCAGGGTGGGGGCTCAACTTCCCACCCGCCCAATGCTATCAAGCACTGCTGCAATAAATGAAAACAAATGCTGTAAAGAGAAATGACAGTTTCTATTATGATTATTTATGTCATCGAAATGAGAAAATTTTCAGAAGAATAAAATTTTATTTATTTATTCAGACTATCCTTATTTATAAAGACTCTCCTCGAGCTCCTAACTGAAGGGGATCATGGAATTGCTGAGGAAAACAAAGAATGAAAAGAGAAATAATTCCCTTCTTTTAGAAACTCAGGACTCTCAGGCAGAGAACAGATCTGCAAATTCAAACCTGCATCACACAGTTTTAGATTGCTGGGTAGACACTTGGGAGACCGGGAGGCCCAGTGAGCAGATATGGGCTTCTTGCTGAACAGATGTGAAACTAAACCTGCAGGGATGTTTTGCAGGAGGAAGACAGGACTCTGCTATGTCTAGCAGGGCACTCAGACATGAAGCGATGCATGGAGGGGAGTCTAGGAAGATGAGACAGCAGCTGAGTGAGCCTGGGAGGCACGAAGAACCCACTCTCTCTGAGCTCCTGTGTCAGGAGTGTGAACAATATCGCTAAATATACAGAGACCTTGCATTGCAGACCAGCGTGGTAGTGGGGGCAAGCAAAGGCAGCACGTGAACATGGAGCCTGTGTCGTTGCAGGGAATCCCAGCAGGGGTGCCAGGGTACAGTCCAGGGAAGGCCTAGACCGAAACTCTCCAGAGTCCCTAAGCTGCGTGTGTGTCAGACACTGAGTTAAACCCTGAGGCAGCAGGCACAGGCGGAGGATAAGCGGACTCGGGGACTTATGTGGCAGAGTTGAGCTGGGGATGCAGGCAAGAACTGACACTGTCCTACCCCATCACCACCTGTGCAGACAGCCCTCTCCACCTGCCTCATCTCCACACCACCAGTTAGTTCAAGTCATCGACTGGAAGACACATTGTACACAATTTCCTTTCACCTGTTTTTGAGGGGTTTATTTTTTTATGTTTGAGAAAAGTCCCACGTTACAAGATGAGCTTAGGAAGAGATGATAAATTTAACTAGAGAATTCATCGGACATAAAGAACTCACGGCATCTTTCCAAAGTCACCAGCCATGTTACCAGCTTTTGCTTCAGTGGTGAGAGAGGCATGGAAACAGGGAGGTTATCTACAAATTCCCAAGGTGCTCCAGAGCAGCAAAATTTACAGTAAATACAAGGACTCCACTGCAGCCTGTTTTAATAGACACATCTATTGGGAAGAGATAAAATGGGTAATTAAGTCTTTGAAGCAATGTATACAATAGAGTTGTCAAATATCTATACCACTTTAAAAAGGAAATTTAGAAAATAATACCTTACTGGGGCTGAAGAAACAGATAAGGCACTTATCAGCAGATAAGGCACTTGTGATTCAAATGTGAAGACCAGAGTTTGGATCCTGAGAACCCACTTAAATGTTGGGCAGGTGTGACAGCCCGTTTGGAGTCCCAGAGCTCTGGAGGCAGAGCAAAGGGGATCCCCAGAGCAAGCTGGCTGGCTAGACAGATCGGGGAACTCCGGGCTCAGGGAATAACCCTGCCTCGGTAAATGAAGCAGACAGGAATTAAAGAAGACTTCTTACGGCAACCTCTGGCCTCCACACACATGCGTACGCACATTTGGACAGTCATAAACACATGAATGCTCACCATATACATACACATGCAAAAAAAGAGAGAGTGGAATGTGCCCTTACAGGCTTACAGGCTAGCCATCAGAAATTACTGAAAATTGGTTAAAGCACTACTTGTATTAAGTTCTGTTAACCAATTTTACGCAAGCCTGCTATCTATACCTCTAGGTATTTGTCTACGGAACAGGACTTGGCTGACCCTCTCAGAGCTCCCTCCTACAGGGCAGTGAGTGGCCTTGGTGACATCACACACTACCATAGACGAGCCTCAGGCTGGAGGTGCACAGAGGAAATGCTGTTTCCTAGTGAGTGTAGGGAAAGCATTGGCTTCTCCGGGCCCACCCAGAGCTGACCCCAGAGATCATTCCAAGTCCTCAACCAGTGTTGGAAAGTGAGTATATCAGCTTCTGGCTCGCAGCAAAGTCCCAGTTCAAAGCTGACCTGCACATTTTCTTTTTCTTTTCTTTCTGTTGTTTTTAGAACAGGGTCTCCCTATAGCCCAGCGGGCCGGAACTCCCTACCTAGACCAGGCTGGCCTCCATCTCACACAGATCCGCTTGCCTCCGCCTCCCTAGGGCTGGGATTAAAGGCGTGTGCCGGGCCGGGCATTTTTCTTCCTCTTCACTGCATCTTGGTGTATGTCAGGATTAAATGTGATGAGAAATGCTATTCCCAAGGAGATTGGCCCCCAAACCCACAACACGGCAGCTTTTCAGGCGTGTGCTGGGCCACGTATTCCTTCATCTTCATACGGAACCACTTAAACAACACACCTCTGGGCATGCCTTCTTCCAGGGCATTTCCAAACGGGCTGGACCGAGGCCGGAAGAAGCCTTGAGTGTGGAGGCACCAGGTCATGGGCTGAGGACTACGATAGACTCTCCCCTTCCCAGAAGCCTTCAGTTTCCAGTATTTCCACAGGTAGCATCAGGGTTTCTCACCCACTTCCCCACATCCTGACTGTGGATGCGATGTGCCCAGCAGCTGCCTTTCCTGCTCCGGCTGCCCTGCAAGAGCCATCCTTATAACCTTCCGCACGGTGGCGGACTGACTGTGTGCTTACACTGTGTCTTTATAACCTTCCGCGCCGTGGCAGACTGACTGTGTGCTTACACTGTGTCCTTATAACCGTCCGCACCGTGGTGGACTGACTGTGTGCTTACACTGTGTCCTTATAACCGTCCGCACCGTGGCGGACTGACTGTGTGCTTACACTGTGTCCTTATAACCGTCCGCACCGTGGCGGACTGTGTGCTTACACTGTGTCCTTAGACCCTGAGCCAATGTAAACCCTTGCTGAAGTTTGTCAGGTATTCTGTCACAGCATTGAGAAATGTGGCTGGCAGTAACAAAGGAAGGAGTCACATTAGAGGCAAAGTTTTCAAACTGAACCATGGAGGACAGTGTCCACAGGGGCGGCAATGCCCACCATACAGCAACAGATGGGTGATTCGTTTTGCATATGGTCAGGAATGTGGCTAAGATTTTGCTTGCCTAAAGTGTTCCACTCTTAGGGGTGTCTGCAGTTCAGAGGCTATTTGAGGTTAGACCTTCTGATACAAGTCTCAGCATGAGAAATCAGATCTTTGGGATAAAATGTAGTGAAGACCTTTTAAGTACAAGGCTGACCTGATACAAAGTAATGCTCACAGGTCACAAAGAAGAGACCTGAAGACAGAGATCTTCCTTGTCTGGAGGAAGACCCTGCTCCTCAAAACTGTGAGCCCCACAGAGCTGTGTGCCCCCGCCCCCCACCCCAGGAATCTGTGAGAGAAGCAGTGTGAAATAAGGAAGCCACAGGTGCCAGCAACACGGGAGCCCTAAGTAGTGGGGAGGCTGGTGAGAGGCCATAGCCCCTGAGAGGGGACTCCACACACCGCAGAGGGTGGGGATGCTGGCCTCTGCTGAACAATGCAGGCCACATCTGGGAAGAGTACACATAGAGAAATGGCTACTCAGGCAAGTGCAGCAAGTTCTCTGAGGCTTTGGAGAGCAAATACCCCTTCAGGGTGTCCACCAGAGACTTGTCTGCCTCTGACTAGCTACATGAGAGGGACAGGGTCTTGGGGAGCCCCACAATGAAAATGAAAACACAATAAATCTATGGGATATAATGAACAGAATCCCACAGGGAAAAATTATAGCATAAAATTAAAGATCTCTCATATGAATAACTTAATGATGTACCTAAAAAGCACCTAAAAAAAAGAAGATGGGAGGGGCCTGGAGAGATGGCTCAGAGGTTAAGAGCACTGGCCGCCCTTGCAAAGGACCCTGGTTCAGTCCTAAGCACCCACATGGGGGCCAACAACTATCTGTAACTCCAGTTCCAGAGGATCCAATGCCCTCTTCTGCCCTCCATGGGCATTGCATGATATGGATGCACCTACCTACACATAACAATAAATAAATAATAAATACAATATTTTTAAAAAGAAGATGGGAAGGAAAAGTTTAACCAAGGTGGAAATTAATTAAATAGAAATGAAGGACACAATACAAGAATCAATGAAATGAAGAGTTGATTCTTTGAAACAATTAACAAGATTAACAAAACTTTAGCCATATAAACCAAAAGAAAGAAAAAAAAAGACACAAGTTAATAAACCTAGAGATGAAAAGGGAAACATTACAATAGACACTGAAGAAATTTGGAAAAGCATAAGGACATACTTTAAAAATCTATATTCCACTAAACTGGAAAATCTAAAAGAATGAATTTCTAGATATGTAGAGTCTACCTAGGTTAAATAAAATGACATAAATAATTTAAACTGACCCATAACAGCCAGCACTGATAGATGCAATAATTAAAAATCTCCTAACTAAAAAGCCCAGGACCAGATGGATTCAGAGCAGACTTCTACCAATCTTTCAAAGAAGAATTAATACCAATACTCCTCAAATTATTCCACAAAATAGAAAAGGAAAGAACCAAATTCTTTCTACAAAGCCAGCATTACTCTTGTATCAAACCAGACTGTGGTGGTTTGAATGAGTGTCCCCCCATAGGCTTTAAGTATTCAGACATTTTGTCTCCAGTTAGTGGCACTGTTCTTGGAGGTCTTAGAAGGTGTGGCCTTGCTGGAGGAAGTATGTCACTGGGGGCAGGCTTAGTGAGTTGAACAAGCCTTGCGGACTCCAGTCTCTCTCTCTCTCTCTCTCTCTCTCTCTCTCTCTCTCTCTCTCTCCTTCCTGTGCTTATTTTGAGATGTGACCCTCGGCTTGCTGCTCCAGCTCCGGCCACCATGCTTCCCACCACAATGGACTCTGATTCTCTGGAACTGTCAATTGTAAGCTCAATAAACTCTTCCTTTTATAAGTTCCCTTGCTCATGGTGGTTTTATCAAAGCAACAGAAAAGTGACTGATACACAGACAAAGGTCTAACTAGAAGAGAAAATCATAAGCCAATCTCTCTAATAAACATAGATGCAAAAGCTCTCAATAAAATACTCCCTAATGAAATGCAAGAACACACCAAAAAGATCATCCCAGAAATGTAGGCATGGTTAATATGGTTAATGTGTAGACACAGATGGAGCCAAGCCACATGCTCATCTCATTAGATGCAGAAAAGGGTTTTGACGAAATCCAGCAAAACTCGTGATAAACATGAAGGTGAAAATAGGCATACAAGGGACATATCTCAACACAATAAAGGCAAGCCCACAGACAGCATCATACTAAATGGAGAAAACTCAAAGCATTCTCATTAAAATCTGGAACAAGACATGGATGCTGACTCTCCATTCCCAATCAATATAGTACTTGAAGTCTTAGCCAGAGCGGCAATACGAAGGAAGGGAATTAAGGGGATAGAAATTTGAAAGGAAGAAGTAAAATATCCTTATTTGTAGATGGTATGATTCTATGCATAAAAATGCCCTAAAGATCTGTCAGAAGACTTCTGGAGCTGGTGAATACGTTCAGTGAAGTGGCAGAGTAGAACATTAACACCCCACATCAGCTGCTTATTTTGATGGAACACTGGATATTGACCTTCCCCCCCTTGCCAGGTTTCTGCATTCCTTTTTTTAAACGTCTTTTCTTTTCTTTTGGTTTTGTCTTGAGACAAGTTTTCACATAGCCCAGGCTGGCTTCAAACTCACTATGTAGCAGAGGATGGCTTTTAACTTCTGGTCTTCCTGATTCCATCTCCCAAATGTTAAGCTTACAAGCATGTAATACCATGCTCAAACCCAGGGCTTTGTGCACACTAGTGAGCACTCCACGGGGACTGAGCTACATTCCAGCCTGCTTGCTTATTTCCTCTTGAACTTTACTCTGAGGTGCAGTAAAGTTACTTGACAATTATTTGAGCCATTTGACTGTGACTTAACAATTCTTTGGACGGTTCTAACCCTGAATCGGGTGCAAGGTGTTCCCTCCCCTGCACTGAAACAGGGTCTTTCTGAACACTCTGCCCAGCTTCCCATGAGCTGTGAATTTTCCAGTTGGACTGGTGGTGGCTCTGAGATCTGTGTTTGCACTGCACACTGGGCTCTGTAATCCTGCATGAGCTCTTTCTCTCCTCAATTGCAGAGTCTATTGCTGGCTCGGCTGCCACACATACACACACACACACACACACACACACACACACACACACACACACACACACACACACACTCCTGCTTGGGAAGTGCTCTCCAGGAGGCCTTCTAGGTAGTCATGGGGCTCTCCATGTGAGTCCTATTTCTCAGAGGTTACCATCTTCCACTGCCTTCTGCCCATTTTCTTCTTTTTTTTAATCTGATACCAATTTTTTTCTTTTTTAGTTTTATGTTTTTTTTTGTACAAGATTATGTTACAAATCAAATCTAGACCTCCGTACCACTCCCTAGCCCCCACCCCACCAAAGTCATTGCATATTCTGTCAAACGTTTTTTCACTTTTTCTCAGTTTTCCTCAGAATTCCTCGATATAGAAGTTGACTGTTCATGAGCAGAAGTTCACCATTTCAGTCAGTTTTTAGCAATCAGTCTTTCTGTTGTTTTGTTGCTTTGTGTTAGTTGTTGTTAATCTTCGCGTTGTTGTTGTTCCTTCCAATATGAGGTCACTTCTCAACTACTTGGACCAAATCTCAAGGGGCCCGCACAAAGAAATACTTACTACTATGGTGTTAATGGGGCTAGCCATCCACAAATGAGGGACAACTTGCCTCATTTGTTTTTCTGAGAACTGTGTACTTCATCTTAACATAAATTCTTCTATATCCATCATTTTACCTGCAAAGTTCATGATGTCATCTTTCATTACTGCCTCACAAGAAACTCCATTGTGTAGATCACCACATTTTCTCTATCCACTCGTCAGTTGAGGGGCATTGGGTTGGTTCCACTCCTTGGCTATTGTGAAGAAAGCTGCCAACTAACAGTGGCTGTGCAAGTATCTCGTGTGGTAAGATGAATTTGTGTCTGGTACAATACCCAGACGTAGTATGGCTGGGTCAGGTGGCAAGTTCATTGCCGAGCTCTTCCAGGGTTCTCCCACACTGCTTTCCATAGTGTTGCACGAGTTTAACAATCACCACAGTGGGTGAGTGTTCCCTCCCCACAACGCTCTCCAGCACTGGTTATCATGTGTACTCTTGATCCCGCCAGTCTTATTGGAGTAAAGTATTATCTTAGAGTAGTTTGATTTGCATTTCCTTTCATATTAATGATTGAACACTTCTTAAGATGTTTTCTCAGCCATCGTCTAATTCCTCACTTGTAGAAGTCTCTGTTCAGCTCTCTTATCCATCTATTTGAGTGGTCATTGTTTTCTTCTTCTTGTTTTTTGAGTAGCTTTATGTATTCTGGAAATCAATGCTTGTTCAGATGTTCTGCTCAGTGAAGGTTCCTTCCCAACTCTAGGGATTTCTCTTCATATTCCTTGACTGTTTCTTTTGATGTCAGAAGCTTTGAGTAATGAGGTCCCACTTGTCAATTGTTGACCTTAATTCTTGCCCAGCTACGTCTGAGTTTAGGAAGTCTTTTCTTTGCCTTATGTCTTGGTAGTCTGCTGCCAACTTTTTCTTCTATTGCCTTCAGAGTTTGGATTTCACAGTTGAGGCTACTTTAATCACACATCCGGCTTCCGTTGACTCCGTCGACAGTCGGTTCTGATTTTCGACTCCTTTGCGTAGGTTGGTTTCAATGTATAATTACTTCGTACATAGTGACCCGATCCTTAGTTTTGACAACCACCACTACTTTGCGTGACAGATTCGCCGTCTATCCCCTCATAATGGAGTTTTTGGATCCCCATTGTCACAAAACATGATTTGTGGCTCGATATATTGTGTAAGTTGTCACAAGTCTGGATCTTCGTCTGTTTTTCACCATTTTGTTTCTAACCGGTTTCTGTTTTTGTGGACTAGTCACCAGGCTTCCTTCGTCTTTTAGACTCTCGTAACTATTTCAACTGTAGAATATGTTGGAATGTAGTGTTACTTATGAGCATCAAACCCTGTAATGCTGACTTTTTAGTCAGGTTCCTGTGGTTTTGGTCTATCTGGGTCTTTGTTGTTCACACAAATGAAATTAAGGACTGTGTT
>VZQC01007020.1:2807228-2822519 GCA_009823505.1 Rhizomys pruinosus | reverse complement strand
AGCATGAACCCAGTCCCCCACTACCACAAATTATGCAGTCGAGTTTCCCACATTTGAGGAAATTGCAGGGGTCAGCACATCTGGAGTGCAATGGATAAGCTTCACCCTGGGAAAACCACCTTCATCATCATGGTATCTCCCCTGCCAGGTAAGTGGAAATCTGCCTTTTCCGAACCTCTTCCACCAACCCTGTCTGGAATGATGGGATTCTGCACAGTCACATGGCCTCTCCACTGGGCTGTCACACTACTGAAATAAAGGTCATCAAGGAATCTGATTTCCCCCATAACCTCCTGCTGATAGAACACCCAGATGGAGGCCTGGGCTGCAGGGACTGTGCTCCCTTTCTGTATTCTGGTCAGGAGCTTCCTGAGCAGGAAGAGAATTCAGTGACCCAAGAGTCATGGGGATGCAGACATTTCTGGAAGCATTTAGACCAATAGCACATGTTGTTGTTGTTTTTGTTAGCCTCAAAACAGAATTCATTATTTTGTCCAAACAAGCACAGCAAAATCATCCCTAGTACATAAACCTATATATAAAATATAGAATACCTTCAATATTTTTCCTTTATATGGTAAAACAATAGTATATGCAAGTGAAATACCATTGATGTAACAAGGGAAACTGTCCTGGGTGATGACCTAGTTAGGCAGGCATTAACATTCAAAGACCAGGAAAATATTAACTTTAGTAAGAAAAGCCATATTCAAAGAGTTTCTGTAAAGCAGGCTGGGTATACATACCTCATTCTGTACTCCTGGTCATTCCATTCACAGAATGTGTCTTCTCAGTCATGTATCTCTGCTTTTGGAGTGGTAGTATAAAAGTATAGGAAATGCCTGCCCCATCCAAAATTTCCACCATGAAAAATCATAATAGCTTAAAAAATGTTGGATTTCAGAAGTATTCACCTTAATTTTCAAGATAGCTTCCAAAAACTACAAAGTTTGCAATATCCTGCATATAGAAGTAAACATCTTCTTAAGCCATTGTCAAAATCTGTTTAGTAACTTCACTTGACCCCTTCCACCTCAGGAAGGTCAACATCCATCTGGTATCTTCTGGTATTTAATGATGGATTGTTAGCTTGATTTTAATAAAGGAAGAAATGGTATGATTTAAATCAACTGCTTCAATACTACACATCACTGTATACCCACAGAAGCAATCTCTATTTTGTGTGTGTGTGGGGTGGGGGCGGTGGGTAACCAAGAAACCCAGCAGTTCAACAGATTCAGGGCTTACAAAAGGAAACCCTTTCTTGTTTAAAAAAATAAATTTAATTTAATTGTACAAGACCAAGCACAAGCACTTTTCAAAGAGCAAATATGAAGCCAAATCACACAATTACTCAATGTTATCGACAACAGCTCTGAATTAGGGCAGTTATCTTGGGTAGACTCGGCACAAGCACTGGTCTTTGGCTGCTCTTGCACTTCTTCCTCCTTTTTTGTAAGCACAGCAAGAGACCCCAAGTGGAATATACTTTCACAATTCTGGGTTGAGGAGACCTGTGAGATTACAGGCATTTAAACAGAATTGTTGCTTTCAAAACTGTGTTCTCCAAGATCATACCAAGCAGGGGTCTCTTCTTGCTCCTGATTTAAGTAGACTGGTACTAATAAATCACTGCTCTGAAAGTAGTTTGCAAGCTCTGATTCTTCATGGTTCAGACTCCCAAGGTGAACGATTAAATTACCAGAGTTGGTGAACATGGTGCCAAATGTTTTGGGCTTGTAAATCCGAAGCTTGCAGATAATGTGTGGGAAACCCTTATATGATGTTTATATTTCCCGAAGGAAGTGAAAGTGTCACTACGTATCTAGCACATGAAACAGCATTCACCTTCATGCTTTAGGCAATGCATCTTCAGCGGATAATCCCTGGTTAACTTTTTCCCACAGCGATCACACTGAAATTGTTTAATTACTGAGTGGAAAAGCATGTGCTGTTTCAGGTTCTGAATACGGGTGAATCATACCCCACAGGTTGGACACTAAATAGGTCTGTCTGGCCCATTAGGAATTGGTCGTTCTGTACTTTGGTCATCAAAGTCCGCATGAGCATTGGTGCTAGAAGTACTTTGAGGTGTAGGCAACCCCTCCGTAACTCTTTCATCTACTGAGCCTATAGAGGAAGACTGGACTAATCAGAAGGTCTTCATGAACTTGTTCATTTCCTGGCACTGTCTGCTGTTCACTCAACGAGCTCTGTGATATACTGACAGGCTGGGACACTTCCTTATGGACCTCTTCATCACTTAATCTTTCAACTTTGCCCTGGATATCTCCTTAGGTACCCAGAGGCAAGGTAGATTATGTGCTCTCACAAGTCACATGATTCTTCTACCTGTCTCGGATGGAACAAGTAATTCTAAAGTCTGGGTATTTACTGCCTGCTTATCTTTTTCAGGCTGAATTCTTTGAACAATTCCAAAAAGTAAAGTCCAGGGAAAAGCCTAAAGAGTCAACTGGCTGATTTCTATTTTCTGTATAGGAAGCTGAAGAATTCAATACCTGGGGTGAACTTGTTTGTGTGCTACATTTTACAGGACTCTCAGGAAACATAAAAATGTAGTTTTTGCATTTTCTTCTTGATTCTCTGTGGACAGGAATGGTTCTTTCCACCCAAATGTATTCTGAAAACACTGGGAAATGCTTCTATCTGGAGAAGTAAAATTTCATTTGGAATTATTTTCTTGTCCAGCATCTACACCTTTTTCTGGTTGGGTATTGGTTGAATTCCATATATACTTGATTTCTTGAATTCTGAGCAGGTACTAGCAACACTAAAGATTTGCATATAGCTAGCTGCAACTAGAACATCAATAGTATTTTCTGTGTTAACTGACAGAATGGTTGTGTAAGAGTGTTCTAAAAGGGGTATAAAGCCAGTCACTGTAACATGATGCAGATCCAACACATTTTTTTCTCAACCTCTGCTTTGCCTACAAGTTTGGTGTGAAAGAAATCACTGCAAGCTGCTAGTACCACCTTATGAGCCTGGAAGACTTTTGTCCTGGACAGAAATAGTGATATCACAAAAATGTCCATAATTTGGTAGCATCTTTAGTTTTCCAAGTATTTCCTGGCTCTGGGAAGAAGAGCTATCACTAAATGTTTTCACAACCATCTTTTCCTTCCTCTTCTACAGATGCTCATCAAGGATGCAAATGAATCAGAATTCTCCTGTGGGAGGTGTGGCAGGGGCCCTGAGGCCTGCTACTGCTCCCTCTCCTTCCTGCTAGCTAGAGGTTGTCCCATAGGCGACAACCCAGGGGAAGGGGGAAAAGTGCTTGTCTGGCTCCTTTTCTCCCCCAGGAGGCTCAGGATGCTCTGGGACCCTATCTCAGGCCTTGTGTCTAAGTCCAAGAACAGCCTGGGGCTGGGGGCTCATGGTGGCACTGCTCACCAGCTTGCAGACGAGGAGCAATAGCACTTTTTGTCATAGTCTGCAGGAAAACATCATCTCCAATCTTTTACATGAATCAGAAAAGGCAACTGCAGTGTTTTCTAAGGTGCCCTCTTGGGGATCTTTCTGGAAGCATTCTCCCTTTCCATGCTGAGCTCCTAACAGGGGCCTGAGAAATGTTCTCTCACACTATTAGAGTCATATCTATATTCAGTATATAATTTCCCATGTATGGAAAGCACATGTAACAACTATGTTTTATCAAGAATTTCTTATGACTAAAAAGCAAGATATTTTTTCAGTACGGGCGCAAGCGGCCTCGAGTGCAGAGTTGGCTTACTCCTGCAGAGGGCCAGCAGGAGGGAGGCTTCTGGCAGTGCTGCTCGGTGACACCTGTGATGTCTGCGGAGGCACAGATATGTCTTTCCTCCGGGAGCCAAGCTTCTTCAAAATTGGTATGTGGTCCATTGGTGCTGGAGCCGTGGGGGCTGCCGCTCTGGCTCTGCTTCTGGCCAACACAGATGTGCTTTCTGTCCAAGCCCCAGAAAGCAGCACTGGAGTATCTAGAGGCTATCGACCTGAAAACACTGGAGAAACAACCAAGGACTTTCAAAGCAAAAGAGTTATGGGAAAAGAATGAGGCTGTGGTTATGAATGTGCGGAGACCGGGCTGCTTTCTCTGTCAAGTGGAGGCAGCAGACCTGTATTCCTTGAAGCCCAAGTTGGATGAACTGAGGGTCCCCCTCTATGCTGTGGTGAAGGATCAGGTTGGGACAGAAGTGAAGGACTTTCAGCCATACTTCAAAGGGGAAATCTTCCTGGATGAAAAGAAAGGGTTCTATGGCCCACAGAGGCAGAAGATGATTTTCATGGGCTTTATCCATCTGGGTGTGTGCTACAACTCCTTCTGAGCCTGGAACGGAGGCTTCGCTGGAAACCTGGAAAGCAAGGGCTTCATCCCCCTTATGTGATAAGAGCGGGAAAGCAGGGCATTCTTCTTGAGCACTGAGAAAAAGAATTTGGAGACAAGTGGACCTGTTTTCTGTTCTGAAGCTGCAAAGAAGATCAAACCACAGACTCAGACCTCAGAGAAAAATTTATCTCTGATATTCTAAAGACAAATTTCTACCACATTCAAATGTATTGGGGATTCCGTCCCGAGTTTCTACTCACCCCAGCCAGGTCGTCAATTTCCACAGTTATCTGTGAAGAGAAAAATCCATCAATGTGAGCAAAGGAAATCACCGCAAGTTGTTCAGTATTTCCAGTCAGGTTTCGTAATAAGTTAACCAAAAAAGCAAGGGTTTTTTTTTTTTTAAAGATTAGAATGGATCTGAAATTATTCTTTTTATTAATTGTATTATTTATGTATTGCATGAATGCATGTCGGCATGCAAGTCGGTGCAACACGCCCGTGTGGGGCAGTGCCGCGGAGGTCAGAAAAGAGGGTGGCAGATTCCCCTGGAACTGAGTTCTCCTGGAACTGGGGTTTCATACGGTTCTCGGCCGCCATGGGGTGCTGGGGAGCGAAACCCGGTCCCTCTGTAAGAGCGTCGGTGCTCTTAAATCTAGGCCATCTCTCCAGCACCCCCCGGATGCCCTTCATTTTAGGTAATAACTATGCCGCGAAAGTGTGGTTTTTATTACCTGTGGGAACCACGTGCTGGATATTTCCCCTTGGAATATCGAATTCTCCAGCCAGTTCCTCGAAGTCCTGTTTCTGGGCGTTGGTCCGATCACCTCCTCTGCCTGCATCACATGGAACAGAAGACAGAATACGTATATACGAAAAGACCCCAGTAATGGATCTGGGTCACACTGGACCCTTCATCCGACCATCGCGCAGTATGCAGGTTCCAGGCAGGAAGTCAGAAGTTCAAAGGCATCAAAATAATCAACAAAAGTCAACTGGCCCATCTTGATTATGGGATCCTGAGCCATTAGTGCGCTGTGTGAAGCTACAATGGCTTACAGACTATGCGAGAACAGAATATTTTATGTGGATGTTTACTGCTGTCATTCAAAAATTTAATTGTTAGTCATTCACCACGTCCCATGTTGCACCAAGTTCGTTCCTCCCAATTTCCTGGGATTTCTTTATTATTCCTAACATAATAGGTGTATGTATATATTGTGTAGATGTAATATAGGTACATAATGTATATATGTGTGAAATATGTGTAATTTATATATGTGTTATATAGGAAAGCGTGTATGTATGTGGATTGTATATAGTCCCTAATTGTGTTATATGTGTATGTATAGGTGTGTATGGTACTAAGTCAGGTGTGTGTGTATGGTGTGGTATGTATATATGTATGATGTGTATATGTATAATGTCTTTATTGTTTCATGTGTCTTATGTATATAATTTAAATGTGTTATATTGTGACATATATGTGTATATATGTGTATAGGTATATAATGTATAGATGCTATATTGTATATGTATATAGGTTCTATATGTGCATATATATTCAAATGACAGTCCATTTACTAGTGCTCAAGTGTATACTTTAGGACTGACCACATAGGATTTCATTACCCATTAGGAAGCTCATCCTTGGAGAAACTTGATTCTCTGTCCCTGAGCATAACATTGATTGCCTGTAGTTCTTTATCTGTGAGTGAACCTCGTGAAGTGTTCCCATTCATGCTGACATGTGAACTGGTTGTTTATTTCCTTTAGGACCTGGTTACACTGAGATTGTTTGTGATCTCTATAATGTCTCCAGCGCTGCACAGAGAAGCTTTTCTGGGGAGGGTCAGCAGCAACATGAGCCGATCTTCTGATCATTGTTGATACAGGATGCATTCATTGCCAATGCAATCCAGGTCACACGGGTTGATTGACCATGTTCAAAACTCCTGCCAGTGCCCGAAGCTCGAACTTACCGATGGCCAGAACGATATGTGTTCCCTTTCTATTGCCATCTAAATTAAAGTTGTGGAACATGAAGACATTGTCTGACTTCTCCACCACTTCA
Source organism: Rhizomys pruinosus (assembly GCA_009823505.1). Lineage (NCBI taxonomy): Eukaryota > Metazoa > Chordata > Mammalia > Rodentia > Spalacidae > Rhizomys > Rhizomys pruinosus. Next base: position 2,816,118 of record VZQC01007020.1, on the reverse strand, counting down.
AAATAATTCTCACCAGCAACTACAATGAAAACAAAATGACTTAGAGCTCAGGAGCCTTATGGTCGTTTTCTATTTGACAGCAGTTGTTTCATGCTTGTAACTTTACTTAATTTTCTTTAATGTTATGGGGTCAGTGTATTTTGTGTTGTGTGTGTGTGTGTATGTTGGGCATGTGTGTTGTGTTCACTGTCTATATCACATGACCTCCATATTCCTGGAAACCAGAATAGGGTCAGATGACCTCTAACAGGATTAAAAGTGGTTGTGCTCCACCTGATGTAGGTGCTTGGAAACTTAAACTCCTAGCCTCTGTAAAACAGTAAATACTCTAAAAATGTCTAAGTCCCTCTCCAGTCCCCCCAAAGAGTCTCTCTCTCTGTCTGTCTCTCTCCCCCTCTCACACTGTCATATATGAAAAATGTCCACAATGTCCACAAAGTGCTCACTGTTTGTCCCTCTCCCCTTATCAGGACTGCAATGCACCTGTTCATGACAAATGAAGCTTCCTAGGAGCTCCCACAAAAACAAAAATAATCAAATTGTAGTGATGGTAATATTTTTTTTCCTTTATTTGTAAGACAACTTAAAGAAATGAGGCTTAAGTTCACTTCCCAATAAGCAATGGCAGTCAATGATAAATTTTTTGGGTAAATTTGATGAAAAACTTACACCTTGGTTCTGTTTATGGGTATGTGTAATAAAAATTAGGCATCTATGCTGGATAGGTTTAGTGTCAACGTGACACAACGGGTTGAGGGAGCCCAGTTGGGGAATGGCTCCACTGGGGTGAATTGGCCTGTGTGCCATCCTGTGGAGTAATTGTCCTGAATGGTACCGAGCAGTGTGGAGGGAGCCCAGGCCCACATGAATAGTGCCCCACCCTGGGACAGGTTGTTGGTGGTACTGTAAATAAGAAGGCAGACTGGCATGAGCCAGGGGAGCAAGCCAGTGGAGCAAGCCAGTAAGAAATATTCTTCCATGGCCTGTGTTTCAGCTCTTGCCTCAAGGGTCCTGCCCGTGAGTTCCTCCTGCCTTGGGCTCCTAAAGTGATGAACTGTGACACAGTAGATGTAGCTGAATAAAACCCTGTCCGCCCAAGTTGGGGTCCGTCAGAGTGTTTTGTCACAGCAAGGGGAAGACAAACTAGAACAGAAATTGGTACAGAAAGTGGAGTATTGCTGTGAAAAACCTGACATTGGTTGTGTTGGGGAAGGGTTGTGGAGGAGTTTGTAACTTTGGGCTGGAAGATCATTGAATGCCTATAGATTATTGTTTTGGAGCTTGGAGCAGTTTTTTCTTTTTTCTGAAGGATTTGTAGAAGATGGAGGGCTGGCTTTTGAAGTTTATAGTTTCAAAGGAAGCAGAGATCATCAAGACTGTTTAATCTGTGGGTTCTGTTCAGTTGGGGCTGAAGAATCATCTGTAAGTAACAAAAGATCAGAACAGGAAGGGAAATCTGTTGTACTGGGACAATTGGATGCTGGTTATCTAGGGCTGAAAAATCAGCTGTAAGTACAAGAGACCAGCAGCAATGTGGTGAAATCTTCTGGGGAAAATTTTCTTCAGGGTAAGCACACGAAACTGTATTCCAGAAGGGGCCTAAGCCTCAATGTCAAGCCAGAAGCAGGACTTGGTAGTGTGTAAGAGTCTCCTAATATGGTTCTGGTGTTGAAATTTTGAGGGGGTCACAGAGAAAAGCCGAGGCTTGGCACTGTGAAGAGGTCAGGAAAGACCATTGGTGGAAGTGCAACCTCGGTTGCAGTGAAGACCCCAGGATTGCAGGGTCATGGAGAGAAGCTTGAGGCTTTGCACCAGGAGAGGCAGAAGAGACCATTGGTGAAGGTGCTGCCTCAGTGGTCAGTGGCAAACTCCCAGCGTTTAGGAGGATGCCACGACCAGGGGTACAACCACCAAGAGCAGCAGCAGGTTGTGAAATGGAGCTGGCGTCGGCTGCAAGATGAGCTGTGTGTTCCAAGGATGGCAGAGTTGGAGAGGGGAGCTGCCAAAACCTTTTGGAGCCCAGAAGATCCTTAGTGAATCCCAGGTGTCCAGCCTTGAGGCTACTTTGCTGGACTTAGGTTTTTGTTTATGAGTGTTCCTGATTCTATACTTTGAAATAAGACGTAGGTTTTTGTTGGTTGTTTGTTGTTGTTTGTTGTTGTTGTGTTTTGGATTTTACAGCAGCCCACAGTAAAAGAGACTTTTATATGAACGTTTAGCTTTAAGGATAGTTTACGTACTGTGGGGCTTTTAAGGTTTGTACTGTCTTAGGTTTGGTGGATTGTTAACATCGTACTTGGGGGATAAGAACTGAAAAGCTGGTGGTTTAATAGTGATGTGTTTTTGTGTGTCAAGTTGACAAGAAGGGGTCAATTGGTGCGGGATAGATTTAATTATCAACTGACATACCTGGGGTTGAGGGAGCCTCAATGCGGGATTTGGCTCCTTTGATTGGCCTGTGGCCACGTCGGTGGAGTATTGTCTTGATGGTCGAGCGTGGGAGGGCCCAGCCCAAGGTGGGCGCCGACCTGCAAGATTGGGAAAACTTAGTTAAGATGGGTTCGATTCCTAAGCCAATGGTACCTTCCTGGCCACAAACCAATTTGGTGGGTGTAGTGATGAAAATATTTAGTATTGGGACCTGAGAATTGAAAATCATGATGGATATTTAAGCAGACATGTGGGAATAAAATCTCTCTCTGCATTTGAACCTCAACCTGCCTACTCGTGGTGTGCTTTCCTGCACGGGCTTTCCACATGGGTCATCCCAGGATTAAGTGGGCCCCGCCACAAATCACAGTGGTGACTCCACATCCTCCCAGGTGTAAACATTTTTAGTTATGTAAGACTGTGAGGGCCCTCCTATTTCTAGAAGTTTAGGTCCTGGAAAGCAAGGGCCAGTCAGGGGATATTTCTTGCGATTTTATAATTGTTCTGTCTGCCCCTGTAATTCTATAAGACATTTAAAAGGCCTCCCCCAAAATTTTAATCATCAATGCAGTATGTAAACCGTCTGAAATAGGTGTTGCCAAAAGGGCACATACTGACTCTTTTTCCCCTTTTTTCCCTGGGTTAGGGGCTGCCCATCTAGGAGTTAAAAGGTGGCAATTTTCCCATCTTTTTTCATAGTTTAATGGAAATATTTCCTCCAATGATATCCTTTTGTACACCGGGGGCAGAGAACACGTGGTGGGGGGCACGTTCAGAAGGCCCTCCCAGGAGAGTCTGTTTGCAAATTTGGGCACTGGCTTTTCCAATTGACTTCTGTCTCCACAGTTAAAACATTTTTCTTTTGTGGTGACAGCAGCAGCAAAAGCTTGAGCTAGATCATTAGCTTTGTGGGAAGGCTGTGCCCATGTCCTGAATTGCCACTATCCATCTCTCATAATGGTCATCTTTTAAGGCCGGCCGTGCTTGCTTGCATTAAGAATTCATTCCCTCCCAAACAACATTTTTAAGAGGAGCATCTCTCTGGTGGCAGAGTTGGGGATCTTTCTCTCTAGGTTGCTTTTAGTTCTTAAGATAATTCAGACAGGGGTTCCTCAGGTTGTTGCCTAGGAAATAATAAGGAGGAACTGGCCTGGGATTCAGTGGGTGGTGTAATTCAGTCCCGGGCCGTGGAGGGTGCAAGGGCAGACCTGGTCAAAGTACCCCGGGGCCAGTTTTTCAGCCTGCTGCATCCCTATGCTGAAATCTCCTTCTCTTCTTCCAAAGAGCTGTTCATAACACCAGTCTATATTACATTGCCCTTGATTTCTCCGAACCTGTTGGAGACATTCATCTCTTTACAGTGCTTCCCACTGTAAGAATAGCAGACCTGGAAATGAAGATCTACAGAAGCGCCTCCAGTCCTGTGGAGTATTAAGAGAAGCACAAAAGCACTGGAGAATGGACTTCATCCACAGTGCCTGAACACCATCCTCTCTGACTGCTTGCCTGAGTTCTTTCAATTCACTTGCCTGGTATGGGTACAAATTTAGAGGATGACTCTGAATTGGAGCTACATTAATGGGGAACACCTGTAAATGAAGATTTGGGTTGTCCCGAATCCGACACAGTTTTTCTGTAGCAGAAAGGGAAGAAGTTGAAGAAGCGAAGGTGTGTCTGGCCCCTTGAGAGGGAGTGGCTGATAATTAGGGGAAAGGTTAAGGCTAGCTGCTTGTATGTTTTTTATTATCCTGTTCTATTCTTACTGGGTCTGGAGCTTGGGGGCTTTCAGGGGGAATTTTATTGGAGTTCTCAAGGGGAGTTTAGCAGTTTCTTTGGAGGAGAGGGGGATGAGATTTAATTTTGTTGTTTTTCCTTTCCTGGTGAGTTTTGGTGAGAAGGTCCCAAGCATTGTCTCACCGTGGCAATGTGGCAAGAACTTGAGAGATTCTGGAGCATTTTCTCACTGTATAACATTCTGTGCCACACGCATCCAGGATTCTGAACTCCATAAGTCCTGCAGGAGACATCCATAGGGCAATATTAAGAAGTCTCACTCCAAAAGGAGGAAGCTTCCTGCATGGAAAGTTTAACTCCTCGACTCTTGAGGAGCGTTTTTATTTTCTTAGCCTGTGTGCCTTTTTAGTGTGTGTTTGTTACCCATGATAAAAACAGATAGGAAATGCTAGTGGTCAGGGAAAGAGACAGTTCAAAAGACTAACCTCACAGGAAGATAGAATTCTATGGAGATGTGCTGAGCTGGCTGTGTAGAGGACATAGACTTAAAGCAGATTCAAAAGATTAATGTCTTGTGGAAAGGAAGTAATCCATAGAGATTTTAAACACACAGCTGTTCGTGACTAGCCGATTAGGGACGGTATCTCCCCTCTTTTGATGGTAAAACCCACCGAGATTTCCCTCTCATGGGGGAAATCAAGGGTTAAGAGAGAGCCCAAGAAATACCTTGCTTCCTTCTTCCTTTGGTGGAAAGCCGAGCCCAGAGTGGTCAGCACCAGTGTGTCATTGTTCAGGTGTCTTGGAGTCATGCATGCGATCGAATTCCACATGATGTTCTTACCTTCTTGGATCAGCACTAGGTTTCTTGTCTTGCTGCCTGCAGGCCGACAGTCACTAGGCTTCACCTTAAGAAAGAATGGGGGAGGGGAAAAACCGCAAGAGATCACCTGTGGAAAATGGGCAGACTCACACACAGAGAGCCGGGAAGATAGTATCTCTTATTTATTTTCTGTCAGTGAGGTCTATATATTGAGGGTTACTGTTCTCTGGGCAAGGAAGTGAGGGGCAGAAGGAAGGGAAGGATGAGCCACCTTGGTGCTAATTGGGGAGCTTGCAGAGCTCTAGTTTTGTGCAACAGGTAACTAGAGGTGCAACATTTTGCTCAATGCCTCAAGGAAGGGCCATCTTGTCCCTGAACTTTGCAGAGATAGGGCAAAGCAAGAATCAGTGTAATATCCTGAACCTTCCTGAGCTACAGATAACTCAGGAGGCAACTGAATGCCCACAGAGATATCAGATAACCAGAGATCATCCATCACCCAGGACAGGTCTTTAAACAAAGTTCTTTCTTCAAGCAACACAAAAAGTTTAATTCCCACACTTATTTTTTCGTTCTTTCTTTTTTTTTTTTTTTTTTTTGTTTTTTGGGGTCTTTTAGTCTTTTTGAGACAGGGGCTCCCTTTTAGTCTCACCGGCCTGGAACGTTGTTCCTGTACCAGGCTGGCCCTTGAGCTCACAAAAACGGCTTGCCTGCTGCCTTCCAAGTACTGGAATTAAAGGTGTGTGACACCACATCCCAGTTCCCCAAGGTGGCAACAAAACTGCCCCACCTCAAACAAAAGCCAGTCCAAGAATTCATTTCCAGCCCTGAATCTAGTCCACAGAGGCCTCTAAAAAATAGATAATTCCAAAGCAATCACATACCTTTTTGAAGAGCAAACACAACCCAAATGTCATCTAGAAATAGGATCCTTAAACAGTCAACTCAGAGGTTAATTCCTATAAAAATTACCACATGTTATGAAGCATTTGATAGACCATAGACAATAAATTTAGAGATCTCAATAGTATCCAAATTTTAGGCCTTTAAATCAATTGTAAAATATCAATTTTTAAGTGGTCACTGTGCATTTTCTTGTCTGGCATGTGAGCATGAATGCTTCTGTGCACATAAAGGTTTGAAAATTGAAGTGGCCACTTTGTTTGACTGAACCAACATGAGACAATTAGAATGACCAAATTACAAGCACACACAAAAAATTAGACACATGCTTAGACACATGGAAGTTGCTTTCATTAGTCACTAGAGTGGCTACTTTCCCTGTAGGATAAACAGCGTTAGTTTGGGGAGTTGGAATTGGAGGAAGCAAGGGTTAGGAAGAAGCAGTCTCTTAGGAGAATATAAAACTGGTATAACTGCTTTCCATAATTGACTAATAGACATAGGAACTGTGAAAGGATTATTCTCTATTCAGAGCCCAATATAATACTAAAGTCTTTATAAGCTGTGCAATTAAGCAAAATATATTAATACAGGAGAGCTCTGATATCAGCAATGGATTATTCTGCCAAAGAGATGTTGGCCAGGGGACCCAAGCCCCCCCCCAAAAAAAATGTAAAGGCTTCTTGCCTGTAAACTGGGATACCTGCAATAAGAAAGGGGGTAAGGCCCTGCTGTTGAAGACCTGGTGTAAGCATGGGAAAGATGTATTGAGACCACACTCGCAAGTGTACAGTTGGTCTCTGGAATGCCAGAGAGTGTTACCAAAGGCCACTAAATCAATAAAGCAAATATTGGTCTCCTTGAGTCAAGCAAGTCTCCTCCATCAGCATCAGCTATACCTCACCGGCCTGGAAATGATGTGCAACAGTGGCAGCCATATGTCTGTATATCCCAAATATAATTGGTTAGTAGCTCTCTCCTTGGAGAAATAATTCATGGCTGATGCCACAAGCTTACGTCCTCTAGTGGTTAGGAGATGTTATAAGCCACAATAAGACCTTGTCTTCTTTACAGAAAAACTGTAATTCATGGATTAGCATACCATCCAAACATCTGTGTCTATACCAACATAACCTACCATCATAATTAGCACTGTTTAAATGCCTGTACATCTAATTGCTTGTGCTTCATTAGTAGGATTGAATGGTTATTCCTGGATAAACTGCCAACCCATGAAGGGAAACACTGAGCTGATCAGAGTCCAAAATGACATCTCCAGAGAAAGTAGACTGATTTGCTTCTCACCCACTTGTGCTCCTTTTCTAAAGACTAGGGAACAATCTGTGGAAGAGGGGACATGGTAGAATGTAAGGACTACGATTAGGGTGAATTGTGAGACTACAGCAATATAGACTGGACAATTATTTCATCAACATAATTGTACATACAAGCCTCTCCAGTTGGATGGTGGGAGCCTTGGGCTGTGTGGGTTTGGGCATAGCTGCTTGCAAATTGGTTTTACATGAAGGATGCTTGTATTCATTACTTGTTACCTATTGTTTAAAAATCAAATAAATATAAAAAAAGATCCTAAAAAATTCGTATGGAACAACAAAAGACCCTGAATAGCCAAAGCAACCCTGAGTTAAAAGAGTAATTCAGAGGGGAACTCTATACCAGACCTCAAACTATACTATAGGTCTACAGTCATAAAAACAGCCTGGTACTGGCACAAAAACAGACCCATAGACCAATGCAACAAAACTGAAGATCCAAACTTGAGCACATACAATTTTACCCACCTCATATTTGACAAAGAGTACAAAAAGACTCAATGGAGGAAAGACAGCATCTTCAGCAAATTGTGTTGGCAAAACTGGATCACCACTTGTAGAATAAAATTAAACCCCTACCTCTCACCCTGTACAAAAATCAACTCCAAATGGATCAAAGACCTCAATGTGAAGCCCAAAACTCTGAAGGTGATAGAAGAAAAAGTTGGCAGCAATCTACAAGACATAGGCTTGTAGGAAAAGACTTTCTAAATCAGAACAGAAGCTGTGCAGGAAAGAAGGTCGACAATTGACAAGTGGGACCTTATTAATCTCAAAAGTTTCTGTACAGCAAAGAAATAATAAGGGAAGTGAAGAGAAAACCCACAGAGTCAGAGGAATCCTTCACTGCTGATACATCTGACAGAGCATTAACTTCCAGAATATATAAACTACTCAAAAAACAAAGAAGAAAGAAAACAAATGACTCACTCAAAAGATGGAGTAAGAGCTGAACAGATATTTCACAAATGAGGAAATAAAGATGGCTGAGAAACAACTTAAAAAGTGCTCAACATCCCTAATAATTGAGGAAAGGCAAATTAAAACCACTTTAAGCTATCATCTCACTCTGATAAGGCTGGCTAGGATCAAAAAAACAAATGATACCAACTGCTGGAGAGGTTCTGGTGAAAGGGGAACACTCATCCACTGCTGCTGGGAATGCAAACTTGTACAACCACTATGGAAAGCAGTATGGAGAACCCTTTAAAGACTGAAAATGAGCCGGGTGTGGTGGCACATGCCTTTCATCCTAGCACTTGGGAGGCAGAGGCAGGCAGATCTTTGTGAGTTCAAAGCCAGCCTGGTCTACAGAGTGAGTTCCAGGACAGCTGGGGCTACAGGGAGACCCTGTCTCAAAAAGACCAAGAAAAAAAAAAAAAAAAAGAAGACTGAAAACGAGCCTACCAGCTGACCCAGCCATACCACTTCTCGGTTTATACCTGCAAGACTCATCCTACTGCAGAGATACATGTACTGCCATGTTTATTGCAGCTTTCTTCACAATAGCAAAGAGCTGGAACCAACCCCACTGCCCCTCAACCAACGAGTAGAGAAAATGTGGTACATCTACACAATGGAGTTCTATGCAGCGGTAAAGAAAGATGACATCGGGAGCTGCGCAAGCGGCCTCGGAGCTGCAGAGTTGGCTTACTCCTGCAGAGGGCCA
>VZQC01007020.1:2789759-2806778 GCA_009823505.1 Rhizomys pruinosus | reverse complement strand
AAAAAAAAAAAAAAAAGAAGACTGAAAACGAGCCTACCAGCTGACCCAGCCATACCACTTCTCGGTTTATACCTGCAAGACTCATCCTACTGCAGAGATACATGTACTGCCATGTTTATTGCAGCTTTCTTCACAATAGCAAAGAGCTGGAACCAACCCCACTGCCCCTCAACCAACGAGTAGAGAAAATGTGGTACATCTACACAATGGAGTTCTATGCAGCGGTAAAGAAAGATGACATCGGGAGCTGCGCAAGCGGCCTCGGAGCTGCAGAGTTGGCTTACTCCTGCAGAGGGCCAGCAGGAGGGAGGCTTCTGGCAGTGCTGCTCGGTGACACCTGTGATGTCTGCGGAGGCACAGATATGTCTTTCCTCCGGGAGCCAAGCTTCTTCAAAATTGGTATGTGGTCCATTGGTGCTGGAGCCGTGGGGGCTGCCGCTCTGGCTCTGCTTCTGGCCAACACAGATGTGCTTTCTGTCCAAGCCCCAGAAAGCAGCACTGGAGTATCTAGAGGCTATCGACCTGAAAACACTGGAGAAACAACCAAGGACTTTCAAAGCAAAAGAGTTATGGGAAAAGAATGAGGCTGTGGTTATGAATGTGCGGAGACCGGGCTGCTTTCTCTGTCAAGTGGAGGCAGCAGACCTGTATTCCTTGAAGCCCAAGTTGGATGAACTGAGGGTCCCCCTCTATGCTGTGGTGAAGGATCAGGTTGGGACAGAAGTGAAGGACTTTCAGCCATACTTCAAAGGGGAAATCTTCCTGGATGAAAAGAAAGGGTTCTATGGCCCACAGAGGCAGAAGATGATGTTCATGGGCTTTATCCATCTGGGTGTGTGCTACAACTCCTTCTGAGCCTGGAACGGAGGCTTCGCTGGAAACCTGGAAAGCAAGGGCTTCATCCCCCTTATGTGATAAGAGCGGGAAAGCAGGGCATTCTTCTTGAGCACTGAGAAAAAGAATTTGGAGACAAAGTGGACCTGCTTTCTGTTCTGGAAGCTGCAAAGAAGATCAAACCACAGACTCAGACCTCAGAGAAAAATTTATCTCTGATATTCTAAAGACAAATTTCTACCACATTCAAATGTATTGGGGATTCCGTCCCGAGTTTCTACTCACCCCAGCCAGGTCGTCAATTTCCACAGTTATCTGTGAAGAGAAAAATCCATCAATGTGAGCAAAGGAAATCACCGCAAGTTGTTCAGTATTTCCAGTCAGGTTTCGTAAGAAGTTACCAAAAAAGCAGGGTTTTTTTTTTAAAGATTAGAATGGATCTTAAATTTTCTTTTTATTAATTGTATTTATTTATGTATGTGCATGAATGCACTGTCTGCATGCAAGTCGGTGCACCCGTGTCGTGCAATGCCGCGGAGGTCAGAAGAGGGTGTCAGATTCCCCTGGAACTGGAGTTCTCCTGGAACTGGAGTTTCAGACGGTTCTCGGCCGCCATGTGGGTGCTGGGGATCGAACCCGGGTCCTCTGTAAGAGCGGTCGGTGCTCTTAACTGCTAGGCCATCTCTCCAGCCCCGGATTCCCTTCATTTTAGGTAATAACTATGCCGCGAAACTGTGGTTTTTATTACCTGTGGGAACCACGTGCTGGATATTTCCCCTTGGAATATCGAATTCTCCAGCCAGTTCCTCGAAGTCCTGTTTCTGGGCGTTGGTCCGATCACCTCCTCTGCCTGCATCACATGGAACAGAAGACAGAATACGTATATACGAAAAGACCCCAGTAATGGATCTGGGTCACACTGGACCCTTCATCCGACCATCTCGGCAGTATGCAGGTCCCAGGGCAGGAAGTCAGAAGGTCAAAATGGCATCAAAAGTAATCAACAAAATTCAACTGTCCCATCTTGATTCATGGGGTATCCTGATCCAATTAGTGCTCTGTGTGAATTCTAACAATGGCTTCACAGACTATGCAGAGAACAGAATAATTTTATGTGGATGTTACTGCTGTCATTTCAAAAATTTAAATTGTTAGTCATTCACCACGTCCCATGTTGCACCAAGTTCGTTCCTCCCAATTTCCTGGGATTTCTTTATTATTCCTACATAATATATGTGTATGTATATATGTGTAGATGTATATAGGTACATATGTATATATGTGTACATATGTGTATTTATATATGTGTATATATTATATGCGTGTATGTATGTGTATATGTATATAGTCTATATTGTGTGTATATGTGTATGTATATGTGTGTATATGTATATATGTCTATATTGGGTATGTGTGTATGTATATATGTATGAATGTGTATATGTATATGTCTTTATTGTTCATGTGTCTATATGTATATAAGTTTATGTGTGTATATGTGTATACATATATGTGTATATATGTGTATATGTTTAATGTATAGATGCGTATATATGTATATGGATATATAGGTATATATGTGCATATATATTCAAATGACAGTCCATTTACTAGTGCTCAAGTGTATACTTTAGGACTGACCACATAGGATTTCATTACCCATTAGGAAGCTCATCCTTGGAGAAACTTGATTCTCTGTCCCTGAGCATACATTGATTGCCTGTAGTTCTTTATCTGTGAGTGAACCTCGTGAAGTGTTCCCATTCATGCTGACATGTGAACTGGTTGTTTTATTTCTTTAGGACCTGGTTACACTGAGATTGTTGTGATCTCTATAACTGTCTCCATCTGCTGCACAGAGAAGCTTTTCTGGGGAGGGTCAGCAGCAACATGAGCCGATCTTCTGATCATTGTTGATACAGGATGCATTCATTGCCAATGCAATCCAGGTCACACGGGTTGATTGACCATGTTCAAAACTCCTGCCAGTGCCCGAAGCTCGAACTTACCGATGGCCAGAACGATATGTGTTCCCTTTCTATTGCCATCTAAATTAAAGTTGTGGAACATGAAGACATTGTCTGACTTCTCCACCACTTCAAAATAATTCTCACCAGCAACTACAATGAAAACAAAATGACTTAGAGCTCAGGAGCCTTATGGTCGTTTTCTATTTGACAGCAGTTGTTTCATGCTTTTAACTTTACTTAAATTTTACTTTTATTTATGTGTCAGTGTATTTGTGTGTGTGTGTGTGTGTGTGTGTGCATGTGTGTGTTTCACTGTCTATATCACATGACCTCCATATTCCTGGAAACCAGAATAGGGTCAGATGACCTCTAACAGGATTAAAAGTGGTTGTGCTCCACCTGATGTAGGTGCTTGGAACTTAACTCCTATCCTCTGTAAGAACAGTAAATACTCTTAAAGTGCTAAGTCACCTCTCCAGTCCCCAAAGAGCTCTCTCTCTCTTTCTGTCTCTCTCTCTCACACTGTCATATATATGAAAAATGTCCACAATGTCCACAAAGTGCTCACTGTTTGTCCCTCTCCCCTTAGCGGGACTGCATTGCACCTGTTCATGACAAAGGCAGCTTCCTAGAAATTCCCACAAAAACAAAAATATCAAGATTGTAGTGATGGTAATATTTTTCCTTTATTTGTAGGACAATTTAAAGAAATTAGGCTTAAGTTCACTTCCCAAATAAGCATGCAGTCAATGATAAACTGTTTGGGTAAATTTGATGAAAACTTACACCTTGGTTACTGTTTATGGGTATGTGTAATACAAATTAGGCATTATGCTGGACAGCTTTAGTGTCAACTTGACACAACTGGGTTGAGGGAGCCTCAATTGGGGAATTGGCTCCACTGGATTGGCCTGTGGCCACATCTGTGGAGTATTGTCCTGATGGTCGAGCAGTGTGGGAGGGCCCAGCCCACAATGAGTATTGCCACCCTGGGCAGGTTGTTGTGTACTGTATAAGAAGGCAGACTGGGCATGAGCCAGGGGAGCAAGCCAGTGAACAGCATTCCTCCATGGCCTGTGTTTCAGCTCTTGCCTCCAGGTTCCTGCCCTGAGTTCCTGCCTTGGGCTCCTTAAGTGATGAACTGTGACACAGGAGATGTAAGCTGAATAAACCCTTTCCTCCCCAAGTTGGTGTCAGTCAGAGTGTTTTGTCACAGCAATGGAAGACAAACTAGAACAGAAATTGGTACCAGGCGTGGAATATTGCTGTGACAGACTTGACCTTGTTGTTTCGGGGAAGGATTGTGGAGGCGTTTGGAACTTTGGGCTGGGAAGATCATTGAGTGCCTAAAGATTGTTGCTATGGAGCTTGGAGCAGTTTTCCTGAAGGATTTGTAGAAGATGGAGGGCTGGCTTTTGAAGTTTATATTTTCAAAGGGAAGCAGAGATGATCAGGACTCTTTAATCTGTGGGTTCTGGTCAGTTGGGGCTGAAGAATCATCTGTAAGTAACAAAAGATCAGAACCTGAAGGGAAATCTTTGTTGTACTGGGACAATTGATGCTGGTTATCTAGGGCTGAAAAATCAGCTGTAAGTAACAAGAGACCAGCATCACTGTGGTGAATCTTCTGGGAAGAATTTCTTCAGGGTCAGCACACAGAAACTGTATTCCAGAAGGGGCCTAAGCCTCCATCTCAAGCCAGAAGCAGGACTTGGTAATGTGTAAGAGTCTTCTATATGGTTCTGGTGTTGAAATTTGAGGGGGTCATAGAGAACAGCCGAGGCTTGGCACTGTGAGAGGTCAGGAAAGACCATTGGTGGAAGTGCACCTCGGTTGCAGTGAAGACCCCAGGATTGCAGGGGTCTTGGAGAGAAGCTGAGGCTTTGCACCAGGAGAGGTCAGAAGAGACCATTGGTGAAGGTGCTGCCTCAGTTTCAGTGGCAACCCCAGCGTTTCGGAGATGCCACGACCATGGTACAACCACCAAGAGCAGCAGCAGGTGTGGAATGGAGCTGGCGTCGGCCTGCAAGATGAGCTGTGTGTGCCAAGGATGGCAGAGTTGGAGAGGGGGAGCTGCCAAAACCCTTTGGAGCCCAGAAGATCCTTAGTGAATCCCAGGTGTCCAGCCTTGAGCTACTTTGCTGGACTTAGGTTTTGTTTGAGTGTTCCTGATTCTATACTTTGAAATAAGACAGTAGGTTTGTTGTTGTTGTTGTTGTTGTTGTTGTTGTTGTTTTTGGATTTTACAGCAGCCCACAGTTAAGAGACTTTTAATAGACTGAACTTTTAAGCTTTAGGATATTTTAAGTACTGTGGGGCTTTTAAGGTTGTACTGTCTTAGGTTGTGATTGTTAACCTCATAATTTGGGGATAAGAACTGGAAAGCTGGTAGTTTAATAGTGATGTGTTTTGTGTGTCAAGTTGACAAGGGGTCAATTGTGCTGGATAGATTTAATATCAACTTGACAAACCTGGGTTGAGGGAGCCTCAATTCGGGAATTGGCTCCATTGGATTGGACTGTGGCCACGTCTGTGGAGTATTGTCTTGATGGTCGAGCAGTGTTGGAGGGCCCAGCCCACAAGGGGTGGTGCTACCCTGGGCAGATGTGGGAAAACTTAGTTAAGATGGGTTCGATTCTAAGCCAATGGTACCTTGCTGGCTACACCCATGTGGTGGGGTGTAGTGATGAAAATATTTAGTATTGGGACCTGAGAATTGAGTCATGATGGATATTTCAGCAGACATGTTGGAATAAAATCTCTCTCTGCATTTGAACCTCAACCTGCCTACATGTGGTGTGCTTCCCTGCATGGGCTCTCCACATGGGTCATCCCAGGATTAAGTGGGCCCCGCCACAAATCACAGTGGTGACTCCACATCCTCCCAGGTGTAAACATTTTTAGTTATGTAAGACTGTGAGGGCCCTCCTATTTCTAGAAATTTAGGTCCTGGAAGCAAGGGCCAGTCAGGGGATATTTCTTGCGGTTTTATAATTTTTCTGTCTGCCCCTGTATCTATCAAACATTTAAAAGGCCTCCCCCAAAATTTTAATCATCAATGCAGTATGTAAACCGTCTGAAATAGGTGTTGCCAAAAGGGCACATACTGACTCTTTTTTCCCCCTTTTTTCCCTGGGTTAGGGGCTGCCCACCTAGGAGTTTAAAGGTGGCAAATTTTTCCCATCTTTATCATAGTTTGAATGGAAATCTTTCCTCCAATGATATCCTTTTGTACACCGGGGGCAGAGAACACGTGGTGGGGGGCACGTTCAGAAGGCCCTCCAGGAGAGTCTGTTGCATTTGGGCACTGTCTTTTCCAATGACTTCTGTCACCGCAGTTAAAACATTCCCCATTTGTGGTGACAGCAGCAGCAAAAGCTTGAGCTAGATAATTAGCTTTGTGGGAGGCTGCACCCACATCCTGAGTTGCCACTATCCATCTGTCATAATGGTCATCTTTTAAGGCCTGGCGTGCTTGCTTGCATTAAGAATTCATTCCCTCCCAAACAACATTTTTAAGGAGCATCTCTCTGGGTGCAGAGTTGGGGATCTTTCTCTCTAGACTGCTCTTGGTTCTTAAGATAAATTCAGACAGGGGTTCCTCAGGTTTTTGCCTAGGAAATAATAAGGAGGAACTGGCCTGGGATTCCGTGGGTGGTGTAATTCAGTCCCGGGCCTGGAGGGTGCAAAGGCAGACCTGGTCAAAGTACCCTGGGGCCAGTTCAGCCTGCTGCATCCCTATGCTGAAATCTCCTTCTCCAAAGAGCTGTTCATAACACCAGTCTATATTACATTGCCCTTGATTTCTCCGAACCTGTTGGAGACATTCATCTCTTTACAGTGCTTCCCACTGTAAGAATAGCAGACCTGGAATTGAGTATCTACAGATATCTCTCCAGTCCTGTGGAGTATTAAGAGAAGCACAAAAGCTCTGGAGAATGGACTTTGTCCATGGTGCCAGGGCACTATCCACTCTGACTGCTTGCCTGAGTTCTTTCAACTCACTTGCCTGGTGTGGGTACCAGTTTAGAGAATGACCCCGATTTGGAGCTACATTAATGGGGAACACCTGTAAATGAAGATTTGGGTTGTCCCGAATCCGACACAGTTTTTCTGTAGCAGAGAGGGAAGAAGTTGAAAGCGAAGGTGTGTCTGGCCCCTTGAGAGGGAGTGGCTGATAATTAGGGGAAAGGTTAAGGCTAGCTGCTTGTATGTTTTTTATTATCCTGTTCTATTTTTGCTGGGTGTGGAGCTTGGGGGCTTTCAGAGGGAATTTTATTGGAGTTCTCAAGGGGAGTTTTAGCAGGTTCTTGGGAGGAGGGGGTCTGAGATTTAATTTTGTTGTTTTCCTTTCCTGGTGAGTTTTGGTGAGAAGGTCCCAAGCATTGTCTCACCGTGGCCAATAGTGGCAAGAATATGAGAGATGCTGGAGCATTTTCTCACTGTATAACATTCTGTGCCACACGCATCCAGGATTCTGAACTCCATAAGTCTGCAGGGAACATCCATGGGGCAATATTAAGAGTCTCACTCCAAAAGGAGGAAGCTTCCTGCATGGAAAGTTTAACTCCTCGACTCTTGAGGAGCGTTTTTATTTTCTTAGCCTGTGTGCCTTTTTAGTGTGTGTTTGTTACCCATGATAAAGAGAGATAGGAAATGGTAGTGGTCAGGGAAAGAAACAGTTCAAAAGACTAACCTCTCAGGAAGAGAGAGATTCATGGAGATGTGTGGAGCTGGCCATATAGAAAAGAGAGACTTAAAGCAGATTCAAAGATTAATGTCTTGTGGGAAAAGAGTTAAATTCCATAGAGATTTACCACAGCTGTTCGTGACTATCCTGATTAGGGACGTATCTCCCTCTTTTGATGGTAAAACCCACCGAGATTTCCCTCTCATGGGGGAAATCAAGGGTTAAGAGAGAGCCCAAGGAATATCTTGTTTCCTTCTTCCTTTGGTGGAAAGTCGAGCCCAGAGTTGTCAGCACCAGTTGTCATTGTTCAATGTCTTTGAGTCATGCATGCGATCGAATTCCACATGATGTTCTTACCTTCTTGGATCAGCACTAGGTCTTGTCTTCTGCCTGCAGGCCGACAGTCACTAGGCTTCACCTTAGCAAGAATGGGGGAGGGAAAACCGCAAGAGATCACCTGTGGAAAATGGGCAGACTCACACACAGAGAGCCAGGGATATAGTAACTCCATTTATTTTCTGTCAGTGAGGTCTATATATTGAGGGTTACTGTTCTCTGGGCAAGGAAGTGAGGGGCAAGCAGAAGGGAGTGGTGAGCCACCTTGGCTTTAATTGGGGAGCTGCAGAGCTCTAGTTTGTGCAACAGGTAACTAGAGGTGCAACATTTTGCTCAATGCCTCAAGGGAAGGGGCCATCTTGTCCCTGAACTTTGCAGAGATAGGGCAAAGCAAGAATCATTGTAATATCCTGAATCTTCCTGCTACAGATAACTCATGAGGCAACTGAATGCCCACAGAGATATCAGATAACCAGAGATCATCCATCACCCAGGACAGGTCTTACAAGTTCTTTCTTCAAGCCACACAAAAAGTTTAATTCCCACAGCTTTATTTTTTCTTTCTTTCTTTTTTTTTTTTTTTTTTTGGTCTTTTAGTCTTTTTGAGACAGGGTCTCCCTTTAGTCTCACCTGCCTGGAACTTGTTCTGTAGACCAGGCTGGCCTTGAGCTCACAAAGAACTGCTTGCCTCTGCCTTCCAAGTACTGGAATTAAAGGTGTGTGACACCACACCCAGTCCCAAGGTGCAACAAAACTGACCCACCCAAAACAAAAGCCAGTCCAAAAATTCATTTCCAGCCCTGAATCTAGTCCACAGAGGCCTCTAAAAAATAGATAATTCCAAAGCAATCACATTACCTTTTTGAAAGCAAACACAACCCAAAATGTCATCTTAGAAAATAGGATCCTTAAACAGTCAACTCAGAGGTTAATTCCTATAAAAATTACCACATGTTATGAAGCATTTGATAGACCCAGAGACAATGAATTTAGAGATGTCTATAGTATCCAAATTTTAGGCCTTTAAATGCATTTTAAATATCAATTTTTAAAGTTTGCACTGTGTTTCTTGTCTGGCATGTGAGCATGAATGCTTCTGTGCACATAAAGGTTTGAAAATTGAAGTGGCCACTTTGTTTGACAGACCAACATGAGACAATTATAATGACCAAATTACAGCCACACACAAAACTTAGACGCATGCTTAGACACATGGAAGTTGCTTTCATTAGTCACCAGAATGGCTACCTTCCCTGTAGGATAAACAGCGTTAGTTTGGGGAGTTGGAATTGGAGGAAGCAAGGGTTAGGAAGAAGCAGTCTCTTAGGAGAAGCATTTGAACAGAAGAGTTGTTTTCAAAACTGTGTTCTCCAATATTATACTAAACATGGGTCTCTTCTTGCTCCTGATTTAATTTGTCTGGTACTTAGAAATCACTGCCCTGAAAGTAGTTTTTTAGCGCTGATGATTCATGGTTCAGATTCCTGAGGTGTATGATTAAATTACCAGAGTTGGTGAACATGTCACCACATGTTTTGCACTTGTAAATCCGAAGCTTGTAGATAATGTGCCGGAAACCCTCATGTTATTTTTATATTCCCCGAAGGAAGTGAAAGTGGCACTACATATCTAGCACCAGAAACAGCATTTACCTTCATGCTTTAGGTGATGTATCTTTAGCAGGTAAGCCCTGGTGAACTTTTTCCCACAACTATCACACTGAAATAGTTTAATTCCAGAGTGGATAAGCATGTGCTGTTTCAGGTTCTGAATACCGCTGAATCATCCACAACAGGTTGGACACTGAAAAGGTCTGTCTGGACCAACTGGATTTGGTTGTTCTGTACTGTGGTCATCATCAACCATATGAGCATTGGAGATAGAAGTATTTTGGAGTGTAGGCAACCCCTCCGTAACTCCTTCATATACTGATCCTATAGAGGAAGACTGTGGACTAATCAGAAGGTCCTCTTGGACCTGTTTACTTCCTGGAACTGTCTGCTGATCACTCAGCAAGCTCTGCGATATGATGACAGGCTGGGACACTTCATCATGGACCTCCTCATTACTTAATCTTTCTACTTTGCCCTGTATATCTTCTTAGGTACCAGAGGCAGGGTAGTTTATGCGCTCTCACAAGTCACATAATCAGCCATTATTTAACCTGTCTCAGATGGAACAAGTAATTCTAAAGTTTGGTATTTTCTGCCTCCTTAGATTTCTCAGGCTGAATTCTTCAATCAGTTCCAAAAGAGAAAGTCCAGGAAAAAGCTAAAGAAGAAACAACTGGCTAATTTCAATTTTCTGCATAGAAAGCTGAAGAATTCAATACCTGGGGTGAATTTGTTTATGTGCTACATTTTACAGGACTCTCAGGAGGCATAAATATGTAGCTTTTGCATTTTCTTCTTGATTCTCTGCAGACGGGAATGGTTCTTTCCACCACACTGCATTCTGAAGACACTGCAGAAATGTTTCCATCTAGAGAAGTAAAATTGTAGTTAGAATTATTTTCTTGTCCAGAATCTAGATGTTTTTCTGGTTGGGTATTGGTTGTATTCCATAAATTACTTGATTTCATGAATTCTGAGCAGGTACTAGAAACACTAAACATTTGCATATAGCTAGCTGCAGCTAGAACATCAATATTTTCTGTGTTAACTGACAGAGTGGCTGTGTAACCATGTTCTAAAAGGGGTATAAAGCCAGTCGCTGTAATGATGCAGATCCAACACAATTTTATTCTCATCCTCTGCTTGGCCTACAAGTTTGGTGCAAAAGAAATCACTGCAAGCTGCTAGTACCACCTTATGAACCCGGGAGATTTTGTCCTGGACAAGAATAGTGATATCACAAAAATGTCCATCATTTTGTAGCATATTTAGTTTTTCAAGCATTTCCTGGCTCTGGGAAGAAGAGCTATCACTAAACGTTTTCACACCCATCTTTTCCTAGCTCTTCTACAAATGCTCGTCAAGGATGCAAATGAATCAGAAATGTCCTATGGGCGGTGTGGCAGGGGGCCTGAGGCCGGCTACTGCTCCTCCTCCTTCCCTCTAGGCTGAGGCTGCAAAGTGGCAGCAGCAGCCACATCTCAGTGGAGACAACCCAGGGGAAGGGGGCAGAGTGCTCTACTGGCTCCTCTCCTCCCCAGCTCGGGAGGCTCTGGGACCCTATCTCACACCTCCGTGCCTAGGTCCAAGAGCAACCTGGGCCCAGAGGCCCATGGCGGCGCTGCTCAGTGGCTTGCCTGAGAGGAGCAATAGCACTTTTTGACATAGTCTGCAGGAAAACACAATCTCCAATCTTTTACATGAAGAGAAGGCAATTGCAGTGTTTCCTAAGGTGCCCTCTTGGGGATCTTTCTGGAAGCATTCTCCCTTTCCATGCTGAGCTCCTAACAGGGGTCTGAGAAATGTTCTCACAGTATTAGAGTCATATCTATATTCAGTATGTAATTTCCCATGTATGGAAAGCACATGTAACAACTATGTTGTATCAAGAAGTTCTTACTACTAAACAGTAAGATATTTTTTCAGTACTTATAGTGGAAAAGAAATTTGTTTTCATTGAGTGTTCAATTGCATAGACTGAATGCAGAATTGTTTGCATAAAAATCAATTTATTTACTTAAAGGAAAATATGTTTTGAAGAAGAAACAAATCCACATGCCAGTGACTCTTGGTTTCCAGGTGATATCTGAAGATAATGTGAGAGAAGTGGATGAATCTTCTTCATTCCAAAGATATGGATTTGATGAAGAAGATGGTTCAGAAACTATATCTGAGCTGTAAAAATCAGAAAAAATAATAGCTACATGTAGGTGGCCTAATGCTATGTCACTAAACTTCTGAAAATGTTAATAAAACCTAAACTGATGAGTGAATAAGGCTCCCCTGTGACCAGCAATGGAAATCCCCCGCCTTTATGAGAAGCCCACCATGATGACTCTAACATCCAACAGTGAAACAAAAAAAATGACTGCTAGATTGCATTACCTTTATCAGGTTATTTGTGAACCCCAAAATAGAATAACACAACACGAGTCCTACCAAAAGAAGAATGTGAAAAATAATTTAAGCCAACATAAATTCTGAGTTTTACTCACCCAAAGGACGACTTCAATGATCACAAGTGTCTGTAAAGGATAAGAACAAACACAGATAAATCATTGACTGCATTTCCTGTATCTAAACGTTATTTAAAAGTTATTAATTTTAAAATGGCTATCTTTTAATAGATAAAAATCCTTTTAAACAAGAATTTCTCTGATTATGGATGGATTTCGTTGGGTGATAAAGCAGGACATTGCTGGTGGGGACTGCATACTGAATATTTTCCTTTACAATGCCATTCTTCTCAGCCAGTTGATAAAATTCCTGCAGCTGTTCCCCAGTCACGGTTGTGTCTTTTCCTGTATTACAGGAAATGTAAGGGGATGGGATGCTCAGTGGGGTGCCAGGAGCTTGTAATAGTTCTGGAACTTACAGCAATGCACCCACATATTTCTCCTTAATTATAAACAGGATTGACATGTGTGTTTCTACTGTACATAATAGTGTACTATAATCCTCAATGAGTGTGATCATATATGTGGTCTTTTCTTCCAGATCCACATTCACATTATAAACGGACATGAGTCTCTCTGTGAGTGGAACCACTTGGAAGATGCTTAAGCCAGTTTTTTCAGCTGAGCCAAAATGAAGCCAGCAGTGAATGCAAATATGTTTCTTTTCCATTTATATGAATTACTTATATCATAATTAATAATTGTTTTTACTTCCATGTTTGCTTAACAGATATCCTGTTCCAAGTGTTTATAATTATCTATGATAGCTCCCCATGAAAGGAGAGAATCATTTTCCTTTCAAGCAGCCTAAAACAGAAGAGTTTCCACCATTTAAAATTAACTAAACATAAGGCTGTCCCGTGTAAGATCAGATCATGAAAAATCCTAAATTTTGTGCAATTATATATATTGATTGAATACATGTCAATCTGTATTCAAAAGAGCTCTCCTTTTATTGCCAAAATTTCAGAAATAATTACTTATAAATCTTTAAAAAATTGTGTAAACATGATACATAATTGTATTTTGATTGGCTCTGTTGAGTAAGAATCAGAATCAGGGAATTGTGACCAAACCAATACCATAGCCCAAAGTATATAAGTCTCAGTAGAATAAAGTATTTAATTAATCAGTTATTAAATAATAATAATATTGGTGCTTGTGACTTATATATAGTTATTTTTATCTTTCAAAATGTTTAATATACTTAGTAATTGGAAGTATATAAATTAAATTTAGTTCAAAGTTAGATTTTCACTCTTGGTCTCTAGAATAATCATTGGCTTTCTTTCTTTTTCTTAGTTACAAAAGAGTCATATTTCCAAAAAGTCTGTACTCACATTTGAAAAACTCATAAAATTGTCATCTATGTATCACACTCCATGTGATGGTAGTAAGCTCTCATAGCCCCCCCTTCACTTGTCTTCTCCACATCATTAGCCCTTGTGTAAAGGGTGCACCCGGCCCCATTCACCTAGAAAGGAAAGAGCCCAGTGGGACTATATTAGAGTTAGAGGATATATTTTTACTTCTTACCTATCCCACACTATCAATATCACCTTTAGTTTATCTCAACTGAAAAAAATAAATTCTGCTCATGCCATGCAGCCTTCTCCTTTCAGAGTAAAATCCTACAGCATCAGATCTTAGCTTTCATTCTCATGAATAACTGTGATATCATGTTTTGAAAAGAATATCATTGTGTCATGGAAACTATGCTGTGTCTAAATGATAACGTCTCAGCTCAGATTTCTGCATAGGCAAACAATGTTACAGGAACAGCGATACATGCAATGGCATGAATTATATTTATTGTTTAATTGAAGCAAAATCATATGATGACCATGCTTAGTCCTGAAATACATTATGTGGACAAGTGTGATATAGTCACACAAACTAATGTGAAATACACACACACACACACACACACACACACATACACACACACAACGCACACATTCACAAATTTCCCCCAGATGTACTTCTTCTCATACCTGATTAGGTGTAAGATCAAGGTCTTCACCATGAATCAGACCAAGTATCAGAGCAAGAAGAAGGAACTTCATCCTGGTGAGATTCTCCAAATATATCCGATGATGGAGACAACTGGGATCATTTATGTCTTTTTTTTTTTTTTTTTTTTTTTTTNTTTTCGAGACAGGGTCTCCTTGTAGCCCCAGCTGTCCTGGAACTTGCTCTGCAGACCAGGCTGGCCTTGAACTCACAAAGATCCACCTGCCTCTGCCTCCCAAGTGCTAGGATTAAAGGCATGCGCCAACACGCCCGGCAATGTCTGTCTTTTATAGTTCTCATGTTTGACCTCTAACGAAGCAAGAGTTCATCATGAAGCCTTGTTAACATTCCTCCAGAGACTCGTGTGTGTGCATGATGATTTGTACATGAGTTTCTGCTAGTTCATTCAGGAGATTAGAATTAAGATTAAGAGGATGTACAGAGTTGAACTTTAAGAAGACTGTGAACGTGAGAGATGGCCAAATGGTAGAGATATTCGTGTCTCTGAAGTCCAGGTAATCATGGGAACTAAAAAGTCTAAAAACACATCTCCCTAATTATGATTTTGTCATATATTTGAGAGAATATTCTTAAACTGACTTTCTGAAATTAAATAGCAGATGGCCTTGTTTTAGTGAATTATATCATGGAAATTTGTATTCTGAATCATTATTTCCTTAGAACTCTATAGACTGAATCTGTGTCCATAGAAATTTATATCCTGGATCATCTTATCCCTATAGCTTTGTATCTGGAGACATTATAACATCAATACCTTTTCTCCTGATCATACTTAAAGATTTGAATTTTGCATGCATGAAGGAGATCCAGAGGAGTCCATACTTCTCACCAAAGAACCCTTGACATTTGACCAATGTGGGAGCTATTGTCAGTGTTGTTTATGGGATCTTAGTGGGGAGGGTTGACTGTGCTGTAGAGGACTGGCCGACACCCATACGTTATAGGCTGAACTGGCCTGACTCAGTTTCTTATAAACGTTTCATCAGAACATATAATTCAAAGAGATAAGGAGGGCGCGATCTCATGATGATTGTTATTGAGATATGAATATGTATCTTTTATTTTTTACTCATGTGAATATTGAGGGACAGTCTTTCTCAGTTTTCCCCAGTGTAAAGGAACTTGGATATTCATGGAAAAGATTTTCTGTAGAGCTGTGCTTGTTATATGATGGGATATTTTTACTACGGCAATTAGTGAATAAATATTTTATAATTATTTGCTTTTTCATGAACATTGTGAGAATTTCCCCAGCTCTAAATTGTTGTCAGTGATTTGAATTTCTTGTATAATGTAATGATCATTGACTTGAAGATTTCAGTAGACAGTCAACCCCTGGCTGGCATGTTCCTCCTTCCTTGATCCCAGATACTTGGTCCCTTCTGTCTTAATCCTATTTTCTTCCTGGGCATTCCATGAGGAATCCTCATTACTCTGTTGCAATGAAATCATTATTAAATGCTTAATTTGCTGTTTATACCCAAATTTACACATGTCTGATATATTAATTCTCAGGTATTTTCATGAAATAGATTTGTCTCGTATTTCCTGCTCCCCAACACTTCCCAGTCAGAGCCAACCAACCATGCTGCTCAGGGTACACTAACTTCCCAGTCAGACCAAACCATGTTGCCCAGTGGACAGGGACTTCCCAGTCAGACCCAACCATGCTGCCCAGGGGACACTGACTTCCTAGTCAGACTCAACCATGCTGCCCAATGGACACTGACTTCCCAGTCAGACCTGACCATGCTTCCCAGGGGACATTGACTTCCCAATCAGACCCAACCATGCTGCCCAATGGACACTGACTTCCCAGTCAGACACAACCATGCTGCCCAAGGGACACTGACTTCCATGTCAGACCCAACTGTGCTGCCCAGGGGACACGGACTTCCCAGTCAGACCAAACCATGCTCCCCAGGGGACACTGACTTCCCAGTCAGACCCAACCATATTGCCCAGGGAACACTGACTTCCTTTTAAACATTGATTTCAATTTATGCTGCCCAAATCTTCTTCGAATACAGAGATATTGGTAGAGGCATTTCCAACCCTGGTCTACAGTTATCCAACAGAGCTTTAATAATGAAAACAGAATGGTACTTTGATAAACACAGAGAACAGATTTAAATCTGCTAGTTTACAATCACCTGACAGCTTGGGAGAAAAACAATATATCCAGTAAATGGATCTGCAGAAAGAGTTTTGGGACTTCTAGAAGAAGGCCGGTAGGTGCTTGTCTTTCACACGTAAATGTAAGTCCAAATTCATCTAGAACCTCAACATAAGTATATACAGACTAAATCAGATACAAAAGGAAGTATGGAATATGTTGGATCTGTTAGGCACAGGAAAGACTTTCTCATCAGCATTCCTACAGGACAGGCATTTAGTCAAAAAACCACAACCACATGAAACCAGAAAGCCCCTGTACAACCAAGGACACTATCTGTATTAGTCACTTTTCTGTTGCTGGATAAAACACCATGACCAAAGGAACTTATAAAAGGAAGAGTTTATTTGAGCTTACGATTGACAGTTCCAGGGAATTAGAGTCCATTGTGGCGGGAGGCATGGCGGCTGGAGCTGGAGCAGCAGGCCGAGGGTCACGTCTCACAATGAGCACAGGAAGCAGAGAGAGCAACTGGAGACCACAAGGCTTGTTAAACTCACTAAGCCTGCCCCCAATAACGTACTTCCTCTAGCATGGCCACACCTTCTAAGACCTCCAAGAACAGTGCCACCAACTGGAGACAAATGTCTGAATACTTAAAGCCTATGGGGGACAATCATTCAAACAACCACATTATCATTCCAGTGAATAATTAAATAAAAATATTTATCAGATATATCTCTGAGAGTTATATATGTAATACAGAAAGAATTCAAAAAACAAAAGTCAAAACGCACCCAAACAGCTCAATAAAAATTTGGAAGATAAAATACCACAGAATCCTTTAAATTTAAAATACAAATGGCTGAGTAATTCTTATAATTTTTTAATATCTTTAGTCACGCAAATTTGAATGGCCCAGTGATTTCATTTTACTACACATAATGTTTAATGTGTAAAAAAAAAAAAA
>VZQC01007020.1:2697923-2774947 GCA_009823505.1 Rhizomys pruinosus | reverse complement strand
TCCTTCAGCAAAACTGCTCCAAGCTCCACAGCAACGATCTTTAGGCATTCAATGATTTTCCCAGCCCAAAGTTCCAAATGCCTCCACAATCCTTCCCCAAAACACAAAGGTCAGGTCTGTCACAGCAATACCCCACTCTTCTGGTACCAATTTCTGTTCTAGTTTGTCTTCCATTGCTGTGACAAAACACTCTGACCAACACCAACTTGGGGAGGAAGGGGTTTATTCTGCTTACATCTCCAGGGTCACAGTTCATCACTTAGAGAGCCCAAGGCAAGAACTCAGGGCGGCAACTTGGAGGCAGGAGCTGAAGCACAGGCCATGGAGGAATGCTGTTCACTGGCTTGTTCCCCTGGCCCATGCCCAGCCTGACCTCTTATACAGTACACAACAACCTGCCCAGGGTGGCAACACCCATAGTGGCTGGGCCCTCCCACATTGCTCAACAATCAACACAATACTCCACAGATGTGGCCACAGGCCAGTCCAAAAGGAGCCAATTGAGGCTCCCTCAACCCAGGTGTGTCAAGTTGACACTAAAGCTATCCACCACACTATGTAAATAAATACTACAATACCACAAAGATATAAATCAGTAAATACACCATGATATTTGAATTGAACTACACTGCCAGAGGAAAGTTCAGGCAATGTATTTGAACACATAGAAATTCAGATATACCACTCTGGTAGTTTTTGTAGTATGGAATATTTAGAGAAACTAAGACAAAAAAGTAAATGCTTTTACATAAACGTCAATCACACATACGCTTTGTTTTTGTAAGCTCAGGCTTATAAATTTATCAATTGTATACCAATAACTCCATTAATTTAACTGGAGATTTGATTGAAATTTGACTATGTGAATTTTATGATTTTTTAGTTAATATATATTTGTCTTATATTTATGGACCTAATGGAAATTAATCAAGCCTTCATCATTTACAGAGTGTCTCTATGTGTGCTGTTTGAATTTTAAAATCAGTTCAGCCCTTCGTCATTTACAGTTATTTACAGATCATGGTGCAATGTTCAATAAGGAACAATAAATCAATTGTGAAAATTGAACTAGGTAAGAATTACGTCAGCAGATGAGCATATACCGTAATATGGATTTGGACAGCATATCTGAGTTAATAATATCTTGAATAACAGAAATTTCACAGCTAATCAAATTAGATTTATTAGTGAATAAGACAAAACATTTTGTCTTAGGAGTTTCCCACAAGTCTCTGGGGCTGATTTTTTAAAAAAGTTTATTACCATACTAAATTTTATAATCTTCAATTGTTTATAAAACTAGTGTTTTATTACATTTGGCAGTGGAAAGTGAATCCTGCATTGTCCTGGGGAAATTTCCCAATGGAGTTCTGGAAAACTTCACCAAGAATTAGTCTCCACAGTGAAAACTTTACCAAGTATTAGTCTCCACAGTTCAGTAAATGAAGGAACAGAATTTGAACACCCTACTATGCACCTTCCCTCCTGTAGTATAATATAATCATTATAATTCCCATGAGAGGACTTTTATCATCTACTTCGAGGGTCCAAATTTAGCTATGGTTGAGTAAAAATCATAGGACATTTTTATCTGAGATCGGTGTCAAACATTAACTGGAGCTGGATGAGTATTTACCTCTTGGTGATTCAAAGGCTCTTGCATAACCTTCTCTTGTCTTGCTCTCCAGAGATTACTCTGTAATTTCCCTTACCTTCCTCTCTACTTGACCACTAATGACAAAATAGTCTTGTGAGATTCGTTGCTTTTCTTACTGGTGAGAGGTCATTTTTCTTGTATCAATTCTCCCTTTATTGATAGCTCAAGAGAAATTTGCAGCTATTTTGATCTATTTGCTCATACTGATGGGATTTTAGAATACCCAATAACCTTGATGATTATTTTTTTTGGCCTGTTTATTCTCATTCTACTTGTGCAGAAACCACCCTCCACACAATCTCTAGAGTAAATATTGGCCCCTCATGTTTCAGGCAAGGCAGCCAAGATTTTAATGGTTATATAATTGAAGTTAAATATTAGTAAACTTGTGGACTAAACCTTTAATATCCCCATAAACATTCCCACTGAGCCTCTGAGAAGTTAACAGTTTGTCAGTCCAGGTTCCAATTCTCATTCCAGATGGGAGGCAAGCACGGTACTGCTCAAGGTAATTCCCTCTGAGAGAAAGAACTGGCCTCACCTCACCAGTCCAGCTCTCTGAACTAGTATCCCAGTTAGTGCTCTGTTACCCTTATGAAGCCTCATCATCAAAACAATCATGGTGAAGAAAAAGGTTATTGGACTTGCATGCCCAGATTACAGTCTATCATCCAGGGAAGTTAGAGTAGGACTCCAGGTCCAAAATTGGAGGCATGTTGGGGGTTGGTGGCTCCCCTTCTCTGGGTCTGCCATCCACAACAAGACCAGGTAGTGAACTGGGCTTCGCCAGCTGTCATCCACACAGGACACTGTTTATATCTGTTTAGCCCAGGATTCCGAAATCTGCATTACGATGGTGTCTGCACTTCAAGTAATGCCTCAGCTTCATAAAAGCCCCGCCCTGGCCTCCCAAACAAGCTACACTCTCTCCCAGTGTTACTTCACTCCTCACACCCAGAGAATAAGTGTCTGTGAGGCTCCCAACTTTGAAGTGACATCTTTATACTGGAAACTTCTAGAGCTAAAGCTCACAGAACACAGTGGGTCAAGGGGGTAGAGTGAATACTAATACACTTCTCACTTCTCATCAGGGAAGCATCCTCATATATCACAAGGCAAGGTACACAATGCCATGACTGACCAAAGTTCGGGGAAATACACTGGTCAGTTCTCCTATATTGAACTTCACCCACCTGGGGATAATAGACATAATGGAAGGTATAGAAGAAAAATTTTAATAGCCTTGGGAGGAGATGCCTGAGATGATGGCAAGAGAGACTCATGGGCTCCTGGGAGCTTCCTCTTGATAACTTACAGCAAAGTCACAGCCTCCTGAAGACCCAGGCCAACTGAATTAGACAGAAATCACCATAAAAGCTGGCAGTGGGCAACAGGCACAACGCTGGCAGCAGGTGAGGAGGAGTAGATTCTGCTTAAAAGAGCATCAGTAGGGGGCTGGAGAGATGGCCTAGTGGTTAAGAGCGCTGACCGCTCTTGCAGAGGACCCGGGTTCGATCCCCAGCACCCACATGGCGGCTGGAACTTTAACTCCAGTTCCAGGGGAATTCGACGCCCTCTTCTGACCTCCTCTAAGGAGCTGCAGGCTTTAGCTTGCTTACGCTGAGCTTCCTTACAAGGAAGTTGACTCTGTGAATTGTCACCTCGAGCCTTTTTCCAAGAGCTGGGTGCGGATGTGCAGTAAAAGTCACCAGATACTCCAGCCCGATGTCTCAACTCAGTGATTTTGCAAAAACAGACCCTCCTCTGACGCCAGAGAGCCCGATCAACTGATTACCCTGCTTTACACTCCCCCTATATGCTTCCCACCTTTTGCCAAATATATACTGCTGTCATAATTCAATAAATCAGACTTTGACAACCTCGCAAAGTTTCGTTCTTTTCTCTCGCTCATCTCCACAGGTTTTGGGGTCCTTCTTGGGTACCCAACATTACATGACCCGTAGACAGGGTCAACCTCTGCGGGATTGCACGACACGGGTGTCCAAACCTACATGCAGCCAGTACATTCATACACATACAAGAATAAATAAAAAAATTTCAAAAAAAAAAAAAAAAGAGCATCACTAGGCAGGTGACCAGGATCCAGTGGATGAACTCACACTGAGGGGTATCTGTGTGGACAACCTTGACTCC
The DNA here is from genome assembly GCA_009823505.1 of Rhizomys pruinosus. Taxonomy (NCBI): domain Eukaryota; kingdom Metazoa; phylum Chordata; class Mammalia; order Rodentia; family Spalacidae; genus Rhizomys; species Rhizomys pruinosus. The sequence continues at coordinate 2,771,136 of VZQC01007020.1, read as the reverse complement.
ATACACTTTTATACACATGTCAAAACCCAGCCTGTGGGAGATGGAGAGGGAACAAGGAAGGCAACTGAATATGATTGGTATGTACTGCATGAAATCCACAAAAAATCAAGAAAAAATATTGACAGAAAATCATTTAAAATATTCTAAATATATGATCTAAACAGATATGAGAATTGATGCTTAATATCTTTTAACTTACATATTCAGTATTCTGTGAGTTATCATGGTAAGTGGGTTCAATTATATTAATATATGATATACTTCCAACTCCCGGGCTGCAGGTGACATCCAGACACTGTGTGGTCATTTTCCACTGGAAGGGAGCACTCTTGGGAGATGCAGCTTTTCAGTGGTTGTTTATATGTAATCATCTTTATGTCATTAGATATGTTACACTAATATTCGTGGGAACACTTTACCCCTTATCTGTTCTCAAGGGCACAGCATTTATTCTTGGTCCATTTCATTGTCCCCCTCCCCAAGCCACAGTCACAGACCCAGCCTGGTAAATGACAAAGACTTTGGTGACCACGTTGAGACCAAAAAGCTTTGGTCTGAATTGTAGGCAACAAATCCCATCTCCACACCCTGATTTTCAGGGAGTTCAAACAACACAGGGCAATGTATGAATATATGTCACAAGAAGGAATTTTTTACTGTAAAACAGAACCCAGTGTTCTAAGCTAAAATCTTCACTGTATATATCTGTACTGACCAGATGCTTGAAAACTTGGATGCACAGTTAGTTGCCATAGGTCGGGAAAAAGAAGAAGAGAATCAGAATATTCTACCTGCACCCTTCCTCCTGCAGCATGATATTATTATTGAGAGCTCCCTTTAGAGGCCCCTTTTCATCATCCACTTCAGCTGTTAATATCTGGGTCAAACCTACTCAGGAGCTGCATGACTTGTTGCCTCTCGCAATTCATAAGGAATGCACACACATAATCCTTGAATTTCTCTCACAGGATCCTCCTGAGTTTCCCTGATCTTCCCCACTGGCTGAGGAGCCTCGAGGAAAGGATCTTATCAGACTTTCTGCTTTTCTTCCTGGAGATAATAAAGATTTTTATTCTCTTAGTGTGGTTATTTCATTTCAGTGATTTATTTATCTATTTGGTTTTTTAATTTAATATTTATTTTTGTTCTTTTTGAGATACCATCTCCCTGTTACCCAGGACGTCCTGGAGATGGCTATGGAGAACTGTTCTGGCTCATCTTCCTGTGATTTGCCTGCCTCTGCCTCCCAAGTGCTGGGATCAAAGTCGTGTGCAACCAAGTCTTGCTTCACTTTCTACTTTATTAATGGGCAAAAAAGTCAGCAACTATTTGTATGTGTTTGTTCATACTGATGCAATTTTAAAATATTTTATGTATTATTTTTATTTTATGTTCATATGCGTATTTTTCATGCATGTATAAGTGTCCCAGTGTCCTGCCAATGCTCCTAGGTATCAGAAGAAAGTATCGGATCCTGAAAATGAGTTATTAATGACTGTTAACTGCCATGTGGATGCTAGAAATTGAATTCAGGTCCTCTGCAAGAGTTGCCAATGCTGTTAACCCCTGAGTAGTCTCCATATCCCAGTGATGTTATTTTTTTCTGGTTCTGTTGGAACCAAAATCCATAAAAACCTCAGAAGTCAATATTGGAACATGTATTAGAGATGTCAGGTAAGCCTTAACAGTTATTTAATTTATGTACTGTCATGTTTAATTCTGTATTTGAATAATAATATCATCAAATTTCTTCTTGGTCCTCTTTGAACCTTTAAAATTTGTCAGCCCAGATTACATTTCTCAAGCTTCTGAAGATGTAAGCATGATATTGCTCTTAGTAAGTCCCCCTCCTTTTTTTTGTATCAGATACCTGGTTGTATCTTTGTTTCAGATGCTGAAAGGGTGTAATCAGTAGGTGGCAGTGTAGATCCATTAAGATGTTCAATGAATTGTTTTAATTTTTAATAGATAACCCATAACCTTTGTTGAAATTGAATAATGTGTTGACTGTTTAATATAAATCTACGTCTTGAGAAGGAAGGGCCAAGTTCCAACTCAGAGGCAATGTTTTTACTAGTATTATAGCTGTTAACATTAAAATATACTTAGAATATAAGTACACACATCCATACACATGTGTGCATGCACATATATATACAGACATACATAATAAAAAAAAAGTTTTGTTAGGTTGATCTGCAAGAGAGGAAAGTAACATTATTGTTTGATGTTCAGTGAAAAACATAATTTTTTATAATTTGTCATAGGATTATTTTTACATAATTAGAATAAAGGTCTTGGTAACACAAAATACCTGAGATCCATATGCCACTTCTTGGGTCCATTTCCAACCACTTGGCTTCAATGAACTATCACTAAAGTCTACTCCTATTCTTTCCTATCCTGTCCCTCCTGGTTAACTATGCCTAGGCTGTCTCTAGGCTAAGTCTAAATATTCCTATCCTATTTATAAATCAAAAGATTGAGGAGGGTTCCCAAAAGTAGACAGTTCAAAGTAGTTCGTAGTCTTAGACTGATTTATCTTGTCTTATTTTTAAGGACTTTGGAAGAATAATAATTATCCATAATCACAATAATTATAACCATTATTAATTATTATTAATTATCAATGATTATTAGCCATTATTAGCCAAAATTATCACCATTAATAATTTTGTGAATAATAATTGTCAAAAATAGCCAACAACAATGAACAATTTATTAGACTGAATTATTATCAATAATTATATTCAGTAACAATAATTATAACTATTAATAACAATTACCAACAATAATCAACAATAATTTAACATTAAACTGAATATTATGCATACTATCAACCAAATTAAAAATTGTCCACACTAAGGGGTGTAAAACAAACATTCTTTATGAGTTGAATCTATCTTTGTTTACAGTTGGCTCATAATTAGATTTAAACCTGTAGGATTATAATGAATTAAAAGCAGGAACTTGCATTCATTCACACATACACACAGTTTGAAGATGAGCTTAAAGAAACATAAAACAGCTTTATTAAAAATTTTTGCATTTAGATTGAACCAAAATATCAATTCATGTTGTTAAAGAGGCTTTTACTTATTGTTCTTAAAAAAAAGAAAAAAAGAAAAAAAAACAAAACAATTCATCAGAGCAAGTTTCTTTTGTTAGAACTCCACGGCCTGTAAACTCTCCTAAAATTCCATCTATTTTGTCTCCAAAATGCTGAAATTAAAAGACTGTTACTTTAAGTCAAAATTTAAAGTCATGATTTAGATAAATTGTTAAGATACCATGTGCTCAGTTTCGCAGCTGTTATGCACACAGTAGACAGGTTGGTGGCGCCAGAGCACAAACCAAGTGTAATCAGGAATTCTGTGGGAAAAAATCTTTAAGGTGAAACACATTTAAAAAGAGCAAGATAAAGTTAAATCAACGAATTAATTTTAATTGTGCATATATTTTTACTCAAAAGATATCTAGGGTACCCGGGGGTTAAGTAAAAATATTACATTTTAAGTTAAACATGGTGAAATAGATTTGAATTATTTAAGTAGTACTTAAGCTAGCTGAACCCCAATTTTGAATCCACAAATAGCCAGCAAGTTTAGGTACGAGGAGTTAGATTTAGAAATAGTTACCTAAAAACACACAAGAAGACAAGAGAACAATAAACTTTTATCTGAAAACAGATTTTGTGTACAAAATTTAAGAGAAAGGTATTAAGTGGCCATGGTTTAAAGTTAACTGGAAAATAACTGCTATTTGTAGGGTGGTTCTTGTGAAAGGCCTTAATTTACATCAGAAAGAAGTGGGCTCCAGCCTTGGCTGAGCCATAGAGCCACCTGGAGAAAATTTACATATGAACAAGTTAAAGCTGGAACTGAACCTGAGGAAGTGGTTCCTCACAGTAGGGGATGAAGTCTAGTTTTTTTTGGGGGGGGGGAGGGGGAAGTTAAAACCAGAAAGTTTTATTTTGTACCTGTAGAATTATGAAAAATGATTCCAAGGCCAAGCACGGCTACTAAGCCTTGATATTAAACTCAGTCTTGAAGTCAATGACTTTTATAGCCTGCAGGAGTGACCAAGCCAGGAGGCACATGCCTGGAGGGAATAGGATACCATCTCTGAGCCAAAGCAGAGCCTGGCAGTTTTCTTCCACGTGTGCAAAGCCACATGTTCCCAGATCACCCTCCCATCCACTGAAACCAGCAGGAGAGGATGACTAGTGACTCACTGCTATAGGACATATAGGAAGGTGCCCATGCAGCACTCTAAGACTTATATCTTCCTTAGAGGGTAAGGGCCAAAATATTGTCCCTTCAAATTCCCTTTGCCAAATCAGATTGGAGTTTTAAGTATGGTTGCTAAACATCCAAGAGGATTATATGACTGGATTTGATACTTTAATTACCATATAACACCTCAGTAAAGCTTGAACATTGACTTAAGCACTCCTAATAAATTCTCAATTGCTGTGGCAAAACATTCTGAGAAATAATAAAGCCTCATGGTAGGAGCCTTGTGGTAGTAGCTGCAGCACAGGCTAGGAAAGCATGCTACTTATTGGCTTGTGTTGCTGGCTCATGTTCAGTCTATTGTATACAATATAGAAATATCTGGCACAGACCTACATGCAAGCAGTACATTCATACACATACAGAAATAAATAAAATAAACGAAATAATAATTTAAAAAAAAAGAAATATCTGGCCAAGGATGGCATTTCCCACAATGAGCATAGGCCAGTTCAATGAAGGCAATTATTGAAGTTTCTTATCTGAGGTGTATCAAGTTAACATTAAACCTATGCAGTAAGGCCAGGCCTAGAAGTTGTTCTTTAAGGTCCATAAATGTCATTTAGGTACTCAAAGTAGAATGGATTTAAACCATGAAAGGCAAAAAGAGGTTTAACATAGCCCATGAAGCAAACCCAAGATAATAAAGAGGCTGAAACAAATACCTTCTCAAATGAAGGTCATGTAGCTTGTCCCCAGATTTTGAATTATAGCTTTGAGAAAGAAAAGGAAGGGGGCAGGGGATTGTCACGTACAAACAGCAGACAGGAAATACTTAGGGCTAAACCAAATTGGTTACATTCAGACTGTCCATGTGGTCACTGGAAATAAAACCTAATTTTTCTTAAAAATATTAAAAGTCACATGTGCAAATTATAACAGATATATAAAAATGTTTTAGTATGTATGGGTAACTCAATATTTATATATGTCTATTTCACTCGAGGCTGTAACAAGATATATAGTACTTGCGAGGTGGAACATAATTAATTTCTTGTTATGACATAGTTACATTATAGAATTCTTCAAAGTGAATAGTACTTTATGTGTGCACTCATAAATAAGGCTCTAATAAATAAATTTGGCTATGACAGTTTATAAAGTTTGTACTGAGCAGAGGCACATGCATTGCTATACACATACACGAATTTATCAACACATTCCTTCAAAAGATTTTTATCCTAGTATTTGTACTGAGCAGTCAAATGCATTGTTAAAAAAGCCTTTAGAAATATTATTTAAAATATGGAGCTCTAATTAATTGCACTGCCAAGGCTGAGATGAGTAATACAGTTCCCTTATCATGAGGGCATTGATGTCTTGCACCTTTGGTTCTAAAACTATGGACTTATTGAAATATTTTAACAAGTGATGGAAAACAGATTTTTTTATAGAATACTTAAAGAACTGACAATACCAAAGGTATTTAGGCTGTTTCATTGAAAGGAAGATATTGCAGGGGAAGCCATGTGCCACTGTCCAAGTGCCAGAGTATGAATGAATCCAGGGTCTTTGAAAAATGGTCTCTGGTCAGAAGGATGGTGGCACAGCTCTCAGAATCCTGGTTAAGTAGGAGGAGAAAAGAAAAAAAAATTCTGTTAGTGAAACCCTAACAGTCAAAAATCAGGGCTTCAGAGATCTGTGAACAAGAAAAAAACTGGAAAGGAAATTTTTTAGTTATAATACCTGTGAAGAAAATAATTTGGGCAGATAAGAAACAAAACCTTCAGCTAAGCAGTGTAGAAACCTAGGAACCCGGGTTCATATCAGGCCTTTGAAAAATTTAAGAGTCATGCCCAATGTAATCTTAATATATTTTTTGTGAAATATAAAATGAAAGAAGTTTGAAGTGGCCACTTTGTTTTGACAGAAAACCACAAGATAACATGGACACATGACAGTTACAAAGACATTGGAGAACAGGTATAACACACAGACAGACAGGTTGGACAGACACATGACTTAATTGTGTCTGTTAACTCTGAACAATGAGAAAATCCCTGTTTTTTCTCTAGAATGTCACAAGTAAGTGTTGGTACCTAGAATAACCTGATGTCAAGCCACAGAAATTTCTCAGTCCCCTGATCTGCTGCACATGTAACTCTAAATCTGTCCATGGTTTTACAGGGCTGTGGAACCATTAATTGCAATTATCACATTTACACAGAATCATTTAGAGTTTAAGACATCTACTTAGGTGGGAACAGTCTGTGTGCCCATACCGTGCTTTGCAGGACAGGTGTTTGTTCATGCGTGTGTGTGCATGTATGTGTGTGTGTGTGTGTGTGTGTGTGTGTGTGCCTGCCTGTGCCTGTGCAAGGTGGCAGACAGGGTAGGCAGACAGGCAGATCTCGTGGTGGCTTGTGTACATTACCTGCTAATTTAATGAGAACAAATTCATTGCTAGTTGAAAAAAATAAAAAAAGTCTTCCTCAGGTGAAAGTTTACTGCCTGAGGCAAAAGTTAGATGACAGTTAGGGCAGGGTGAGTTGGATACCTTAATCTCAGATATGGAAGTTTGTATACAGAAGAAAAAACAAAAATGGATTTCTGAATAAAATTTTGTTTATAAAGAAAACCAATGAAATGGAAAATGCCAAAATCTGAAATAATCCATTAAAATTAGGGAAAATCCTGCAAACAAAATATAAAATAATACAGCATTTGTTAAGAAGCCAGATGAATTAAAAATCTCAAACAAAAGTCTATAAAATATTAATTATCCATACACAAGTACAAAAAAGGGAAATTGATTGTATTTTGAAACAGATGAAAAACAGTAAAAAAAAAAAAACTTTGTTATTCTGACATGAAAATGTATTAATGATATCTCAATTGCCTTTTTTTAATAATCTAATAGAAAAACTCAAAAAACAAAATGGTGAAAAGATCAGAACATGCCATTAAAAAAATTGTAAAAGAATTAGAACATGGCATTAGCTGTAATAAGCTCTGATGTAAATTCAAGCTTACATGGCACATGGCAACAGGGCATGTGCAGGCACAGTCTGCTGGTCCCATTCCTATTTGAATGCCAGGCAGGAAAAAGCCTCCTGGTAGAAGTCAGGTACAGTGGGGTGGGAGAGGGGGAAGCCTCATGGCAGGAAAAGCTGCATGGTATGTGTGTAGGTGGAGCCACAGAAAGAAAGAAAGAAAGAAAGAAAGAAAGAAAGAAAGAAAGAAAGAAAGAAAGAAAGAAAGAAAGAAAGAAAGAAAGAAAGAAGCTGGATTTAAGGTGCCAATGGTGCAGGGAGGTCGGGAGAGAGGAAGGGATGGATCAGATAATGTGGGGTGGTGGAGGGAAGCATAGAGGTGCAGAGCAGGAAAATTCTGCCTTAGAAGTACTTTTGAGTAAAATCAGAAGTATGTGACTTACATGCTTATGAGCCTAGGATCCTCTGGAGAAGAGGGGAAGTCAATTATGATACAGACAGGACCTACAGGCCTGTGATCCCAGCATCCTGGGGGCACAGGCGAGGTCAGCTATGGCATGGAAGACTCAGGAACCTGGTTTGAGTCAGTCTGAAAACCTCAGTGGGTTCAAAATGGTGGCATGAGTCAGGACCCTACCTGCAGTTTCAGCATCCTGAGACTGCAGAAAGGGGTCGGAGCATGGCAGACAGGGAACCCAGTTTGAAGCAGTCTGCAAACCTGAGTGAGCGAAGAACAGGGTCCTTGGGCTAAGGCTGAGGGGAGGAGCAGAGAGAGGATAGAGAAAGCCTGAGAAGCCAAAGTGGGGAAAGAGAGAGAGGGAGGGAGGGAGGAAGGGAGGGAGGAAGAGTGAGGGAGATCAGAGAGTGGTACCTCATTGTGAAATGTGGAAGCTCTTTCTCTGAAGAAATATGCTGCTGGCAAGTCCCAGGGCTTCAATAAAAAAGGAGTCCAGCTACCCAAGTGTGGGGTAGGGTGGATGAAATGGCAATCTGAGACCATGGCATGAAAATGTTACTTTATTAAAAGGGTGCGCACCCCCAGTCCCCAGATGAAAAGGCACATGAGACTTAAGTCACTCTGTGAACATGATTTACTTCCATGTGGAACTGGCAGAGAGGACCACCTGAAGGCACATGGTGGAACAGGAGCTGGAAAAGAGGCAGGGGCAGGGGCAAGATGGCGACTGTAGCCCACTCATTTATACCCATGGGCCAGGACTTCAGGTAGAGGGGAAGATGCCAGAAGATTGACAGCCTCTGGAGGAAGTGGGCTTCTGCGAGCCCCTTGGAATTCTGGGAAGCCCAAATCTATCACTAACCAGATAATTTGGCTCAAAAGCTAGATTCTATCTTCCTGAACCAGCTGCATGCAGTCCAGAAGACAGATTTGGATGGACTTGCTAATCCTTATCAGTTTATTTCCTGTTTCCCAGTATGCTGAATGCTAAAATGGTTCTACTCCTAAGAACCATTTTAGGCTTGAGGTAGTGGCACATGCCTTTAATCCCAGTACTCAGGAGGAAGAGGCAGGCAGATCTCTGTGAGTTCAAGGCCAGCCTGGTCTACAGAGTGAGTTCCAGGCCAGCTGTGGCTATAGGGAAACCCTGTCAAAAAAGAAAGAAAGAAAGAAAGAAAGAAAGAAAGAAAGAAAGAAAGAAAGAAAGAAAGAAAGAAATTCTCTTCCACAGCTCGAGATTCTCAGTACTGTGCAACCTGTGGACAGTTCCCTTACAGGCAGTACATACCTGTTACAGCCTCAGGTGAAACAGACATATGTAAATATTGAGTTACCCATACATACTAAAACTGTTTTATATATCTGTTATACTTTGCACATGTTACTTTTAATATTTTTAAGAAAAATTAGGTTTTATTTCTGGGGACCATATAGGACAGTCCGAATGAAACCAATTTGTGTGAGCTTAAGTATTTCCTGTCTGCTGTAGGTATGTGATAATGCCCCCACTTTCCTTCTCAAAGCTATAATTCAAAATCTAGGGACAAGTGACGGGGACTTCATTTGAGATCATTCTATAATGTATTGCTTTTAGCCTCTTTAATTATCTTGGGTTTGTTTCATGGGCTATGTTAAAACTTTTGCCTTTCATGATATAAATCCATTCTACTTTGAGTACCTAAATGGCCTTTATGGACCTTAAAGAACAACTGTAGTATTTACTGGATTGGTTTAATGTCAAATTGATACACCTGGGGTAAGCAGTATCAATAATTGCCTGCATTGGACTGGCCTGGACCCATTGTGGGTAAAGGCATCCTTGGCTAGATATTTCTATATTGTATACAAAAAGCTGAATATGAGCCAGCAACTCAAACCAAAAGGTAGCATCCTTTCCTAGCCTGTGCTGTGGTTACTACACCCAGGTTCCTACCATGAACTTTTACTATTAATCAGGGTGTTTTGCCACAACAGTTAAGAACCAGTAACACAATCCAGTAAGTAGCATCACTAACAATTAGGAAAATGCAAATTAAAACAACTTTATTATATCATTTCACTCAGATAAGATTGGGTAGCATCAAGAGAACAAATGATGCCAAGTGCTGGAGAGGTTGTGGGGAAAGGGGAACACTCATCCATTGCTGGTGGCAATGTCAACTTGTACAACCACTATGGAAAGTAGTGTGGAGAACCCTTGGAAAACTCAAAATGAGCTTGCCATTCAACCCAGCCATAGCACTCCTGGGTATATACCCACAAGATTCATCCTAATGCAGGAAAACATGCACAGCTATGTTTATTGCAGCTCTGTTCACAATAGCAAACACTGGAACCAACCCAAATGTCCCTCAACTGACGAGTGGATAGAGAAAATGTGGTACATGTACACAACGGAGTTCTATGCAGCAGTAAAGAAAGATAACATCATGAACTTTGCAGGTAAGTGGATGGAACTAGAAGATATCATGTCGAGTGAAGTAACACAGTCCCAGAAAAACAAACAATGAATGATTTCCCTCATCTGTGGATGCTAGCATCAATAACCCTGTTGTAAATACTTCTTATGGGGAAGGATGCTTATTGAAAAGAGCAACAACAGAAAGACTGCATCAAAAACTGACTGAAATGGTGAAACTGGAGGGGTGGGAGCGGTGGGAGAGGGACACGGGTCTATATTCGATTAATGTATATTTAATCGATGTGAGTTTAACAAGTATCCAACTTTGCCCAAACTCAATCTAGAAACTACATGGTATTTTAGGACTCAGGAAAAGTAAAAATATCTATATTAAACGACATTGGTTTAAAGATTTTTATAAAAACGATAATACATCTAAGTTAAGTGGAAATATAAATTGTTGTCCACATTTGTTCTAATTAAAATCTGTATAACAATAACCTTGGGATTAACATATACAAACGTTCTTTATAATTTCTTTGTTATACTGTATCATCTTGCAACATTCTCTTTTACCTGTAGGATAATTTAACTTAAGGAATTACGTTTACTTCCCAAATTAACAACATACAGTCACCCAAAACAGCTTGGGTAAATTTAATGAAATTTACACCTTGATTCCTGCTTATAGGTATGTGTACTACAACTGCCCTTTTGAGACTCATGGGTCAAAAAATAAAAACCTAAAACAAAAAAGGGTGGGATACAGTTATATATTAAACCTTTTTGTCAAATTTTCATTTTAAATCTTAAACCTAACTACGGGAAAAGATTAGTATGTTCCAACAGCTCAAAACGTCACCAACTTAATGGCTGAGAAAGAAAAGATAACAGCTTTGCATTGTGCAGGATGTACCAAGAAATACCAGCAGAGAAGTTGGCCCACCTAAGCATTAAAAGGAAGAAAAGCCTCAGACTACTACAGACATCAAACATCTCTGTGGATTCTACTTGTAACAACTGTTTATAATGAGTCCTAATGAGCCTTACATTCTAGGGGCCACAAAGTCTTAATATGAGAGACCTTCTTACCTACTTTTCATAGAACAAAGAAATACATGATGGTAATGAAGTCATTCTGTAACCATAACTTAGAGCTGACTGTTATAGAGGTAATCTCCTACAAAACCAGTATAACTGCTTTCTTTAATTGACTAATAGACATAGAAAATGTGAAAAGGATTATTCTCTATTCAGAGCCAAATATAATACTAAAGTCTTTTCAAGCTGTGCATTTAAGCAAAATATACTAATACAGGAGAGCTCTGATATCAGCGATGGATTATTTTGCCAAGGAGATGTTGGCCAGGGGATCCAAGCCCCCCCCCCCAAAGGTAAGGCTTCTTGCCTGTAAACTGGGATACCTGCAAAAAGAGAGGCAGTAAGGTCCTGCTGTGGAAGACCTGATGCAAGCATGGGAGAGATGTATTGAGACCACACTTGCAAGTGTACAGTTCGTCCTTGGAATGCCAGAGAGTGTTACCAAAGGCCACTAAACCAATAAAGCAAAAATTGGTCTCCTTGAGTCAAGCAAGCCTCCTCCGTCAGCATCAGCCTCACCTCACCTGTCTGGAAATACTGTGCAGTAGTGGCAGCCATATGTTTGTATATCCCAAATCTAATTGGCTATTAGCTCTCTCCTTGGAGGAATAATTCACAGCTGATGCCACAAGATTATACCCTCTAGTGGTTAGGAGAAGTTATAAGCCACAGTAAGACCTTGTCTTCTTTAACAGAAAAAATACGATTAATACATTAGCATACCATCCAAACATCTGTGTTCATACCAAAGTAACTTACCATAATAATTATTAATGTTTAAATACCTATATATCTAATTGCTTGTGCTTCATTAGTAGGAATGAGAGGTTATACCCAGACAAACTGTCAACCCGTGAAAGGAAACAGCCAGAACTGATCAGTCCCAAATGGTATCTCCAGAGAAAGTAGACTGTTTTGCTTCTCGTCCACCTGTGCCCCTTTTCTAAGCCTAAGGAACAATCTGCAGAAGAGGGGGCGTGGTAGAATGCAAGAGCTGCGATTGGGGTGAATGTTGAAACTACAGGGCTGGAGAGATAGCCTAGTGGTTAAGAGTGCTGACTGCTCTTGCAGAGGACCTGGGTTCGATCCCCAGCACCCACATGGTGGCTGAGAACCATCTTTAACTTCAGTTCCGGGGGAATCTGACACCCTCTTCTGACCTCTGCGGCATTGCATGACATGAGTGCACAGACTTACATGCAGACAGTACATTCATACACATAAAATAAATAAATAAATAAATAATAAATAAATAAATAAATAAATAAATAAATAAATAAATAAAACATTTATAAAAAAAGAAACTACAACAACATAGTCTGGACACTTATTTGATCAACATAATTGTACATAAAAGCCCCACCAGCTGGACGGAGGGAGACATGGGCTGTGTGGGTTTGGGCATAGGTGCTTGCAAATTGGTTCTACATGCAGGATGCTTGTACTCATAACTTATTACTTATTGTTAAAAAATGAAAATTAAAAAATTGAAAAAAACAAGAAAAAATAATATGTTATTCTGACTGTTACAAACCGAAGAGTCACATTTTACTCTGATTTAGAGACTTCTTCTCTGATTTAGAGTTTTCATCAAGGTGTTGAAGTTTGGGGTTTGAAACTAGCTTGACATGACCTTTTGGAGTTGTTTAAATGAATAGGCTCATGTGTAATGCTAATGCTTTGTTTGATATCAAGTTGGTTCATGTCATGTGAGCTAAAACTGTTAAACTATGGTCCTTGGTCCTTAAGAATATAAATTCATTTAAAGGAATGATCACTTTTGTTGGAGGGTGCAATTTATTTATACACATTACACATAATGGGAAATTTGCCAGGCCTATGTAAAACACCTCTAAGCACTCAACGAAAATTGGTCATTCAAAACCTGCTTCCAAGCTGGCAAGAACATCTTACATCATATACTAGTTTATTTGAGATAACTGTCCCATCTCCTTACAGGGGGAAATAAATAATAATTAGTAAATCTACACAATTGAGGGTCAATCTGTTTATGAATACTGTTATGTCTCATGTTATTTAAAAAGGATATAAAAGGTGAAAAATTTTAGAGAGGGTATTTTTAGTAAGGATTTATAAAGAGATTGAGATATTTTTAGGAGGAATTTATATAGAGATGATAAAATAATCTTTGTAAGTGATAAAAGTCTAAGGGAAGTTGTTATATAATAAAAGGTGAGACTATGTAAATAAGCTTAATTTTCTTTTTTTTAATTTTTTTTATTAATTTTATTTATTTCTGTATGTGTATGAATGTACTGTCTGCATGCAATTCTGTGCACCCGTGTTGTGCAACGCCGCGGAGGTCAGAAGAGGGTCTCGGATTCCCCTGGAACTGGAGTTCTCCTGGAATTGGAGCTTCAGACGGTTCTCAGCTGCCATGTGGGTGCTGGGGATCGAACCCGGGTCCTCTGTAACAGCAGTCGGCGCTCTTAACCGCTAGGCCATCTCTCCAGCCCCAATAAACTTAATTTTCTAAGTCTCAGTCAAGTGGTTCAAAAAGCAAAATGTATATCACATGGCACTTTGTTCTAGTTTCTCTTCAATTGCTGTGACAAAACACTCTGGCTGACATCAACTTGGGGAGGAAAGGTCCCACGTCTCCTGGGTCACAGTTTATTAATCAGAGAACCCAAGGTAGGAATTCAGGGCAGGAACCAGGATGCAGGAGCTGGAGCACAGGCCATGGAAGAAGGCTCTTACTGGCTTGTTCCTCTGGCCCATGCCCAGCCTGCCCTCTTATACTGTACACAATAACCTGCCCAGGGTGGCACCACCCATAGGGGGCTGGGCCCTCCCACATTGCCCAACAATCAAGACAGTACTCCCCTGATATGGCCACAGGCCAGTCTAATGGAGTCATTTCCCGAATTGAAGTTCCCTCAACCCAGGTATGACAAGTTGACACTAAAGCTATGTAGCACACCCTTCAAGGTATAGTAGGATAAGGAACCCGTATTAAATTAAATTGGTATAAACATTCAAGCTAGGTTCCTAATGGCCTGAGTAGGACTGTAATATAAAAAGAGTTGTAATATAAAGAGTTGTTAATTTTCAGTCCACTCCTGGCTTGCACTGGACTCCCTTTTACAGGTTTGGATTAAATGGAAACAAATAATGGGTTACCTATGGCTACTGAAACATGTATTATTTCTTGCAAGAGTTACTGTCGATATTTCCTTTGACCTAACTGTTAGGTAATAAAAAAGGGCGCATACCTCCAACCCCCAGATAAAAAGGCACATGAGACTTAAGTCACTCTAGAAACATGATTTACTTCAAATTGGAACTGCCAGAGCGGGCCACCTGCAGGCACATGGTGGAACAGGAGCTGCAACAGCAGCAGGGCACGGGCAGGGGTAAGATGGCAACTGGAGCCCACCCATTTATAACCGTGGGGCAGGAACTCAGGTACAGGTTAAGAGGCCAGACGTTTCTTGAAAAATTTGGATCGGGCAGGCATTTCCTGTACTTTTATAGTACCACTCCAAAAGCAAAGATGCATGACTGACAGGAGTCAGTCTCTGGATGGAATGACCAGGAGTGCGGAATGAGGTATGAATACCGAGCCTACATTATAGCAACTCTTTGAATAGGGCTTTTCTTACTAAAGCTAATGTTTACCTGGTCTTTGAATGTTAATGCCTGCCTAACTAGGTCATCACCCAGGTCAGTTTCCCTTGTTCCATCAACAGTACTTTCACTTTCATATACTATTGTGTTGCCATATAAAGGAAAATATTGAAGGTATTCTATATTTTATATGTAGGTTTATGTATTGGGGATGTTTTTGCTGTGCTGGTTTGGACAAAATAATGAATTCTGTTTTGAGGCTAACAACAACAACAAGCACTATTGATTTAAATGCTCCAGAAAGTTCTGCATCACCATGGCTCTTGGGTCACTGAATTCCCTCCCTGCTCAGGAATTTCCTGACCAGAATAGAGAAAGGGAACACAGTCCCTGCAGGCCAGGCCTCCATCTTGGTGTTCTATCAGCAGGAGGCTATGTGGGAAATCAGATTCCTTGATGACCTTTATTTCAGTAGTGTGACAGCCCAATGGAGAGGACCTGTGACTGTGTAGAATCCCATCATTCCAGACAGGGTTGGTACAGGAGGTTTGAAAAAGGGAGATTTTGGGCTGGAGAGATGGCCTAGCAGTTAAGACCTGAGTTCAATCCCCAGCACCCACATGGCGGCCAAGAACCGTCTGAAAATCCAATTCCAGGAGAACTCCAGTTCCAGTGGAAATCTGACACCCTCTTCTGACCTCTGCGGCATTGCACGACATGGGTACACAAACTTGCATGCAGACAGTACATTCATACACATACAGAAATAAATAAAATTAATAAAAAAATTAAAAAAAAAGAAAAAGGGAGATTTCCCTGACAGCACACACAAGTGGTTTAAGACACTGGCATACCAGAATATTGGGGTTCAGTAGGCTCTAGTGGATTAACTCATATCCCAGGACTTTTGGGGACATAAATTTATGTGGTCTGGCTTCACCACAAATGTGTCTGTCCATTAAATCTTGAGAAGTGAAGTGCTTTAAGGGGGTGAAATAAGAAAAGATGTCTGAACGTGATCAAACGTGTCCTATGAGATACATTCACCCACCCTCCCATATTCAAAAATTAGTTAATAAAATAATTAATTAAAAATATTAATTAAAATAAATAAAATACAACTTTACAATTAGTAATTTTATCTCTACATCTAAGACATAAAAATTTCATGAAACTAACTGAAAATAAACAAACAAAAATTTACCTAACAGTTAGGTCAAAGGAAATATCAACAGTAGCTCTTGAAATTAGTCTTTTAGAATTTGAATAACAAACATCATTGTATCAAGATTTTCAGCACTGAAGGGAATGTTAAACACAACACAATGAAATGGTGGTTGGGTAAGATTTCCTTAAGGGTTAGGTTGACGAATTTCCACTGAAGAGTATTTGATTCACACAAATTAATATCAATAAGCCAAAAGAAAAATAGGGGGCAGAAGGAGAGGTGTTCTAGGAATGGAAGGGTGGATCTGGGAGGAAATTAATGATGTTTCCTAGACATAATCAAAGGATATTGTAGGAAATTCATGAAGGATCAAAAAATATTATGAATAAGAAATGCAGAGATTAGAAATTATTCAATACTAGTATACTTAATTCAATTAAGCATGTCCCTAGATAAACTAAGCAAAACATCTAACAAAATAAAACATAAAATCTGCTACAAAAAAATAAAACCTATAGAATATCACCACCATACAATTACAGGTAAAACAAAAGACAAAGGTTTTTATATGGTCTAAAATGGGTAATTATTCAAATACAACAGAATTATTAACGATTAAGTAAATAAATTATTCTCTATGCTAGTTGAATTGAGAAAAATATTTATTTTCAAAATGTTAAACAGAAGGAGAGAAACACAAATATGGTCAGTAAATAAAGTAAAACCAATTATTCTCATTATACAGCATAAACTTTTGAAGCCCTACTGAATGGTCAGAACTATAATTACAGTAGGAGTTATTTATTTATTTATTTATTTATTTATTTTTCCTTTTCTTTTTTTTTTTCAGTGATAGCAATTTTTTTTTATTGATGCTTTGTGCATTTCATACATCATTTTCCAATTCAGTTCAGGCATATTTCCTTTTCCCTTCCCCCCCACCCCCACCTCATCCCAGATCATGCATTCTGCCATAACTGTCCTGCATCTTTCTCTCAGTTTTTTTTTTTCATTTTTTAGCTATAAGTGATAATCCATGAGTACAAGCATCCTTCATGTAAAACCAATTTGCAGGCTGTTGTGCCCAAACCCCCACAGCCCCACCATCCAGCGGGGGGTGAGGGGTTGTATGTTCAATCAAGTTGATCAAATGAGTGTCCAGACTACATTGCTGTAGTTTCACCATTCACCCCAATCGCAGCCCTTACATTCTACCACGCCCCCTCTTCCGCAGATTGTTCCCTAGCTTAGAAAAGGGGCACAGGTGGATGAGAAGCAAAACAGTCCACTCTCTCTCTGGAGCTGTTGTCTTGGATTCTGGTCAATTCGGGCTGTTTCCTTTCATGGGCTGACAGTTTGTCCAGGAATAACCTTTTGATCCTACTAATGAAGCACAAGCAATTAGTAAGAGTTATTTTTAAATACAGGAAAATTGTCAGTGTTTGAGCTTAAGAAACAAAAAGACCATAACTGTAGTCTATGGCTCTATTAAACCCCAAACCTCAGGGTTAAACCTCTGCTGAGGATCTGTGGAGTCAGGGGTGCAGATTCATGGGAAGTTCATTGAATGCACTCAAGGGAGATGTGGAAACCCCAAATTACATAATCTCTTGGTGCTTTCTTGCCTGGTTTAGTGTTGGCACGTTTTACTTCAGCACATACATCTGTGAGAACATAATGTCCAGTGAGTGATGCTGGGGTTGTTGGATAAATGATTATGTCTGCTTTTGTGAATTTCCACCCAGCTATAAGGAGACCCCTTTTCAAAGGACCAGAGATAAATTGCCTTTGGCTAGCTAGTTTTCATCAACAATTAGTCAGGAATCTTGGTCTGGCTTTGGTGGAGGCCTTTGGAGCTTGGGGAACTCTTGAGCTCCCTGGAGTTCCCACGTGGCAACTGTGCAGTATCTGCTAGAGGACCCATTTTGGGGTTTGGCACCTAGATCAGTTGGGGTGACACATGGTACTATAGGAGCTGATCCCCCCCAGGATGGCCCGTGCCACTCTGGTCTCTTGCCTCCAAGGGGTGGGAGAAGGGCAGCCTGGGACAGCTTTTGTCATCTGTTGTGTTTTGGCAGGAATTTTTGAGCTTGTTTCCCTTGATCCCTTCTTCCTCTTGAGAACCAAAGGGAACTCCCTGGAACTGTGCCCTCCTTGCTGATCTGGAAGACATTCCCTCCTATGTTCTGTGCGTTTGTGTTTGTGGAAGATTTGGTTTCAGAGAACTGGGTGAATTGAACTCACGAAAACTGTACTTCACCAGGACTTGTTTTCTTTTTACAAATTTGTCCATGCTTTTAGTGTCTATCTGAAGGAAGGCATTATATAAAATTATTGTGATCACTTTAAGATGCTAGAGCAGCCTTCTCATCCCAGGATCCTAATGTTTTGGATGTGTATTAAATCTTTCTAAAATTATGGAACCTCAGTTCAGCTAATGGGTAGGAATCTATTTGGATTGCCTAAGTGCCTTAAGCCCTCATACTTAGTGAGATCTAATTCCTATAGGCCTGCAGAAGGTTTGGGATTGTTCTTGGGCTACCCTGTTCATCTTAGTGATGTAGGCCTGAAGTGTGAGCCCTGCCTCTGCAGACAGAAACCCCATGACAGGAACATACTGACCTGCTTTTTCATGCAGCAAGGAAAGAGGCAGGATAGAATGACTTCTCTGGGCCTAACTCCCAGAGCTCAGCCCAGAGCTCGCCTAAGGCATAGCCTTATTGTTCTGTCCTCTCTACCTGTAGTGCTATAGCGTTGCTGCTCCAAGCACACCATCTGTAAATTTATGTACAAGTAGGGAGAGGGACTACACATCTGCAAGTGTCTTTCTCTTGGAGTAGATATAGCCACATAGCTGATCTTTGAGAATCTCCATGCACAACTCTCTAGAGAGAGAATAGTCCAATTACTAACAAATTAAGTTTTCCACATTTTTGGAGGGCTGTTAATAAAGCATGTGTGTGAGTGTTGCTAATTTCCACATGCATGCATGCAAGTTACAGGCATGCATGTGACAAATTGGTAATTTTCCACCTGAAGTAGATAACATGAGGTCAGGGAAAATAAATACAGGGATGCTGTCTCCATTAAAATAGTCCTTGGCATTGGGTGGATCCCCAAGGGACTCACAGCTTCTGGCAGCAAATGTGCATGTCATTCACAGAATTCTGGCTAGAGAGTGGGACTCCCTAGTGCTTAACGTCCCTGCCTTACTCCCAATAGCATCTGGCCAATGGCCTGGGCCTTAGATGGGAATGAGAGTTGTTTTTGAGTAAAAGGGTGCAGCAAGCATGTTGGAGCCAGTAAGAGGCATGTTGGCAAGATGAATGATCATGTTCAAGGTGGCTGGGGCTTATGGTCCCTGCACTGGGAGGAGGTGTCCAGATGTTTAGTAACCAGAGAAGGTGTTGGAAGGCTGAACAAGGGTTAAGACAGGCAAAACAACTGTGCTCTTTTTTTTTTTTTAATTTTTTGTCTTTTTACTAAGACCTCAAGTTTTAGACCTGAAGTACAATTTCTCAAGACTTACTATTTATTTATTTATGGTTATACTTTCCTTTTGGATGCTTAAGGCCACACAGTTATCCCAGATTAACCAAGGTTTTGTTTTCTCAAGGTCAGTTGAGGATCTGTTCTCAAGGGTCACTCAGGGTTTGGGGGAGCTGGCTCCTTTTGGCTTTTCAGTAACCAGTTCCATCCACTCGAGGACAAAGTCAGGTCTTGCTAGACCAGGCTTCCCTTTTTGAAGCATGAGCAGACTTTCCTCTTTATAGACTGGACACTGGCTGAAGTCCAATTAGTGGATCTCTGATTTTTTTTTTTTCTTTTTTATATGTATGAATGTATTGTCTGCATGCAGGTCTGCGCACCCGTGTCGTGCGATGCCGCGGAGGTCAGAAGAGGGTCTCGGATTCCCCTGGAACTGGAGTTCTCCTGGAACCGGAGTCGCAGACGGTTCTCAGCCGCCATGTGGGTGCTGGGGATCGAACCCGGGTCCTCTGCAAGAGCGGTCGGCACTCTTAACCGCTAGGCCATCCCTCCAGCCCCTCTGATTTTTTTTTTATTAGGCTGAAAGTTGTCATGTTTGAAGGCTCCTCCTTGGCAATCCCAAATAACTATCAGTCCTGCCCTTGTGCTCTACACTAGGGTTTCCCCTTCACATGGTCACCAAATGAGGACCAGTAAGCATCACATCCTGGATACAGCCTGGGTAGTCCACCAATGGCAATCAATACTCTGAAGAGGCTGAAACCCCAGTAGTAGCTCAGTCCACAAGCTGGATGTCTCAGCAGTCCCATCTGGAACTGAAGGTTTGGAAGATCCTTGGAGAGACATGAGTCTTCAGTCCATATTGGTAGGTTGAAAAGCTGTGTCTCATGTCTTTGAAGGATGGCAAAAGCAATGGCAGCCTCAGGGTAGCTGCACTTGCTAGTAAGACAAGCAAACAACTGTGCTCTTTTCTATTTTTATTTTTTATTTTTACTTTTTATCTTTTTACTAAGATCTCAAGTTTTATACCTGAAGTATAATTTCTCAGGTCTTACTAATTATTTATTTCTGGATATACTTTCCTTTTGGATGCTTAAGGTCACAATGTTAGCCCAGATTAACCAAAGTTTTTGTTTTCTCAAGGTCAGTTGAGGATCTGGTCCTCAGGTTCAAAAATTTCTCAATGCTTTGTGATGTAGCATTACGTCTTGTCTATTTCTGAATGTGTACTCTGTGGGAAAACTTAGCTAAGATGGGTAGCATTCTACACCAATGGTACCTCCTTGGCCACACCCATGGGGTGGGGTGTAGTGATGAAAAGATTTAGGATTTGGCCCTCAGAATTAAGTCATGATGGATATTTAAGCAGACATGTTGGAATAAAATCTTTCTCTGCATTTGGACCTCAACCTGTGTACACGTGGTGTGCTTTTCTGCACGAGTTTTCCACATGGGTCATCCTGGGACAAACTGGACCCTGCCACACATCCCAGTGGTGACTCCACAAATGGCAACACCAACGTGGGGAGTGGAGACCAGTTTGGTAAGCTAGAATCTCTGCAAGATGGGAAATAACACTTTCAAGGAAGCTATGTTCCAGGAGAAATTGTTTTGTGATGTATGGCATGTGTTTGTTGACTGTGTGCCATGGTTTGCTGTGGCTGTTATGTTGCAAGTTGTGGCATAGAGAAAGTTTAGTATCTCCAAGTCAATGAAGGCATGGACTAAGGATGAACACAGAGGGAATTCTCCTATTGGCTCTGCTGGTGAGACTGTGGATGGCGCTGATGGAGATTTGGCCTGTGTGCTGGAGACCCTTTCTCTGATAGGCTTTGGGAAGCTTGCATTCTCTTGTGGGTTTTGCATTCTCTTGCGGGACATGATTATGCAGTCCATGGGTGCTGTTTTGGCTTCCCTGGATTTGGGACATCTCTTGCTTCCCCAGCTTTCCCAGGTGGCAGGTATTCAGAGAAATTGTGAGAGGAGCCCTTCTTCTCCTGTCCATTTGCCTTCTAGAGGTTTTGAAATGTGCTTGGAACCTGCCCTGCAGCCTGGGGTCCTGATTTCTGCCTCTGGCCACAGTTCAGGTGGCAAAGGTCACAGAGGCTGGAAGGACAAGCGTGCATGGAGCAAGCAAGCTTTTTGCAGCAAACATTTCATAGAGGTGTTCATCTGCACCTTTGCACAGGCAGGCTTGGGTTGTAGAGACAACCACCCATGAATTAATCTACCAACATTGGCTTGCATGGAAGCTTGTGAAAAGCCAGCTACAGTCTAAATGTGTTTTTAAAAGTGTCCTCCTTAAAAATTTTTCTGTAAATAGTGTAAAATAGTGCTTAATTCTGCTGAAGTTTCCTTTTGTCTGCTAAACTTCCCCCAAGATCTTGTCTAGAGGCCAGTCTTCTATGAAGCAAATTGAGCTTGTAAATTCCAGGTTTAGTGGTGGCCCACACCCTTAATCCAAACGGATGTCTGTGAGTTCAGGGTGGCCTAGTCTACAGAGTGACCTCCTGGCCAGCTCTGACTGTAAGAAAGCCCTGCCTTGAAAACCCCAAAGGCAAAATATGAAAAGCTGTTACATTTTTCAGTTTTAGCTGTTTGTAGATACTCTGATTAATCCAGTCCAATGTTTGTTCTATGCCCCTCTTGCGCTCTGGAAACAGCAGATGGCTGGTGGGGGAAGGGCTGGCTTTAAAGTATTCTGTGTTTCACTGGGAAGCGTAAAGTCTCTGGCAAGAGCCTGGGGCAGTCCTTCCTCTTTCATTGTGTTTTAAAGGTGCAGCTTTGATTCCAATACTCAGGAGACAGACTATGGACCTCCACCCTACCAAGTTGTATCACTTAAGTAATTCAAATCCATTTCAGCATGCTTAACTTAAAGTGTAATATTTTTACTTAACCCCTGGGTACCCTAGATATCCTATGAGTAAATATGTGTGCACAGTTAAAATTAACTGGTTGATTTAATTTTATCTTGCTCTTTTTAAATGTGTTTCACCTTAAAATATCTTCTCACAGAATTCTTGATCACATGTGGTATGAGCTCTGGCCTGGCGCCATAAGCCTGCCTGATGTGTATGCATACCAGCTGCCACACTGAGCACATGATATCTAAATCATGCCCTTTAAATTTTGATTTTAGGTAACATTCCTTTGATTTCAGCATTTTGGAAACAAAATAGATGGATTTCTAGGAAAATTTATAGGCCTTGACATTCTAACAAAACAAACTTGCTTCAATAAATTGTCTTTTTTAAAGGAACATTGGTAAAATTCTCTTTAACAACATGAATTGATATTTTCGTTCAATTTAAATGAGAAATTTTTTGAATAAAATTGTTTTATGTTTCTTTAAGCCCATCTTCAAGCTGTGTGTGTGTGAGTGAATGCGAGTTCCTGCTTTTAATTCATTAAAATCCTACAGGTTTAAATCTATTTAGCTGACTATAAACAAAAATAGATTCAATTCATAAAAAATGTTTGTTTTATACCCCTTAGTGTTAACAATTTTTAATTGGGTTAATAGTATGCATATTATTCAGTGTAATGATAGATAGCTAATTATTATTAGTAATTGTTATTAATAGTTATAGTTATTGTTATTAGATATAATTATTAATAACAATTGAAAGAAATTCAGTCTAATGGTAAATTGTTCATTGTTGCTGGCTATTATTATTGACAATTATTATTCATAATAATTATTAATGATTTTTGTGACTAACAATGGTTAATAATTATTAATAATTAATGATAATTAATAATAATTAATAATGTTTATAATTGTTGTGATTATGGATAATTATTTTTCTTCCAAAGTCCTTAATAATACAAGATGAATCAGTCCAAGACTACAAGCAAGTTTGGACTGTCTACTTTTGGGAATCCTCAATCTTTAGATTTATAAATAGCATAGGGGCAGTTAGGCTTAGCAGAGAGGCAGCTTAAGGCAGTCAACCAGAAGAGAAAGGATAGGGAAAGAATAGGAGTAAACTTTAGAGATAGTTCATTAAAGGCAAATGGTTGGAAATTGGACTAAGAGGTAGCATACGGATCTTAGCTGTTTCATCCATTACTAGGACATTTATTCTAATTATGTAAAAATAACCCTATAACAAATCATAAAAATTTCATGTTTTTCATTGGACATCAAACAGTATGGCTTTCTTCTCCTACAGGTCAACCTAACAAATCTTTCTTATGTATGTACGTGTGTATGTATGTATGTATGTGCGTGCACATGTGTGTATGGATGTGTGTACTTGTGTTCTAAGTATATTTTAATGTTAACGGCCATAATGCCAGTAAAAATATTGCCTCTGAGTTGGAATGTGGCCCTTCCTTCTCAAGACGCAAATTTATATTAAACAGCCCAACATAATTTCAACAAAGGTTATGGGTTATCAAACATTTTAAAATAATGGATCTACAGTGCCACCTACTGGTTACGCTCTTTCAACATCTAAAAGAAAAATGCAACCAGGTTTTCATTGTATTGAAGTGTTAATAAGGTTGTGGGTATTTGGAAATAAAAAATAAAGGGTATAAAAATTTAAAAATTTAAAAAAATAAAAAAATTGAATTCCGATTAACATCATTGTGGAATTTGTGGCTGACAATTTTTTAAAGTTTTACGCAGATACAGGCTAAGACAAGCCTGCATTTCATTCAGATGACCAGTGGGTAGCTGGTGTTGAGACCTGCATTTCATTTGGGTGACAAGTTGGTTTGGAAAACGGCTCCCTTTGCAGACCACCAACCTGGGAAGCTGGTGTGAAATTCCTGTCCTGGACTTGGGCAGGTGGAAAGTTATGGCCAAGAGTGGGAAATGTGTCTTATAGTCCCAGGGTAAGGACCCGAGTAGGAAATTACCTCTTTGGTCAGGACACAGGAGTGACCGAGTGACCTCTATGCAATGAGGCCAGTTCCCCACACTGTCCACAAAGTGAACACCATGTCCCCTGTCCCTTAGCAGGACTGCACTGCACCTGTTTGTGACAAAGGAAACTTCCTAGAAACTCCCACAAAAACAAAACAAAACAAAAAAAAACAAAAAAAAAATCCAAGATGGTAATGATGGTAACAACTTCTCATGGGGCATATCTAGCCAGTCTTTAATTAACTGATGGACATAAAAACTGTAAAAGAAAATTTTATTAAATGCTAGATATTGAAAAATCTTTAAAGCAGGTTTTCATGTCAGGCCTGGAGAAGGCCAAGAACTTGGAGGAAGATAGTTATTAAAATCCACTTTGTAAGGTTTGCAGTTTAAAATGGTATTGCATTTGAACTAATTGGAAATATAAAATGTCAATGTTTTATTTGTAATCTGTATTGAATTTCCAACAATAACTTTGGGGTTAAGGTACACAAATGGTCTCTATAGTTTTCTGTGTTGCACAGTATCCCCTTGTAACATTTTTCCTTTACTTGTAGGATAATTTAAAGTAATTAAGTTTAAGTTCACTCCCCAAATAAGTAGCATACAGTCAATGATAAACAATTTGGGTGAATTTGATGAAAACTTATGCCTTGGTTCCTGTTTATGGGTATGTGTAATACAACTTAAGCATCTATACGTCAAAACATAAAATATTAAAAAACAAAAAGAGGGAGGTGGTATAATATTCCTCCTGTATTCCAAACCTTTTGATAAATTTTCAATTTTGAGGTCTTGAAACTAACAATGGGAGTGAGATTGTATGTTCCCACAGGTAAAAACACACAATCTAAATGCATGAAAATATATACAACTTTTGATGTGCAGGATGGACTGGGAAATGTGCAGTCAAAGAGGCTGACCCATCTGAACATTAAAGAAAATAAGACCTCAGATTGCCTGAAGTCACAGACACTGAACATCTCTCTGAATTTCTATTTGGGATAACTACTGTATAACCTATTCCCTAAGTTTACCTTCCAAGTGCTGAGAAGACCTTCCTCCTCTATTCCCTTTTATAGGAAAAAGAAAAACATGATCAGTAATGAGGTCCATCCCTAATGTAATTAGAGCAACTGTTAGAGTGGTAATTTCTTTTTTTATACTCTTTAATTTTTTTCAGTTTTTTAACAATATAGTAAATAATTTTATGAGTACAAGCATCCTTCTGGTAAAAACCATTTGCAAGCAAGTTTGTGCCCAAACCCACATCAGCCTCATGGGTCCCACCATCCACTGGTGGGGGGGGCTTGTATTATTAATCAAGTTGATCAGAAATGATTGGTCCAGACTAGTATTTCTGTAATCTCATTGTATTTCACCACACCTAGATACAGCCCTTACATCTATAACGCCCTCTCTTCCACCAGATTTTTCCCTATGGTGTAGAAAAGGGGCACAGGTGGACAAGAAGCAAAAACAGTCTACCTTTCGTGGAAGCTGTTGTCCTTGGACTCGGTTCAATTCTGGCTGATTCCTTTCAGGGGCTGACAGATTGTCATGGAACAACCTTTCAGTCCTACTATAGAAACACAACGAATTAGATATATAGAGTTTTAAACAGTACTAATTGTTTATTGGTAAGATTACTTTGTTGATGACAAAGATGTTTTTAATGGTAGTTGTTAATCCATGAATACGTTATTTTCTGTAAAATACTTGAACAGGGTCCTTACTGTGGCTTTATAACATCTCCTAACCACTAGAGAATGTAGATGTGTGGCATCAAGCCGTGGGTTTATCCCCAAGGAGAAAGTCTAAATAGCCCATATCAGATTGGGTTTAGTACTTTGGCTCCACTGGCAGAGTCATTATGCCAGGCAAGTGAGGTGTAGGGTGGTGCTTAGACTTTGACCGTGGAGTGTAGTCGTTTGACATCAAGGAAAACCTAATATTAGACTCTTATTGGGTTTTAAGTGGCCTTTGATTACACTTTCTGGTGAGTTCAGACAGAGACTACAACTGTATCACTTTGTCAAGTGCATCTCTCATGCCATTCTTTCCCATGCGTCATTAGGTCTTTGACTAGCAGCGGAGCTTTATTGCTTTGCGTTCTGTCAGGTATCTAACTTCAGTTTAAGGCAGAGCCTTTACACTTTAGGTAAGGGGGGGGCGTGGATCCCCGGCCAACATCTCCTTGGTAGAATAATACCATTGCTGAATGTCAGAGCTTTCCTGTCTAAGTATCCATTTTGTAAGTGCATAGCTTAAGGAGAGCTTTAGTATTTAATTCTGGATCTGAATAGAGATAATCCTTTTCCAGTTCTATTTCTATTAGTCAAATTACAAGAACGAAGTTTTAGCCAGTTTATAAAACTTACCCTCTAATATTAATCAGTTGGCTACAATATTACAGTTAGAGACGACCCATCCCTCATCATTATTTCTAAGCCATTGTTCTATTAAGGGGAAGTAAGAAAGTCTCTCATATTAAAAGCTTGTGGCCCTAAGAATTTAAGTTTCCTAGGACTCCCTTATAAAAGTTAGTTTACAAGTAGGATCCAAGATGGGGTTTGATGTCGTGCAATCTGAGGCTTTTCTTCTTTCAATGTTCCTATGGGCCACCTTTCTCTGCAATTTCCTGTTAGTCATCCTACTAATGCAAAACTGTATCTTTTCTATTCTCATTCCAATTAAGTTGTGAAGTTTTGCCTGTTGGAACATCAAATCTTTTCCCGTAGTTAGTTTTAAGAATTGTGAAATTGCAAGGTTTTTGACAAAAGGTTTCATATCTATCTGTATCGCATTTTTTATCTTTATAATTTTTGTTTTTTTGACCCCACAAGTCTTCAAAAAAGCATGTATATACGATACCTATAGGCATGGAATCACACAGGTGAAGATTTCATCAACAACCCAAGCTGTTTTGGGTGATCGTGTAATGTGTTAAACGTGGGAAGCAAACTTCAATTTTTTAGTGTAAATCTTCCTATTAGGTAAAAGAGAAATAGCACAGCCAGGTGATACTGTGTACAACAGAAAAATTATAAGATAACATTTGTATGTTGCCATCCCAAAGTTATCTTAATACAGATTTTAAAGTAAAACAAAATGTGGACACAAAGCAATTTATATTTCCAATATTACTCAGGTGGCATTTACCGATTTTATCAGAACCTTTAAACAATGTTGCTTAATATACACAAATTTACTTTTATTTAGTCCTAAAACACCTAATGTGTACCTGAGTACATGAAATCTGCGAAAAATTCGATACTTGTTGAACTCCTATGTCATTAAACATACATTAATGAATATAGACGGATCCCCGCCTCGCCCCTACCCATCCCCTCACACCCCTCCTGATTCACCATTTCAGTCAGTTTTCTGATCGCAGTGTTTGTTTGTTGTTCTTTTAAATGATCTCCTCTCCACAAGAAAATTTATATTACTGAGGTTATTTGGCTGTTAGAATCCACAGATGAGGGATACCATGTTGGGCGTTGTTTTTCCTTGGACGTTGTTACTTCACTCTTTATAATGTCTCCTACTTCATCATTTACCGCAAAGTAACATGATGTAGTCGTTTTCTTTTACCACTGCATAGAAACTCCATTGTGACAGTAAACATTTTTCGCTTACCCACGTCATCATTGAGGGCATTTGGGTTTGGTTCCAGCTTTTTGCTTTGTGAACAGATCGCAATAAATGTGCTGTGCATGTATTTGTGCATTAGATAGTATGTGGGTATATGCCCAGGAGTGGATATGAACCTGGGTCAAATGGCAAGTTCATTTTGAGTCTTCCAAGGGTTCTCCACACGGCTTCCCATAGTTATGCTGTACAAGGTTACATTCCCACCAGCAATGAATGAGTGTTCCCTTTCCCCACAACCGCTCCAGCAACTTGATAATCATTTGTTTTCTTGACCTGGCCAGTCTTATCGGAGTGAAATGATATCTTAGAGCAGTCTTAATTTCCATTTCCCTAATTATTAGTGACGTTGAGCAATTCTTTTTAAGATGTTTTATCAGCCATCTCTAATTTCTCCTCTGTGAAGTCGCTATTTCAGTTCCTTTGCTCCATCTTTTGAGTGATTCAGTTTGTTTTCTTTCTTCTTGGTTTTTTGTGTAGTTTGTTTTATACTCTGAAAATTAATGCTTTGGTCAGATGTATCTGCAGTGAATGTTTTCCTCCCACTCTGGTGGTGTTTTCTCTTTACTTCCTGTATTGTTTCTTTTGATGTACAGAAGCTTGTGAGTTTAATGATGTCCCCATTTGTCAATTGTTGATCTTATTTCTTGTGCAACTGCTGTCCTGATTTAGGAAGTCGTTTCCTATGCCTATGTCTTGTAGTCTGTGCCAAGTTTCTCTTCTATCACCTGCAGAGTTGGGG
Organism: Rhizomys pruinosus; assembly: GCA_009823505.1. Classification (NCBI taxonomy): domain Eukaryota; kingdom Metazoa; phylum Chordata; class Mammalia; order Rodentia; family Spalacidae; genus Rhizomys; species Rhizomys pruinosus. Next base: position 2,742,426 of record VZQC01007020.1, on the reverse strand, counting down.
GCACATTGGGTCTTTGATCCATATGGAATTGACATTTGTACAGGACGAAGGTCAGGGTTTAGTTCAATTCTTCTACAGGTGGTGATCCAGGTTTGCCAACACAACGTACTGAAGATGCTGTCTTCCCTCTCATTGTTTTCTTGCCCCCCTTGTCAAAATATGAGGTGGGCTGAAATTGTATGTTACGCGTTTGGATCTTCAGTTTTAATTCCATTGGTCGACTGGTCTGTTTTTTGTGCCATACCAGGCTGTTTTTATGACTATACCCCTGGAGTATAATTTGATGTCGGGTAGAGCAATCCCCCTGTAGTGCTCTTTCGCTCAGGGTTGCGTTTGGGCTATTCACGGTCTTTAGTTTTTCCAAATGAAACTGAGGATGTTTTTTGCCAAGCATGTGAAGAAACCTCTTGGGGATTTTAATTTTGATTGCATTAAATCTGTACCAAATGTGGGTAGGATAACAGTTTTCTTATTTTATTTTCCCAATCTGTGAGCATGGGTGGTTTGTCCAACTTCTGAATATGCTTCATCATTTCTTTTTCAGGGGGTTAAAATTTTTGGTTGTAGAGATCATTGGTATATCTTTGTTAGGTTTGTTCACAGGTATTTTCTTGTTTTTGAGGCTATTGTGAATGGAAGTGTTTCCATGAACTCTTTGATTGCTTGTTATTTGTATTTAGAAAGGCTACTGAGTTTTATAAAGATTATTTTTGTATCCTGCCCTTTACCAAAGCACGTAATCATTTGCCTAGGAGTTTTCTGGGTGGAGTTCTCAGCATCCCTTAGGTAGACAATAATATCATCAGCAAAAGGGAATAGCTTGATTTCCTATTTTCCTATTAGAATTCCTTTAATTTCTTTTTCTTGCCTTATTGCCCTAGCAGAGGTTTCCAAGCACTTATAGTGAGAAGGAGTGGTGACAGGGGTCAGCCTTACCGACTTCCTACCTTTAAGGGGAATGCTTCTGTCATTTCCCATTTAGGATTATATTGGCTGTTTCCTGTATATGACTTTCATTACATTGAGGAATAAAAAAGGTATGATCCCTCCAGCCAATGTCCCTGTAGGACTTTAAACATGGAAGGGTGCTGGATTTTTGTCAAAGGCTTTCTGTGCGTCAATTGAGATGATGTGGGTTTTTGTCTTTCTGTCCTTTTCTATTTGATGAATTCATTGATTTTTCATATGTTGAACCATCCCAGCATCTCTGGTGTGAATCCAACTTGGTCAGGATGGATGATCTGTCTTGATGTGGGGTCTGTATGCGATTTGCCAGTATCCTGTTTTAGAATTTTTGGCATCTGTGTTCAATAGGGAGATGGGTGTATAGTTTTCCCTTTTGGTTGCATCTTTCCTTGGTTTTGCTAGTAGTGTAATGCTGGCTTCACAGAAAGAATCTGGGAGAACTCCATCTGTTTGTATCATTCTAAACAGCTGGAGTAGTAATGGTTTTAAAGTCCTTTTTGAAATATTTTATAGAATCTGCTGTGAAAGCATCTGGACCCAGGCTTTTGTTAGTTGGGATGTTTCTTATAACATCTTTCAATGTCTTCCGTAATTAAGTGGTCGATTTAGGCTGTAGATCTCCTCTTGGTGGACCTTTGTTGATTCACGGATTTCAGATATTCATCCATTTCGTTAAGGTTTGCAAACTCCATATAGTATAGGTTTTTTTTTGAAGTATTTCCCGTATGATTGTCTGGAGCTTTTCATTGTCATTGTGATATTTCACCTTTCATCATGGATCGATTGATTTGGAGGTGTTCCTTCTTTCTTTTTGGTTAACGGGCTAGAGTCCTGTCTAGCTTGTTTATTCTCTCAAAGAACCAAATTTTGGATTCATGATTTTTTTTTGTATGGTTTTATTTGTTTCTATTCATGGATCGGTGCTCTGATTTTTGTTATTTCTTCCTGTCCTGCTGTGTTTAGGGTTCATATGTTGTGGTCCCTCTCAATCGGTTTAGCTGCAGGTTAGATCATTCACTGTGGCTCTTTTTTTTTTTTTTTTTTTTAATGTAGACACTTAGAGCTAAAACTTCCCGCTTAGGACGGCTTTTAAAGTGTCAAATAGGTTTTGTTCTGTGTTGTATTAGCATTGTCGTTCAGTTCCAGGAATTTTTTTTTTTTTTTTTTATTTCTTTCTTTTTTTTTTCCTTGAACATTTAATTATTCAGGAGAGTGGTTGTTTAGTCTCCATGATGTTTTCTTGGAGGTTGTAGGGTTTATCCTGTAGGTTGTAGGGTTTATCCTAGTGTAGATATTGAGTTTTATTGCACTGTGGTCTGATAGAATGAATGCAATTATTTCAACCTTTTGTATTTGTTGTTTTTTGTTCCTGGTGTCCCATATATGTCTATTTGGAAAATTTTCTGTGATGTGGCTGAGGAGAAATTGTATTCTCGGGTGTTTGGGTGAAATATTAGATAGATGTCTTGAGGATCATTTGGTGTATTGTATCATTTTAGTTCAGATGTCTCTCTTTTTAGCCCGTCCGTCCTATGGATCTGTCTAGGGGACTTAGTGGGGTATAGAAGTCCCTACTATGAGTGGTTCTGGGGTGAATCCATGGCTTGAAGATCCTGGAGAAATGTCCTTATAAAGTTTGGTGCACTGTCGTTTGGTGTGTATAGATTCATAATTGTGTGAGACCTTCATCATCAATTGTTCCTTTAATAAGATGTAATGGCCCTCTTTGTCTCTTTTTGATTTTCTTTGCTTTGTTTTTTTTTTTTTTTTTTTTTTTTTTTTTTTTTTTTTTTTTTTTTTTTTTTTTTTTTTTTTTTCCATTCTTTAACTTTAAGTTGATGCCTATATTTAAGTTTGAGATGGGTTTCTGTAGACAGCATATAGATGGTTTGTNTAAATAAATAAATAAATAAAAGACTGGGTTAAGGAGGTAGATAGGAGGAATAAGGTGGACAATTTGGTGCTTTCGTGATTCTCAGGAAGAGGAGCTGAAGGTGGGGAGAAAGAGTGGAAGTGAATAGAGAGAAAGGCAGGTTCTGACTTACCAGCCTCCTACATAGTGACTGTCTAGCAGGTCACGCTTGTTGGGACAGATGTGCTTTGAGGTCATCTGAAATTGGACTCAGCCATCAATGCTAGAGCCCTAAACTAGTTAGGGTTAGGGATAAGTACGGAGAGGAAATTGGTGCCCAAATGGATTCTAGTATTGTGTGAGAACAGGGTGGGGCTGACCTAGACGAAACTCTGGTGTGGCTGGTGAGTGTGGTCTGACTTACCAAGCCCTCCATAGGGCAAGTCTGTGAGGCTGGACAGTGCCAGAGAAATTGGGAACCAGGGAAGGACCACCTTAGCGGTATGCTTAGGAATCTGTGTTAGGTTGGTTAGCAAGTCTGGATTATGGAGATAGATCCTTCTGCGTTCTAAGGTAAAACATTTAGTTCCTGCCTGTGTCCCAGCCTGGGAAGATGAGAGTATCTGAATAGAGGGAACAGAGGGTTGTGACCACTGTCATCCTAGGTGGGATAAGAGACTCTGGCAGATCTGGCCTGCCAGGAGAGATGGGATTTGGGGTGACCTGAAAGGGAACTGGGCCACCTATGCTAGGCTGGAGGACTAGTAGGGGTGAGGGAAATACTAGTACAGAGGAAGAATTGGTGCCCCAGGGGATTCTAGTCTGGGAAAAACTAGGGGAGGCTGGCTGAGAGGAACTGAATGGAGTGGTTGATGGCCATTGTCTGACTTACCAAGGACCTCCGAAGTTCCAGTTTGTGAGTCCACTCAGTGTCAGGGAAGTTGGGGGCCCAGGAAGGACCACCTGAAGGGGGGATTTGGAGTCTGTGCTAAGTTTGTAAGCAAGCCAGGGTTACACAAATAGATCCAAGATCTAAGGAGGAAAATTTTATGCCTGCCTATATCCAAGGATGGAAGGATGAAGGCGTGGAGGAGGAAAGGGATTGAAAGAGAGAAAAATGGGTCCCGAATTCCCAGCCTCCAGGGCATGGTAAGACTATCTGACGTGTCCCACATGCCAGAAGGGATGAGATTTGTAGTCATCTGAAAGAGGGTACTCAGGTGCCTATACTCTGTTGTTTTGTCAGTCGGTGCTAGGGAATTATTCCAGAGAAGAAATTGTTAACACTGTCTGGCAAGTCAGGCATGCCAGGGGAGATGGGGTTTGGGGCCACCTGAAGGGGAAATCGGCCATATATGTTAGAGACGTTTACTACTAGGGGTTAGGGAGTTAGTCCAGAGAAATAGATGGTACCTGAGAGGATCCTAGGCTGGGAGAAAACACGGTGGGAGCCAGGGGGAGGAACTGAATATGATGGCTGGTGGGCAGGAGGAGAACATGGTGGGACTGGGGGCGAGAAAGTGATTGGAATGGCTGTTTGGTGGAGTCTGAGTTACCAAGGACCAAACTGAGGCAAGCGTGTGTGTCCAGTAACTTCCAGTGAAGGGGGGAGTCTAACTTTGGAAGTGTTTAGCAACATGTGCTAGGTGTTTACTAAGTTTGCTTACTGAGGTAGAGCAGAGATCTAAGGGGTAAAATATTGTGCCTGCCTGTGTCCCAGGCTCTGGAATTGAGACTGGGGACAATCAGAGGAACTGAATAGAGAGAAAGGCTCATTCTGAAATACCAGAATCCTAGGTAAGGTAAGACCATGTGGCATGTCAGGCATGCCAGGAGAGATGGGATTTGGGCTCACCAGAACTGGGAATCGGGCACCTATGTTAGAGAGGTTGAATAGTAAGGGTTAGTGAGTTAGTCCAGAGAAAGAAATGGTACCTGTGGGGATCCTAGATTTGGAGAGAAGAGGGTGAGCATGGGTATGAAGAACTGAATGGAATTGCTGGTGGACATGGTTTGACTTACCAAGGTCCATCTTGGTGCATGTCTATGAGGCTGGTCAGCACCAGTGAGGTGGCAGTTGTAGGAGGGACCACCTGAGGAAGTGCTCAGCAATCTGTGCTAGGGTGTTTAGTGAGTCTGGATTAGGGGGTTAGATCAGAGGTGTAAGGTGGTAAATTCGTCTGCTTGTGTCTTGCGCTGGCAGGATGACAGTAGGGAGAATGAGAGGAGGTGCACAGAGCGAAAATTGAATTCTGACTTACCAACATCCCAGGCATATTAAGGCTGTCTGGCAGGTCAGGCAGGCCAGGAGAGATGGGATTTGCGTTTGCCTGAAGGAGGAATCAGCCACTACGCTACAGTGGTTAACTAGTGGGCATATGGGAGCTAGTCCAGAGAATGAATTTGTTCCTGAAGGGATCCTTGTGTCGGTGAGAACAGGGTGGGAGCAAGGGAGAGGAACTGAATGTGGCAGTTGCTGAGCGGGATGTGACTTAACAAAGTCCAAGCTGGGGCAAGTCTATGAGGCCGGTAAGCACCAGTGAATTTGAAGGCAGGGGAAGGACAAATTGAAGGATTGCTTATCAATCTGTGTAGGGTGTATTTAGCAAGCCTTGGAGAAGGATATATACCAGAGGACTTGGGGGGAAATGTGGTGCCTGCTAGCATCCCAGGCTGGCACGGTGTGGGTGGGGAGGATGACAGCAATGGAAAACTGAATAGAGAGAAAAGCTGGTTCTGACTTTCCAGCATCCAAGTTGGGGTAAGACTGTATGGAGGTCAGAAATACCAGGAGAGATGGGATTTGTAGTCATCTGAATGGAGACTGAGTCAACTATGCTAGGGTTGTTGACTCTGCAGATGCGGGGGTGGGGGTGTTGGAGGGAGGTATTCCAGATAAGATTGGATGTGTTGGCTGATCCTAAGTAGGGATAGAACATGGTGGGAATAGGCAAGAACAAATGAATGGAGTGGCTGGTGGGCAGGTTCCCACTCATTTTGGTCAACCCTGGGGAATTTCTGAGGCCAGTTATGGCCATTGATGTTGTTAGAACGGGTAGGATCATTTTATGGGTTCTTATCAATCTGTGTTAGAGTGTTTAGCAAGTCTGGGTTATGGAGTTAGATTAGTGGTATAAGGTGAAAAACTTTGGTCCCTTTCTGTTTCTCAGCATGGCAAGTTGAAAGTGAGGAGAATGAGAGGAAGTGAATAGAGAGAAAAGCCAGTTCTGACTTCTCAGCCTCTTATGTAGATACTGTCTGGCAGGTTAAGCCTGCAGAGACAGATGGGGTTTGAGGGCACCTGAAGTTGGACTCAGCCATCTATGCTAAGGTGTTTAACTGGTTAAGGTTAGGGAGTAAATACAGGGAGGGGGCTTTGCCTGAGGAGATTCAAGGCTGGTGAGAATGGAGTGGGAGTGGGCAAGAGGAACTCAGTGTAGTCCCTAGTGAGTGGGGTATTACTTACCAAGGTTCTCCCTCAGGCAAGTCTGTGAGTACAGTCAGTGCCTGTAAGGTTGGGGTTGGGGAAAGTCTACCCTTGAAGAAGTGCCTAGCAATCTGTGCTAAGTTTTTTTTTAACCAAGTCTGAGTTAAGGAGATAGATCAGAGATATATAAGATGGAGAATTTGCTGCCTGCCTGTGTCTCTGGGTATCTAGGTTACGTTGGGGTGAATGAGAGGGAGCGAATAGAGAAAAAGACGGTTCTGAGTTTACCAGCATCCTAGGTAAGGTAAGACCATGTGGCATGTCAGGCATGCCAGGAGAGATGGGATTTGGGCTCACCAGAACTGGGAATCGGGCACCTATGTTAGAGAGGTTGAATAGTAAGGGTTAGTGAGTTAGTCCAGAGAAAGAAATGGTACCTGTGGGGATCCTAGATTTGGAGAGAAGAGGGTGAGCATGGGTATGAAGAACTGAATGGAATTGCTGGTGGACATGGTTTGACTTACCAAGGTCCATCTTGGTGCATGTCTATGAGGCTGGTCAGCACCAGTGAGGTGGCAGTTGTAGGAGGGACCACCTGAGGAAGTGCTCAGCAATCTGTGCTAGGGTGTTTAGTGAGTCTGGATTAGGGGGTTAGATCAGAGGTGTAAGGTGGTAAATTCGTCTGCTTGTGTCTTGCGCTGGCAGGATGACAGTAGGGAGAATGAGAGGAGGTGCACAGAGCGAAAATTGAATTCTGACTTACCAACATCCCAGGCATATTAAGGCTGTCTGGCAGGTCAGGCAGGCCAGGAGAGATGGGATTTGCGTTTGCCTGAAGGAGGAATCAGCCACTACGCTACAGTGGTTAACTAGTGGGCATATGGGAGCTAGTCCAGAGAATGAATTTGTTCCTGAAGGGGTCCTTGTATTGGTGAGAACAGGGTGGGAGCAAGGGAGAGGAACTGAATGTGGCAGTTGCTGAGCGGGATGTGACTTAACAAAGTCCAAGCTGGGGCAAGTCTATGAGGCCGGTAAGCACCAGTGAATTTGAAGGCAGGGGAAGGACAAATTGAAGGATTGCTTATCAATCTGTGTAGGGTGTATTTAGAAAGCCTTGGAGAAGGATATATACCAGAGGACTTGGGGGGAAATGTGGTGCCTGCTAGCATCCCAGGCTGGCACGGTGTGGGTGGGGAGGATGACAGCAATGGAAAACTGAATAGAGAGAAAAGCTGGTTCTGACTTTCCAGCATCCAAGTTAGGGTAAGACTGTATGGAGGTCAGAAATACCAGGAGAGATGGGATTTGTAGTCACCTGAATGGAGACTCAGCCAACTATGCTAGGGTTGTTGACTCTGCAGATGCGGGGGTGGGGGTGTTGGAGGGAGGTATTCCAGATAAGATTGGATGCGTTTGCGGATCCTAAGTATGGACAGAACATGGTGGGAATAGGCAAGAACAAATGAATGGAGTGGCTGGTGGGCAGGTTCCCACTCATTTTGGCCAACCCTGGGGAATTTCTGAGGCCAGTTATGGCCATTGATGTTGTTAGAACGGGTAGGATCATTTTATGGGTTCTTATCAATCTGTGTTAGAGTGTTTAGCAAGTCTGGGTTATTGAGATATATTAGTGGTATAAGGTGAAAAACTTTGGTCCCTTTCTGTTTCTCAGCATGGCAAGTTGAAAGTGAGGAGAATGAGAGGAAGTGAATAGAGAGAAAAGCCGGTTCTGTCTTCTCAGCCTCTTATGTAGGTACTGTCTGGCAGGTTAGGCCTGCAGAGACAGATGGGGTTTGAGGGCACCTGAAGTTGGACTCAGCCACCTATGCTAAGGTGTTTAACTGGTTAAGGTTAGGGAGTAAATACAGGGTGTTGTTGCCTGAGGAGATTCTAAGCTGGTGTGAATGGAGTGGGAGTGGGCAAGAGGAACTCAGTGTAGTCCCTAGTGAGTGGGATATTACTTACCAAGGTTCTCCCTCAGGCAAGTCTGTGAGTACGGTCAGTGTCTGTAAGGTTGGGGTTGGGGAAAGTCTACCCTTGAAGAAGTGCCTAGCAATCTGTGCTAAGTTTTTTTTAACCAAGTCTGAGTTAAGGAGATAGATCAGAGGTATAAGGCAGAAAATTTGGTACCTCTCAGGAGGTGTCCCAGGCTGATATGGTGACGGTGGAGAGGTTGAAAGGAATTGAATAGAGAGAAAAGCTTGTTCTAACTTATCAGTGTCCTAGGTAGTGAACGACTGGCACGTCAGGCATGCCAAAGAGAGATGGAATTTTGGATCACTTGAAGGGGGATTCAGCCACGTATGCTAAGGTGAGTGACTAGTGGGGGTTATGGAGTTAGTCCAGAGAAGGAATTGGTGACTGAGGGGATCTAGGCTGGGTGAGAACAGGGTGGGAGTGGGGGAGAGGAACCGAGTGGCATTTGGGTGGACTCTGACTTACCAAGGTCCAACCTGGGGCAGGTGTGTGAAGCCAGTCAGTTCCACTGTGGTTGGGGCCAGGGAAAGGACCGCCTGAGGAAATATTTAGCAATCTGTGCTAGAGTGTTTAGTAAGTTTGATCGGGAGATAGATCAGAAGTGTTGGGTGCAAAATTTGGTGCCTGCTTGTGTTCCAAGCTTGCTAGGTGTGGGTGGGGAGGTTGAGAGGAACTGAATAGTGGTAAAGAAGGGTCCTGACTTACCAGAATCCTAGGTAGGGTTAGCCTGTCTGGCAGATCAGGAGAGACAAGAGAGATGAGGGTTTGTGTCACCTGAAGGGGGAATCTGCCACCTATGCCAGGGTGGTTGACTAGTGGGGATTACAGAGTTACTCCAGAGAAGTAATTGTTGCCTGAGAGGATTCTAGGCTGGATGAGAATAGGGTAAGTTAGGAGATAACTCAGAGGAATAGCTGACAGGTGTGGTCTGACTTACCAAGGTCCTACCTGAGCTTCCTGAGGCAAGTCTATGAGACAAATCAGGGCCAGTGAGTTTGGGTGGAGGGAAGGACTACCCTGAGGAAGTGCTTAACAATCTGTCCTAGGGTATTTAGTAAGATTGTATTAGGGAGATAGATCAGAGGTCTAAGGTGGGTAATTTGGTGGCTGCCTGTGTCCCGGTCTTGATAGGTGATGGTGGGGAGAATGAGAGGAACCGAATAGAGATATAGGAGGGTTCTGTCTTACCAGGATCCTGGGTATGGTTAGATTATCTGGCAGGTCAGACAAACCAAGAAAGATGGGATTTGATGTCATCTGAATGGGGTGACTCAGCCACCTATGCTAGGGTGGTTGATAAGTTGAGATTAGGGAGTTGGTCCAGAGAAGAAATTGGTGCCTGTTAGGATCATAAGGTGGGTGAGAATAAGGTTGTGGTGGGCAAGAAGGACTCAAAGGAGTGGCTGTTGTGGGGGTCTGACTTACCAAGGTCTTCCCTGGGGCAGGGCTGTGTGTGAGGACAAAGCCAGTAAGGTTGCCTGTGGGGAAGGACCACTTGAGGGGTAGTTTAGGAATCTGTGCTAGGGTGTTTAGCAAGTGTGGGTTAGGGAGATAGACCAGAGATTTAAGGTGGAAAATTTGGTGTCTACCATNTATTTTCTTTTCCTTTTTGAGCTTCTCAATCTCTTCTTGGTGCTCCTTACTTCGTTGGTTGGCTTCCTTTTTCAGTGTTTCTACTTCCTTTCAGAGTTTGTTTTTTTCTCCCTGTAGTTATTTCTGGAGTTTGTCAATCTGTTCCTTTAGTTCTTTCCGAAGTTTGTCATTGTATCCCTCTAGGTCCTTTTTGTGTTTTTCATTCTCTCACTTTATTTCTCTGAATTCTTCTTTATTTTCTTTAATTTCTCTGTGTAGGTCTGCAATTTTTCTTCTAAGATCTGTTCCTTGTGTCACCTCCAAGGGGATCTCATTGTATCTATCTCCTGCATGTTTGGTAGAGCCTGGTACGGGATTATCCTGTGCCTTTCCCATGTTGTCCCTCCGTCGTGTCCCTAGCATGTGGGTTTCCCTGTTGTGGTTCAAATAACAAATGTTTTTTCACTATGTTAGTGGATGGTTTTGATTGCCTCCTTTTGATGCTTTTTTTTCTTCCCTTTTCCTTTTTTATGGAGTATTGACTTGTCTAGGTTTCAGTCTTTCAATTTTGTTTATGTATTGGATATTGGAAGTCTAAGTCACTCTTCTCTTCCTGTTCTGAAGGTTCTCCAAAAAAAGTCCAATTGGATACTCTCTCACCAATTCCTGTTGGTGGAGGGGGGGAGGGTATGGCTGACCTAGCTTGGTACCTGCCTGAGTGACTTCCGGTTTCCTGTGCCTCAGGAGCCAGCCCGCACAAAGCCACAGAGGCACCAATCCCAAACCCGACCCGCTGGTCACCAGCTGCAAAGGTGAAGGGCATTCCAACTAGACAGCCACCCCTACAAGAGGGCTCAGAGTTGTGACCCCCTTCCCGCAACCCAGGAGACAATCTACCCCAAAATCTACCTGCCTGAGTGACTTCCGTGTTCCTGTGCATCAGGAGCCTGCCCACACAAAGCCACAGAGGCACCAATCCCAAACCTGACCAGCTGCAAAGGCGAAGGGCAGTCCTGCCCAAATGGCCACTTCCTACAAGAGGGCTCAGATTTGCGACCCCCTTCCAGCAGCCCAGGAGACAATCTACCCCAAGATCTAGCTGCCTGAGTGACTTCTGGGTTCCTGTGCATCAGGAGCCTGCCCGCACAAAGCCCACAGAGGCACCAAACCCATCCCGCCCCGCTGGTCACCAGCTGCAAAGGCCGAGAATGATTCTTTACTCCCTACCATGATCACAGATCCTATCTCAAGAAATTCAGAATCAAGAAAATACCATATGGACTTCATTTGAAGATGGGAAGATCTGTTTTCTCTGTTATAATCTGGAATTTAAAATGGATGGATACATTTAAAATGGATGGATACATTTAAAATGGATGGATACATTTTAAATTCCAAATTATAACAGAGAAAACAGAGTTTCCCATCTTCAAATGAAGTCCATATGGTATGTTCTTGATTCTGAATTTCTTGAGATAGGATCTGTGATCATGGTAGGGAGTAAACTGCCTTATGAATTTTTAAAATACAGGGATGCCTAATAGTGAGACGGAATCCTTGCTAACCTCTGAGTCAATACTAGTGTTTAAAACAAATCTTGGGGCTGAAGAGATGGCTCAGCAGTTAAGAGCACTAACTGCTTGTCTTCTGATGTTCCTTTAAATGTATCGCGTGTGTGTGCTGCCTTCCACGAGATGTTCTTCCCCCTGGACCAGGGTACTGCAAGCCTCGGGGTTGTCCCCAGACAGCCAGTTAAAAATCCTAGCTTGAGCCCCAGCAGGGAGGATGAGGGAGGTAGGAAGTAAGACCTGGAGGAAAGAAAGAGAGATGGACTCAGTCGAGAGACCAGGAGTAATTCTACAAGGAGAAAACTTGGTGTAATGTTGTAACTCAGGGTTTTTATACAGAACCTTGTAGGAGGTTGGGACATACAGAACTGCGGGCTTGGACAGGCTGGACTTCGGGCCATATGCTACAGATCACTAATTGAATGTGACAACGCTTTTTTATACAGAACCTTGTAGGAGGTTGGGGCATACAGAATTGGGGCTGGGACAGGGGGGATTTCAGGCCATATACTCCAGATCACTATGGGAATGTGACAATGCTTTGCCCAAGGCATCAAAGACAGTATCAAAGGCATCAAAGGCAGGTATCACAGGCAAGCATCAAAGGCATCATCATCAAAAAAAAAAAGAAAGAAAGAAAGAAAAAAAGACAGCATCAAAGGCATCAAAGGCAGGTATCATAGGCCAGCAGGTTATCAGCAGGAGTCCGGGCTTGGAGGCTGCTTGCTGACTATCTTAAGTGCTTCTGCCAAAAGAATACCTACAACTATTCTTGCAGAGGACCCAGGTTCGATTCCCAGCACCCACATGGTGGCTAAGAACCGTCTTTAAGCTGGGCGTGGTGGTACACATGCACACCTTTAATCCTAGCACTTGGAAGGCAGAGGCAGGCAGATCTCTGTGAGTTCAAGGCCAGCCTAGTCTACAGAGTGAGTTCCAGGCCAGCTTGAGCTATAGGGAGACATTGACTTAAAAAAAAAAAACTTATGAAATAAAGAGAAATAATATCGGCATGGCATAATGAAGTTTTTCCTCCTGAACTGCAGATGAAAGTGACAGTTATTTTCAACTTGTGAAGCAGACCGAAGACTTGCTAGTATTTTATCATGTGAACGTGGATGCTACTGGCAGGGAAACAAGACTGATATATGTTGTTGGTAAGAACTGCAATGTTTTCTCTGAAGTAAGAGACTGAGAACACAGTAGTCTTCTGTTATGAGCACTACTCAGACCCAGGCCTCCAGCAACACAATGTGAGCACACCTATCTCCTCTCCTGTAAAATACAACTAGGCTGTCCACCGGAGCTGCTGTTGCAGGATATTTCATTTTCCATGAGTTAGGAACTGAGCATTGAGGAAGGTGGGGGAGGGTGTTGATAAGCCTTTGCACATTCTGGTGTGGAGAAAATGGATCAAAGGGGATCTTGAAAATGTTCAGATCAATTTGATTGTCATTTCATTCTGTGTCTAGAAATATAAGGATTAGAATCTAGAGTGTAGACCCAGGTGAAATGGAAAATACTGTGAACAGAGAAACAGGCCTTTGAGGTGATTTTCCCCAAATGCATAGGATTTTGTGATTCTTGAGTTCACCAAATAAGTAGTCTTAATGAGATTTCTATAGCCAACAAACCCTCCTGAAAATTGGTATGGTGCCAAAATTTATACTTCATTCCATGTGTCTATGTCACCTCAGTTAGATCTGATTAAACAGCCTTGACCTGCTTGGAGTGGAAGATGAGAAGAAGTTGGAATTTTCCATCTGCTGCAGAGGAGGACAAGGTGAATCCTGGTTTGAGTCATGAGTTCTACTGAGCATGTCTTCTGCCTTTTGTTCTATATGATGCAGGAATAAGTCAAAACTTGAATAAGGAGGAAATCAATATCCTTAAAAAATATGCTGAGTCAAAGGACATCCCTGTGGAAACTTTGAATGTCAAAGCTACAGGTAATCTCAATGAACATATTGTACCCTCTATAAAATATATAAGAAGAATTGAGTCAGGATGTCCACTGATGGAGAGCTTCTTCTCACATATTTTCCTTTTATTTAAATTGTTGTAGGTGTTTTTATTCTTTGAGTGGTCAAATCCTAATGGTTATTGTTCTCCTCTCTCCCACTTGACTTTTTGGACACATGTCCTTAGACAAGTCTTGATGCTGGTGAGTAAAATCAAGAGACATTTATCTCCCACATAAGTGAACGTGGTGTGTTCCAAAAGATAAAAGATTCGGGATGATCATTTTACAAAAATTGCTCTCAAAAGAAGGCCAAATTAAGAGAATATTCCATGTGTTTTACACAACAATAAAGCAATAAGAGACTTGTTAGGTTATTAAAGGCCATACAACCCCAGCCCCCAGATAACAAGGCACTTGAGGCTTAAGTCACTCTAGGAACATGATTTACTTCCACTTGGAACTGCCAGAGCAGGCCACCTGCAGACACGTGGTGAAACAGGAGCAGGAGAAACAGCAGGGGCAAGATGGCGACTGAGGCCCACCCATTTATACCCATGGCACAGGGCCTCAGATACAGGGGAAGAGGTCAGAAGATCAACAGCCTCTGGAGGAAGTGGGTATGTGTGTGTCTCTTGGAATTCTGGAAAGCCCAGATCTAACATTCCAACCTTTTGATTATGATAAGGAAATGGGATGCTGTTCTCTCTTCTGTATCTGCTTCAGAGCTGAGGGGGGTGAAGTCTCAGAAGATTGGGTGTCAAGCTGGAGGGTTAGAATCTGGTTTCCCATCTTGGATGCTCTGGGTGCTCTGCCAGGTGGTTTTGGTCCAGATTGATAGTGGCCAGTACTTAGTGGACATTTTCTCTGTAACTGAAAAGACAAGCTGTTTGAGTATTATATGAGTATACCGGTGCAGGGACTTCACAGTGCCAACAGGGGGCTACTGGGTGCATTAGCTATTGGAGGGTTCCTGTCTAGGGTCTGCAGAAGGAGAGAGGACCTGCACCCTGGTTTGAGGAATTAGAAAAATGTTTTAGAATACAGAGTTCTAGAATGAGAGCCAGCATAACCATGAAAATATAAAAGGTGGTGTTTTCTGGCATGGCACATTAAATCTGTCACCTATCTCTGAGATATTTCCTAACATGACACAGTAGGTTCCTACCTCGGTACAGTGGGTCTCTCACCTATCTCTCTGGTAATAAGGTGTAAGTTATTTTATTTTCTCTTCTTTTTTTATTGATGTTTTGTGTATTTCATACATCATTTTCCAATTCAGTTCAGGCATATATCCCCTTCCCTTCCCCTACCCCACCCCTACCCATCCCAGATCATGCATTCTGCCATAACTTTTCTGCATCTTTCTCTGTTTTTTTGTTTTGTTTTCTTTTCTTTTTTTTTTAACAATAAATGATAATCTGTGAGTACAAGCATCCTTCATGTAAAACCAATTTGCGAGCACTTGTGCCCAAACCCACACAGCTCATGGGTCCCACCATCCAGCAGGAGGGGCTTGTATGTTCAATCAAGTTGATCAAATGAGTGTCCAGTCTATATTGTTGTAGTTTCACCATTCACCCCAATCGCAGCCCTTACATTCTACCGTGCTCCCTCTTCCACAGATTGTTCCCTAGGCTTAGAAAAGGGGCACAGGTGGATGAGAAGCAAAACAGTCTACTTTCTCTGGAGCTGTTGTCTTGGTCTCTAGTCAATTCTGGCTGTTTTCTTTCATGGGCTGCCAGCTTGTCCAGGCATAACCTTTCAATCCTACTAATGAAGCACATGCAATTAGATATATAGGTATTTAAACAGTATAATATATAGCCTTTCGATCCTACTAATGAAGCACACACAATTAGATATATAGGTATTTAAACAGTACTAATTGTTATGGTAGGTTACTTTGGTATAGACACAGATGTTTTGATGGTATGTTAATCCATGAATAACATTTTCTTATGTTAAGTATGACAGGGTCTTTGTGTGGCTTATAACATCTCCTAACCATCAGAGGATGTAAGATTGTGGCATCAGCCATGGGTTATTCCTCCAAGGAGAGAGCTAATAGCCAATTAGATTTGGGATATACAGACATATGGCTGCCACTGCTGCACAGTATTTAAAGGTAGATGAGGTGTAGCTGGTGCTGACGGAGGAGTCTTGCTTGACTCAAGGAGACCTATATTTGCTTTATTGGTTTAGTGGCTTTTGGTAACACTCTCTGGCATTCCAGAGACCATCTGTATACTTGCAAGTGCAGTCTCCATACATCTTTCCCATATTTATATCAGGTCTTCAACAGCAGGGCCTTATCGCCTCTCTTCCTGCAGATATCCCAGTTTTATAAGAGATTACCTCTATAATATTTGTCTCCAATTTGCAGTTGGAGATCGACATCATCATCACATTTCTCCTTGATCTATGAGGAGGAGGTAAGAAAGTCTCTTGTCTTAAAACCTTTGTGGCACCTAGAAGGTAAGTTTCGTTAGGACTCATTATACATAGTTGTTACAAGTAGTATCCACAGAGGAGTTTGATGTTTGTAGCAATCTGAGGCTTTTCTTCCTTTCAATGTTCAGATGGGCCAACTTTTCTGTTGGCACTTTCTGGTACATCCTACTCGATGCAAAGCTTTATCTTTTCTTTCTCAGCCATTAAGTTGGTGACATTTGACCTGTTGGAACATACAAATCTTTTCCCGTAGTTAAAGATTTGAATTGCAAGTTTTTTGGCAAAAAGGTTTCATATCTATCTGTATCCCCCCCATTTATTTTTGCACTCACATTCTTTTATTTTTTATTGAATGTTCATACATTGCATCTGTCCTCTTTGAGCTCTTTGCATGTTCTGTAAATTATTTGAAGTCTTTGATCTGTTTATGATTGTATTCTTTATTTGGTATCTGGGGTCCCTGTAAGATATTCTCAATGTATAATACTTCTATACCTATTGAGGGGTTTGGTTGGGACTTTTTTTTTTTTAGCTTTTTGTGTTATATCTGTTTTTACATTGTGGCTGGTACATGTAGACTTCTTTTATTGTTTGTCTGTCTGATATGAAATATAAGCTTGTTTTTGTTGATGTAGGGTGTGATTATGTTTTTATTATTGATGTGGATTGCTTGCTTTCTGATATGAATAGTTTTTCTGGCTTCATATTCTCTCTTTTATTTATTATTTTAGGACTTGATGGGTCCAGTCAGGACTGACAGGTGCTCTGCAAGGGAGAAAAGCAGCCTAGTCTCAAGTCAAGGTGATGGGTGTCTGCTGGGCTGGATCTAACTAGAGAAGGCAAATAGGTGTTATCTCTGGACACAAATAATTGTGGCTTGTCTCAAATCAGGGGAACGGTGACCAGTTAAAATGAAAATGGGATCTGATGATCTAATCCAGTGTGTCAGGCATTCATTTGCCTGGGGCCTCAGAGGGACAGGCCCAAGGCCACAGCAAAACTCTCCTATGGGTTCTTGACATAGCTTGGGATCAGTCCTAGCTCTTCCCATAACATCAGGCATTTGGTTCAGGATTGGACTGAATCTGTGTTTCTATTATTTTTTATTGTGAATTACAAAATGATTTTTTTCTATTTCAGTAAAGAAAATCATTAGGGTATGGACAGAGGCTTCAGTGTATGTACAGATTTCTTCTGGCAAGGCAGCTGAGCTCATAATATTGATTCTTCTCAGCCATACATATCTCTTCATTTTCTATATCTTCCTCAGTTTCTTCCTCATTGATTTAGTGTTTTTATTGTAGAGATATTTGATTTTCTTGGTGAAGTTTACACTGAGCAATGCGAGTTTTCTTAGTATATTATAAGTAAGATCATTTACCTGGCCACTCAATAGTATTTGTAATATAGCATTTATTATAAGTAAGATCATTTAACTGTGCACTCAGTAGTATTTGTATTATAATGCTTACTATAAGTAAGACCATTTACCCATGTACTCAGTAGTATTTGTAATATAACTTTTTACACTGGAGTAATGTAGTAATACCTATTTCTGAATGTTAGTAAATGTGTTATTTTTATGCTACTATCTCTCTCTCTCTCTCTCTCTCTCTCTATATATATATATATATATATATAGATATATGCGGTTCTCTGTAATTGTTCTTTCCACACCCAAATGATAATTTGGCAGAGATAAGCTAAGAAATACTAAGTGTTATGCTGGGAATGACAGCCCTCGAGCATACACGTTTGTAGAAAGCAGCAATAGAAGACAGAAAGCAGTGTCTTCATTTTAATCATATTCTCTACACATGAACTTGTAGAAAAAAATGGAAACACAATGTTGTTTGGGGGACTGTGAATTCCCTAAGGAATTCTGGTTTCCTGTTTTTAACACGTTTTTTTATTATTGATGCTTTGTGCATTGATCGTCATACAATCGTTGTTCCCCAATTTAGTTCAGGCTTATTTGCCTTTCCCTTCACCCCCCGCCCCTACCCCAACCGCCCAGATCATGCTATTCTGCATAACTGTCCTGAATAGTGTTCTCTTTTGTTTGCATTTTTTTATAGGTTTAGTATAGTGAATAATCCATGAGTACAAGCACTCATCTGTAAAACCATTGCTGCAGGCTGGTTGTGCCCAAACCCCCACACCGCCACACTATCCAGCGGGGGTGAGAGGTTGTTGTTCAATCAAGTTGACATCAAAAAGTTCCAGACTACATTCCTTAGTTCATCATCACCGTACCCCATCGCACCTCTTAACATTTCTGATCTACCACGCCCCCAGTTTCTGCAGAATTTTCCCTAGGCTTAGAAAGGGCACAGGTGGACGAGAAAGCAAAACGTCCCTCTCGCTCTGGAGCTGTTGTCACTTGGACTCTGGTCATTCTGGCTAGTTCCTTCATGGGCTGACATTTTGTCCAGGAATAACCTTTTCCGATCCACTAATGAAGCACATAGCAGTTGGATATATAGGTATGTTAAACCGCATAATGGTTATGTAGGTTACTTTGGTGCCATGACACAATGTTTAGGATGATAGTGTTGATCCTGAATTACATTTTCCCCCTGTTAAATTATGACGGGTCTACTGGTGGCTTATTACAGCCCTAACCTGTAGACGGAATGTAGGCTGTGTGGCATAGCCATAGGTGTTATTCCCCAAGGGAGGGGCCAATTACCCAATTAGATTTGGGATACTACAGGCACATGGCTGCCCTCTGATCAACAGTACTTTCCACGGCAGGTGGGGTGTAGCTGGGTGTGACGGTGGAGTCATTGCTTGAACTCAGGGGAACCCGTATTTGCTTTATTGGTAAGTGGCCTTTGGTGAACACTACTCCTGGTCATCCAGAGGCACGTACAATTGCATGGGCGGTCTCAATATATCTTTCCAATGTTAACGTCAGGTGTTGTAGGACTAGTAAAAGTAAATATGTGTATATTAACAAACATTGGTTTACAGACTCTCTGATAAAAACGGGAATGCATCCGAGTTAAATGGAAATATAAATTGCCTGTTGTCCTTTTGTTAGACAGTTGTTGTACATAAAATTTGGTGTAGAGCAATAACTTTTGGGTTGGCACATACAAATGTTCTCTAATAGTTTCTCTGTTGTAAGTATCACCTTGGTAGCATTCTCTTTAAGAGGATTTAACATAAAAATTATGTTTGCTCCCAAGTTAATCATATATATCACCCAAAACAACATGGGTTGATTTGATGAAATCCCTGAGCCTCGATTCCACCCTATAATTATTATAATACAACTGTCTTCGGAACACTCATGGGTTAAAAAAAGGGGTGATACATATAGACCTTAAACCTTTTCCGCAAAAACATTGGCAATTCAAATCGTAAAACTAAACAACAGGAAAATATTTGTGTGTTCCAACAGGACAGAATGTCACCAACTGAACGGCTGAGAAAGAAAAAGTACAGCTTTGCATTGAGTAGATGTACCAGAAAGTGCCAATGAAAGATTGACCTGTCGCACCATCGGAAGAAAAGCCTGAGATTGCCATAGACATCGAACCCACCCTGTGGATCCTACATGAACAACTATTTATAATGAAGTCTAATGAAACTTAACCTTCTAGGGCCGCAAAGTTTTGATATGAGATACTTTTCTTGCCCCCCCCCCCCCCAGAACAAGGAGAAATATGAATGCATCGGTGAGGTTTGCTCTCCAACGGTCAATTGGAGACAACTATTTATAGAGGTAAGCCTTATAAAACATTAAAACTGCCTTCTTAATTGACTAATGAACATAAAAACTGTGAAAAGGATTATATTTGGTTCAGAACCAAATATAATACTAAAGTCCTTAAACTATGCACTTAAGCAAAAAACATATCAATACAGGATCTCTGACATCAGTAATGGATTATTCAACTAGGAGATGTTGTTGCCAGGGGAATCTAAGGCCCCACAAAAGGTAAAGGTGCCTTGCCTCTAAACTGGGATGCCTGCAAGAAGAGAGGCGATAAGGCCCTGCTGCAGGAATCTGGTTCTAAAGTAATATCAATATATGTCTGGATGAGACAATTGATTATGTCTCACTACTCCAAACTTGTTAACACGGACAGTAATAAATAAATAAATGGATATAAAGAATAAATATCAGTAAGTGGGAAAATGTTTGTACCAACTGATTAATTTTAATAAATAGTAAAACATAGTGAGCTGTGGACCCTAGTAATTATTTTTTAGTAAAAATGTGTTTTTAATTAAAACGGTAATACANGGTGAAACTACAGCGATGTAGTCTGGACACTCATTTGATCAACTTGATTGAACAAACAACCTGTCAACCTCCACTGAATGGTGGGACTGTGGGGGTTTGGGCACAACAGTCTATAGATTGGTTTTGCACGAAGGATGCTTATACTCATGGATTATCACTTATAGCTAAAAAATGAAAAAAAAAATGAGAGAAAGATGCAGGACAGTTATGGCAGAATGCATGATCTGGGATGGGGTGGGGGTGGGGGGGAAGAGAAAGGGAAATATGCCTGATCTGAATTGGAAAATGATGTATGAAATGCACAAAGCATCAATAAAAATTAAATAAAAAAAGAAGGCAGTTTTACCAGTTTTATAAGAGATTACCTCTATAATAGTTGTCTCCAATTTACATTTGGAGAATGACATCATCATCATATTTCTTCTTGTTCTATGGGGGGGAGGTAAGAAAATCTCTCGTATTAAAACCTTTGTGGCTCCTAGAAGGTAAGTTTCGTTAGGACACATTATACATAGCTGTTACAAGTAGGTTCCACAGAGCAGCTTGAGGTTTGTAGCAATCTGAGGCTTTTCTTCCTTTCAATGTTCAGAGGGGCCGACCTTTCTGTTGGCACTTTCTGGTACATCCTACTCGATGCAAAGTTTTATCTTTTCTTTCTCAGCCATTAAGTTGGTGACATTTTGACCTGTTGGAACATACAAATCGTTTCCCGTAGTTAGTTTTAATATTTGAATTGCAAGTTTTTTGACAAAAAGGTTTCATATCTATCTGTATCCCCCCATTTTTTTGCACTCACATTCTTTTATTTTTTATTGAACGTCCATACATTGTATCTGTCCTCTTTGAGCTCTTTGCATGTTCTGTAAATTCTTTGAAGTCTTTGATCTGCTTATTATTGTATTCTTTATTTGGTATCTGGGCTCCCTGTAAGATATTCTCAATGTATAATACTTCTATACCTATTGAGGGGTTTGGTTGGTACATTTTTTTTTTTAGCTTTTTGTGTTATGTCTGTTTTTACATTGTGGCCGGTACATGTAGATTTCTTTTGTTGCTTTTCTGTCTGATATGAAATATAACCTTGTTTTTGTTGATGTGGGGTCTGATTATGTTTTTATTATTGATGTGGATTGCTTGCTTTCTGATATGAATAGTTTTTCTGGCTTCATATTCTCTCTTTTATTTATTATTTTAGGACTTGATGGGTCCAGTCAGGACAGACAGGTACTCTGCAAGGGAGAAAAGCAGTCTAGTCTCAAGTCAAGGTGATGGGTGTCTGCCTACTAGAGAAGGCAAGTAGATGTTATCTCTGGACACAAACAATTGTGGCTGCTCTCAAATCAGGGGAACGGTGACGCGTGAAAATGAAAATGGGAACTGACGATCTAATCCAGTGTGTCAGGCATTCATTCTCCTGGGGCCTCAGAGGGACAGGCCCAAGACATTAGCAAAACTCTACTATGGGTTCTTGGTATAGCTTGGAATCAGTCCTAGCTCTTCCCATAACATCAGGCATTTGATTCAGGATTGGACTGAATCTGTGTTTCTATTATTTTTTTATTGTGAATTACAAAATGATTTTTTCTATTTCAGTAAAGAAAATCATTAGGATATGGACAGAGGCTTCAGTGTATGTTACAGATTTCTTCTGGCAAGGCAGCTGAGTTCACAATATTGATTCTTCTCAGCCATACAGATCTCTCCATTTTCTATATCTTCCTCAGTTTCTTCCTCGTTGATTTAGTGTTTTTATTGTAGAGATATTTGATTTTCTTGGTTAAGTTTATGTTGAGCAATGTGAGTTTTCTTAGTTTATTATAAGTAAGATCATTTACCTGGCCACTCAATAGTATTTGTAATATAGCATTTATTTTAAATAAGATCATTTACCTGTGCACTCAGTAGTATTTGCATTATAATGCTTACTATAAGTAAGACCATTTACCCATGTACTCAGTAGTATTTGTAATATAACTTTTTACACTGGAATAATGTTGTAATACCTATTTCTGAATGTTAGTAAATGTGTTATTTTTATGCTACTATCTATCTATCTATCTATCATCTATCTATCTATCTTTCTATGCTGTTCTCTGTATTTTTCTTTCCACACCAAATATAATTTGGCAGAGACAATCTAGAATACTAATTTTTATGCTGGGAATGACAATCCCTCTTAACATACAGCTTTGTAGAAAGCATCAATAGAAGACAGAAATCAGTGTCTTCATTTAATCATATTCTCTGCACATGAACTTGTAGAAAAAAATGGAAACACAATGGTGTTTGGGGGACTGTGAGTCTAGAGAATCTTGTTCTAAAGTAATATCAATATATGTCCGAATGAGACAATTGATTATGTCTCACTACTGCCAAAGTCATTAACACAGGACAGTAAAAAATAAAGAAATGGATATAAAGAATAAATATCAGTAAGTGGGAAAATGTTTTACCAACTGATTAATTTAATAAATAGTAAACATAGTGACCTGTGTGACCCTAAAGTAATTATTTTTAGTAAAATGTGTTTTATTAAAACAGTAATCATGATATTTGTCACTGGCTAATGACTCTTTGTGAATATATCTGCCAATGAAAAGAAAAGTACACAAAGTAGCATACAGAGGATGAAGAAAAGAGAAATAAGTCAAGTTAACTGGAATAGTGCCAGCCCCTGACAAACTTTGGAAACATAAAGCCGACAGAAGGTTACTTTCTGAGTGTGAAAATATATTTTTCTTGGAAGAAATCTCATATGTTGTTTTCATTTAAAAGTCAGACTTCAAAGAGAAGAAAACTCCTGGAGAATATGATCTGTTCCTATTTAAAAATATCTTGTTTGAATGTTCTTTGGCTTTACTGAGTGGAATCAAATTAATTCATTTACAATTGTTGCTTGGTACCTGCCATCCAGAACTCAACTTATATTTAAAGATCCTTATTGTTAAAACCACTAGAAAATGAAGTAAAAACTTATTGGAATACAGAAGAAATAAAAAGAGCATAATTCTTCGTTCAAAATAAATAGCTTTAGAAAGATAGTTTACTGGAGGTCTTTGTCTATTTATGGTATGACAATTTGGGTTATTACAATCACTACTTTGGGATCACATACAGAGAAATTAGTATCCACGAAATATTGTATTCAGATCCAGAGCTTTTCAACAACTTCTCCATAGATGAGACTGTGAACCTGTGTTGGGAGCTGAGTGTTCAGGGAGGCCAGATACAGGCCAACAGAATGTTGGCACTGCCTGTCCTGGCTATCCCAATGTAAAGGCACAAGTTGTCCAGCCTGGGGGAGAGTGGATAGTGGAACACTGGCAAGGTCTATCCTTGAAGCCCTGGGCTGAACCTGTACATGTCAGTCTCTGATGATCATTCTCCATGTTCATGTTTTCTCTTAGTAATTCTTCTTGGGTGCTGCTTATACAATCATGTGTGATAAAATAAACTGTTCCTAGGGACATACATTTGTGTTAGAATATCTGCTTGGCTACTGATGATGCAAGAACATGTGATTAATGAAACTGTGGTTATTGAAACTACATGGTTCCCAGGAACTTGTGGTTTCGTGCTGTATTTCTATACTAAGATCTCCCTACTTTGAGGCAAGGTATAAAGTATTGTAATTCTGCAACAAAGCACCTGCCTGGTCATCAGGCTACAGGCCCTCCTGGTCCAGCTGTTTTCTGAATCTGTTTATATACCCTCATTCTCCACCCTTTCCACTTGGGTTTTAGAATCAATTCCCCACAGTCTAAAATGACAGATTTTCCCTCAAGAATTCTGCTAGAAGAGGGAAGAAGGAAGTAATAAATATCCAATTTGCTTTGAACATCCTCATGGTGGATGAGGCTGTTTACCTCAGATTACACAGGAGCCCGACTAAGTGAAGTCTCTGAGTTTCTGGGACTCTGAAATAATTTGCCATTCAAATGAAAGTTAAAGTGTATTCACTTTTCAGCTCTTGATAACTTATTCATCTTTTAACTGTTTAAGACATAACTTGATTTTAAGGAAATTAATTTCTACTCTTACTAATACAGTTCAAATAATGAATACAAAATTGAAGAACTTAAATGGAATATTTTCCCAAGAGGCAGAAATCATATTTTCTAACTGATTTTAAATGCAGAAAAATGTAAGTGTATCTTCAGACAATATTAGTTACCCCTCAGAAAAATTTTAGAACAGAATTGGCGTCACAAACATCCAAGTGAATTTTCATCGTATGGTTGAACGAACACACAGAGAACCAGAGACTGCAAATTTAAGAATCAAGAGAAAAAACTTGGACCTTGGAGATGGAAAAAGGTCATCAGGTAAAACGGGAATGAATTAGTGCACACTCCCAGATGGAATGAAAGCAATGATAAGGACATACTAGATGCAGAAAATTTACGGCAGAATGCATGATCTGGGATGGGTAGGGGTGGGGTGGGGGGAAGGGAAGGGGATATATGCCTGAACTGAATTGGAAAATGATGTATGAAATACACAAAGCATCAATAAAAAAGAAAGAAAATAAATTTAAAAAAATAAATAAATTAAAAAGCTATGTCCTAGGGATCCAGACCCCCCCAAAAGGTAAAGGCTTTTTGCCTGTAAGTTGGGATATCTGCAAGAAGAAAGGCAGGAAGGCCCTGCAGTCAAAGACCTGGTATAAGCATGGGAAAGATGTATTAAGATCACACTTGCAAGTATACAGTTGGTCTCTGGAATGCCAGAGAGTGTTACTAAAGGCCACTAAATCAATAAAGCAAATATTGGTCTCCTTGACTCAAGCAAGACTCCCCCATCAGCATCAACTATACCTCACCTGCCTGGAAATACTGTGCAGCAGTGGCAGCCATATGTCTTTATATCCCAAATAAAGTTGGCTATTAGCTCTCTCCTTAGAGGAATAATTCATGGCTGATGCCACAAGCTTACATCCCCTAGTGGTTAGGAGATATTATAAGCCACAATAAGATCTTGTCATCTTTTACAGAAAGCTATAGTTCATGGAATAGCATACCACCCAAACATCTGTGTCCATACCAACCCTACCATTATAATTAGTACTGTTGAAATGCCTGTATATCTAATTGCTTGTGACTCATTAGTAGGATTAAAAGGTTATTCCTGGATAAACTGCCAACCTGTGAAAGGAAACAGCCTGAACTGATCAGAGTGCAAAACGACATCTCCAGAGAAAGTATACTGTTTTGCTTCTCACCCACTTGTGTCCCTTTTCTAAAGCCTAGGGAACAATCTACAGAAGAAGGGATGTGGTAGAATGTAAGGGCTATGATTAGGATGAATTGTGAAACTATAGCAATATTGACTGGACTCTTATTTGATCAACATGATTGTACATAAGCCCCTCCAGCTGGACAACGGGGGCCTTGGGCTGTATAAGTTTGGGCGTAGTTGTTTGCAAATTTGTTTTACATGAAGGATGCTTGTATTCATTACTTATTACTTATTATTAAAAAAATCACATAAAAAAAGAAAAAACTGTGCCCCAGATGAAGATTTCAAAAATTTGTTTGTGATAAATCTGTATTCTTGTGTATACAGCTTCTATTGTAAATATCAAAATGTTGAAATATCAAGTTTTATTAAGCAAATAATTTACAAATACAGTTATAGGAAAATGTAAATATGTAACTAATCACATTCCCAAAATGTAAACTGAAACTCTAATTAGCTATGTTAATATATGTATTGATGTGTTTGAATGAAGTATTATTTATGCATCAACAATCTATGAAATAATGCTTAAAAGACAATGCTTACAATGTGTGGAAGGGAAATTAAAAAAAAATACAGGAAGGGAATTCAATCAGTGCCAGTCCTACAAATTATGCCAAGAAACACAAGAGTATAATTCTTCAGAAAGAGTGGCACGTGAATGTGACACTTGTCTGAAAAGGTCAAAACTTCAAAAACATTTGAATCAATATGTAATTGGATTATAAATTGCCCTATCATTCACAAAGAGTCTGTTTAATGGAAATGCAGTAAGCCAAACATAATGTTGAAAACATAACAATATGCCATATGTGAGAAGCATTTAAAATTAATCACACTCACAAACACTAAAGATCAGAGTTTTACAATTCTGAAGAAGCTTCTTTTGCACCAGATGAATTCTATTACAGAGCTCCATAACTGTTCACACACAAACTTATTTGTGAATTGCCCAAGCCTACACAGAACATCTACAATGCAACTTCTACACCTAAGGCTCATGCAACATAGAATACTAATGAACCTCTCTGTTCTCATCATTGAAGCTCTGTCATGAGCAGAGGGCCAGGAACACACAAGGGCACACATGGCCAAATCGTGGAGAGTAAGAGTCCTCAGAGTGTGGTCCTTGCACAGGATTGCTGTATTAAACTCCACCCACCCAGGGCTCAGGGACCATTGCAGAAGAGTTGGCAGAAAGATCGTAAGAGCCAGGAAGGAGGTGCATGACCATATGGAAATACAGTCCTACAGGCTCCTAGGATCTTGGTCAAATGAACTGCAGCAGGGATGTCTGCACGCACAAGCCCTATGCAAACTCACCCAGACAAAAACCCAGCACATAACTGTGGGAAAGGCAGCGGGTTCCAACCTTAGCTAATAATAATTGGCAGCTGATTACTTCAGGGTGAGGAAGAGCCGATCTTCTTAAATGAGGAGACACTGGATAGGCTGAGCAGGCTGCAACAGTGGATGAACTTGCACTGAGGGGCGTCTGAGGACCCTAATTTGACTCGATGAGAACTTGACACAAACCAGTGTAAGTGGGGATGGGAGGGCACTGATTGGGAAGGGGGTAAGAAGATGATTGAGATGTTCTGTATAAAATACACAAGAATGCAATTAAAATAATTAAATGCCCTTATTCGTGTTAAACCCAGGAGTTTCCCCTATTCTCAGTTGTTTGAGCATCTAAGAGACACTGCCTTCTCTCATGGTCACCTAAACAGGTGATCTTGATGAAATCCCAGAGTAACCTTTATCTTTGGACAACAATTGTTTTTAGAGGCAAACTATGGAAGCAAAAAATTAGAAACAAGTCACAGCAAGGAATGTCTTTTTGGAGATGGACCTCATACAATGTTGGTACCATGAAAGAAGATATGTTGAATCTTGAGACCAGAGACTTTTTTTTTTAATTTTTATTTATTTCTGTATGTGTTTTGAATGTACTGTCTGCATGCAAGTCTGTGCACCCGTGTCGTGCAATGCCGCGGAGGTCAGAAGAGGGTCTCGGATTCCCCTGGAACTGGAGTTCTCCTGGAGTTGGAGTTTCAGACGGTTCTCGGCCGCCATGTGGGTGCTGGGGATCGAACCCGGGTCCTCTGTAAGAGCGGTCGGCGCTCTTAACCGCTAGGCCATCTCTCCAGCCCATTGAGACCAGAAACTTTTAAACAGGCATTCATGAGAGTCAGTGGGGGCAATGAAGAGGGAGCAATGGTTACCTTAATGAAAAAATGAAAAATTCATATGGAAAACTATTAAAATAACATTTACAATATAATACAATCAGGGTTTTTTTTTTTTTTTTTTTGTCTTTTTGAAACAGGGTCTCCCTGTAGCCCCAGCTGTCCTGGAACTCACTCTGTAGACCATGCTGGCCTTGAACTCACAAAGATCCACCTGCCTCTGCCTCCTGAGTGCTAGGATTAAAGGCGTGTGCCACCACGCCCGGCATTTATTTACTTCTGTATGTGTATCAATGTACTGTCTGCATGCAAGTTTGTACACCCGTGTCGTGCAATACAATATAACACAACCAGCTTTTAAAGGAGGTGGCTTGCTAAGTTGGATAATGATGGTCATCGGGCCAAATGTTCTGGAACAAAAGTTCCACAGCCTCTTGCAAGAGGCTTTACACATACTACCGAACAGAGCCTGAGAAGTCCCCAAACAACGCAGGCCGCTTCATCTATTGTGATTTTCCACTGAACTATTAGATAGGGGACCTTTGCTGAAGACCTTAAAAGATTCATCCAAGGTAGAAAGAAATAAATCTGGAACTGAGCTGAAGCCCATTTTTACTTAGATATTTAAAACTAATCTTCATGGTTCTTACAAATTTACTCCTCTTCCACATGGTCCCTGAGCCCTGGGTGTGTGGAGTTTAATTCAGCAGTCCTGTCCAGTGACCCACACTCTGCAGACTCTTATTCTCTACCCTTTGGTCATTTGTGACCTTTTTTGTTAATGGCTCTCTGTTCAAGAGGGAGCTTCATGGATGAGAGACGAGAGAGACATGAGTGTTTGTTTAGAAAATCAAGGATCAGAGAGCAAAGGACCCTTCTCCAGGATGGATCGTAAAGTAAAGGACCCGCCTCCAGTATGGATCAGAGAGTAAAGGACCCACTTCCAGGGTGGATCAGAGAGTAAAGTACCCACCTCCAGGACGGAGTAGAGAGTAAAAGACCTGTCTCCAGAATGGATCAGAGAGCAGGGGAACTGCTTCCACGATGGATCAGAGAGTAAAAGACCCACCTCCAGTATGGATCAGAGAGTAAAGGTCCCGGCTCCAAGATGGATCAGAGAGTAAAGGACCCTTCTCCATGATGGAGCATAGAACAAACGATCCCATCTGTGATGGATCAGAGAGCAAAGGACCCACCTCCAGGATGGATCTGAGGGTAAAGGACCTGTCTGCAGGATGGATCAGAGAGCAAATGACCCATGTTCAGGATGCATCAGAGAGAGGAAAACCACCCCCCAGAATCAATAATCAATAGAATGAATATCTATCTATCTATCTACAAAAATTTATATATATATACCCTTCAGTCATGGAACTTGAATTTCACAGATTTAAAATACAAACATGAATACAGTCATGGATTTCTAAGTAAAATAAGAGGTAAAATGCATAGACTCAATGAGAACCTTTATTATAAACAGTGATTCCTTCAAAAATACTTTGTATCTGTTATTAATAATACACAGGGCAGTTTCAGCCTGATTTAAGTATAAAGAAATGCATTCAGCTATTTCATGTAATTTGGAACAGCTCCTTAATGGGAAATTCAGAATGTAAGACTTAAGTAAGTCCATGTTCATTATGAAGAACAATTTAAACATGTTTATACAATTTACTGTCCTTGAACCACATCCTGATTATTATAATTCCATTCTGACATTAAAGAACAATTGTTAATCTCAACTCAACCTTTTTGAATAGAAAGATTATTAGTTCAAAACAAAAGGTCATGGAACCTCCATCAGGGCCAAAAGGGAAGAATTAAACAGATGTAGTTTTGTTATCCTGGAAAACCATTGGATAAATCCATTTAAGCACATTCAATGAAATGTATAAAAAGTGTAATCCATTCGGTTCACAAACGTTCTCTTACTTTGCTCTTCAGAAGACCAAAGATCTTCACAACATGAAGAAGTTCCTGCTGATCACTCTTGTGTTGGGTCTGGCCCATGCCGATGAGGTAACTTCATTAGGCATATTTGTATATGCCTGTCTATTTCTCCATTCTTAGAATACGAGTATGAATGGGGTTGGTAACCCTGTCAGGTTTCACGTGTTCTTACCATGAATCAACTCTTCTGTCTTTCAATTGTTTAAAGTTTCTTATTCACAGTTTTTCTAGGGAGATTAAAAGGAAAACGGGAATAAAAAAATCCATAGGTTTGTTTTCTAGACAGTTTGAGGACTGGGTGAGCTGTTCACCAAACTCACAAGTCCTTGTTTATCTGCTAATTTTAGTCAGGGCTTTGCCTGGTACAATCCCATAGTCCTGGGGACAGATTTCTAAAATGTTCAGCAAGATCATATTGACAGGTTGATTTGAGGTGAGTTAAATTATTGAGAAGGATTTAGAGAATCAATACTGCATTTTCCCACGGTCTGTGTCTCTCCAGATGTCAGGAGATTGGCGCACAGTGGCCATTGCTGCTAGTAATGTTGACAGGGTCCAGGAAGGGAGACCTTTACGCCTGTATACATGTCACCTCCTGTGTCAGTCAGCATGTGAAGACCTTGATGTCACCTTTCAAGTCAAGTAAGCATGGGTGCCCTGACCACTCGACAGAGATCACATTTCTGATGTCTGACATGTTCCCGGTCTCTAAATTACAGGAAAATCTCTAGCTTATGTTAAGATCTTGATGCCTCATCTTCTGCAATAGACACATTTTCTTTTCCCAGCCACCCCCCCAATATACAAAATATCTCCAATTCCCCTAAGGACTGTTTTTAATAGAAGCTTCTGATTGAGGTGCTGTGAATGGATTTTATTTTACATTAATTATAGAAAGCCTTTAAGGGCCCATTCTCCTTCAAAGCATGGAGGCTATGAGGTTGGAGAACATAATCACATATTTTCTTATCTCTGCAGTGATTCTGTAATATCTTCTACAGTAGGGATATATAAGCCTCATTTTATAAATCACTTTTCTTGAAGTCTATGCTCAGAGATACTCCTCACCACTAGATGACTATTTTAACAATTGAATTCCATATATCAGCAATAACTGAAAATATTTAGAATTCTGGTGCTGGAGAGATGGTTAAGTGGTTAGAGCACTGGCTGCTTTTGCAGAGGATCCCGATTCCATTCCCAGTTCCCATATGGCAGCTGACATCTATCCATAGCTCTAGTTACAGGTGATCCCACGCTCTCTTCTGCCTTCCACGGGCATTGCATGAGATGGGTACAGTTACATATACGCAGGCAACACACTCATACACATGAAATACAGGTCACATAGTAAAGACTCCTTTATGAAGGAGTCTTTATGGCACTGAAAGACACTTTATGAAGCCCATTTTACCTAAGTGGTCCTTCAGAAGAGTGGTAATATCAGTCCTAATATTGATGAAACATGACATTTTAGCGATAACATGTATATTGAGTTCTGTTCTGGGTACAGTAATCCCATCTTTCTTGATATGAGTCCTCCATGGCCTTCTAATGCTTCCAGCACTTTGAGGCATGTTGAATGATAAGGAAAGGAGCTGAAGGTCATGCTTGCTTGCTTTTCAGTGTGAATGGACAGTGCACACTCATCACAGTCTGGGGAAAACAGCAGGAGGATGGTGTCTTCACAGCTTACTGTAAGCACAGCCATTGCCCCAGGACTTCATGAACAGATTCATGCCGGGTGTTCAGACCAGAGTCCACCAGAGACAGAACGACTTCAGAACAATGTTCCCATGGGTGACAGGGAAGGATTTGCAGATAGGGAAGGGGATAGAATCTACAGAAAGGGAAAGGGATAGAGTAGTTTCAAATTATAGTCTATGAAAAATAATCACAAAAATTCAGTTAAGAATGTCAGACCTGTCAACTATGGAAAATACCTTACAAAGTAAGAGAATATTAGAAGTCATCTATGTAACTATATGTGGAAGGGCAGTATTACTGACTCTTGTGAACACTTGCAATAATATATATTGCAAACAATGCACATGTATGGAAAATTACAAGTTATAAACTTATGGTTTGTATTTTTAAGGCAGAGTCTCCCTTTGTTACCAGAATGTGACTAAGAATTTCAGAACTGCATCTGAAATCCCTGAAATCATTCTTCTCCCCAAAATAATGACATTAAATTCATGACACATTACAGTTGACTTAAGGAAAATTTAAATGAACACTGTTCATGCAAAATTTACTGTTCAATTAATTGCCTTAAAATATTGCAATACTCCATTGAATGATTACACTGAATATGAAAGTGAATTCCTCAATAGTCTGTTTAAGATTTACATTCTAACTTTAACTTTGCAGTAGAGAACAGTTTAAAAGATATCACATTCAGCTATATTTCAGTTAATTATACACTGAATTACCTTGATTTGAAAGTAATACACAAACTAGTCTGCTGGTATGCCTTAATTCTAAAACAGCCACAACCAAATAGCTAATAAAATTTCTGGAATAGAAAAGATGAAATGATCCAAATATTTTTTTTTAATTTTGTTAGGAAAAATTCATTAATGTTAATATAAGTAGTAATAATAAAGATTGTGTGTTTACATATGGAAATATCCAAAATATTATTAATACTCCTCTATCCTTATTTACAAAAAGTATTTCAACTTTGGAGTACATGGTCAATTTTGTATTATGTATTTCATTAAAACACACATTTTTCTATCATAGTGACGTGTGTTTGAGCAGTTGTTAAAATTTTAAATTTGTGGTTTGACAGCGGATGTGAGAGGGAAGGTCCACACCCCACCACAATCCACAGATGCTACTAAAGGAGTTTTAATATGAAAAACAGCACATGGACTTAGTATGTATATTCAGTTTAAAAACAGGAATATTTGTTTTGGACATTTCAATGGAATATCTACAATGAATCCTGACTTA
Source organism: Rhizomys pruinosus (assembly GCA_009823505.1). Classification (NCBI taxonomy): domain Eukaryota; kingdom Metazoa; phylum Chordata; class Mammalia; order Rodentia; family Spalacidae; genus Rhizomys; species Rhizomys pruinosus. The sequence goes on along the minus strand of VZQC01007020.1, from coordinate 2,710,054 downwards.
GTGTTGTTTAACACATAAGGATGAGTATTAGTGAAATATTGCTGCTGAACTTGGGGTAAAGAATAATGTTATAAAACCAGCTCCCATCATGTGAAGAGGAAAAATGATGACTTTGCATTGTGAAATATGTCCTTGTGAATTATAGTTGAAGGAAAAAATAGCTACAAACCTGTGAAAAGGACTGACGACATCATAGTGTTTTACAAAGAGAATGTGGCTTCTGACAACAAGAAAACAGAAATGATCTACGTTCTTGGTAAGGACGGCAGCCTTTCCTCTGATTTCTCCAGTAATGAATATTAATAAGTTTCATGTCTCAAACATCATAACCTGAGAATCCTGTCTCTTCTCCTCTAAAACATAAGCAGACTGGACCCTCTGTCACAGTATATTTCATTTTCAGTAACATTTTTTCGGCTCTGGGGAAGGTGGAGATGAGTATCTAGGAGCCATTGATTACCTTTGTGGGTAGAGTCTATCAAAGATTGTCAATAGCATCAGATCAATTTTACTGTGATTCCATTACATGCCTAGGAATGTAGTGAATGGAATTGAAGGTCTAGACACAGAAGAAATGGAAAAATTCAAGATAAGCATTTACAATTTCCGGATTTTTTTTCAAAAATTCATAGGATTTCGGCATTCTTGAGTTACTAGATAAAGCATCTTTATGAGTCTTATAGAACAAAAAACTGGAAAGTGGGTTTTTTGGCCATCATTTAGACTCCATTTGATGTGTCCAGCTCACACTAGGAAGGTATTATGGTCAAGCCTTGACAGTGAAAGTGTGATGAGAAATTGAAGACTTAGGATTTTCCTTGGCAGAGCCTGGATGGTCTCCGGGGTTGAATAATGAATTACTCAGTGCTCTGCTGAGCACACCTTCTACCTTTCCTTCCATGTGATACAGGAAAAGGAAAAGACTTGGATGTGGAACAAATCAAGAAGCTTGAAGAATATGCCGAGTCAAAGGGAATTCCCCCAGAAAATATTGAATATGTCAAAGATACAGGTAATCTCCTGGACTATTCTGATAGAGAATGAGAGTGTAAGGAAGATTTGAATTAGTAAGATCTGGGGTCCAGATGGTGTTCTCCTATATTTTGCTTTTATTTTAATTGTAGTAAGTAGTTTGACACATTGAGTGGTCATAGTTAAATATTACTGATCATGATTTTTTTTCTCCTCTCCCCCTCCTTCTTTTTATTTATAGACACTTGTCCTTAGAGGAGACTCAACCTGGGTGAGTAGAAACAGAAGACATTGTTATTTGAAAACATCATGAAATAAATGTCTCATTCTAAATACAAATATTACTTTTTGTTCTGCTCAAACACAATGTGGTAAAGAATCTAGTCATTATAAAGTACTATAACCTCTCATTGAATTCTGGAAGTCACATATTTGAAGATACATGCAGACTTACGTTATACATACACTTGTGCTCTTTGGAAATCCTCAACCAAAATTAAAATATACGATTAAGGAATATTACAATTCTAGACAGTGTGAGCCTATGGAACCCAATGTCCACTTCATTTGGGTAATTTAGTAAAGAAATGCTTATTTCAAATCCATGAGGTACATCCTGCATCCATAGATTTCATGCTCCTTTTTTTATTTTAAAATGTTTATATATTAATATATATGATATATTAATGTATATTATATATTAAGGGAACATTTTTAAAGCCAAGGAGCAAAAAGAATATTTGCATATAATCATATTCATAAATCTTGCTCTTTATAGAGAAATATATGTGGTTGACTCAGGGCCAGACAATGTCTTTGGTGCCATAAGTATCCTGCTGGTGCTATAAGTATTCCATGTTGTAGACAACATTCTGATTTTATCTTTTTCTATCCTTCCATTGCTCCATTTCCAATGGAAAAGGAATAATCCATTTCCTCTGATAATAGAAATATCCACAAAGCATCCAACACCCATCTTGATTAAAAATATTTATTTTTTTAACATAGAAAATTGGGGAAAGACATTTATTTCAAACATATTAAGAGCATCTACCAAAAAAATGATATAACTTATGCAATGCATTTAATGGCTGACATAATTCTGTTCTTCCTTTTTATTTTTTTTTGTTCTTTCTTCCTATGATTTTGTTCTTTTTTTTTTTTTTTATTCTTTCTTCCTATGTTAAGAGCAACATGGAGCTGGAGACGGATGGCTGGGTGGCTGGATGGCTGGATGGCTGGATGGCTGGATGGTTGGATGGTTGGCTGGTTGGATGGTTGGATGATTGGTTGGGACAGGGTCTCCCTGTACCCCAGCTGGCCTGGTACTCTGTATGTAGAACAGGTTGGCTTTGATTTCAGAGATCCACTGTGACTAAAGGTGTGCATCATGATGCCTGGCCCTGTAATTTTATAGCCATAAGCAGCGAGCTGTCCAGCCATGTATCATCCATCCGAATTATTGTGTGAGCAGCCCCATGTTCGTATCCAAATTTTCTGTATGCCTGGAATAGTGCTGTCCCGAGGTGGCCTGGGCTCTTCCTGCAAGTGTCTTTGCCTATTTCGCTTTCGCACCTTTGGAACCACATGCTTTCTTGCAAAATGTCTATCCTGTGGCTTCGAATCTTCCTGTGACACAATGTCTTCTATGTCATCCAGCAGTGTGTCACAGGATGCAGAAGGCATCTTTCCTTGATTATCTGCAATGTCTCAAGTTCTGGTAAAAGATCATTCGGTCCAGAGCAACAGACTCAGACACCCCACTGCCGAGAAAGTTCAGAGACTTCAGATGGAGCACGCTATTCATGCTCCTTTTATAAACTATGCAGTACAGAATGCTTTATGGAATTATATAGATAGATAGATAGATAGATAGATAGATAGATAGATAGATATTATATATTGATTTTTCTTCATGTTTTCACAGAAGGTAAATGTGTGAGAAATGCTCACCATTTGCTCTTCAGTATGGAGTTGGAATCGTCTACAATTGGTCTGTTATGCGAAAGTGATTTCTTACTGTTCTTTCCTGTCTTTTCCCTCTTGTCCCATAACCTATGTGCTGTGTCTTTTCCTAACGACTAAATAAACATGCATGCATGCATTCTGGCTTGAATAAAACGAGTGTTGTCGGGTGTGGTGTCTTTGAGTCACACGTGACCGCCTTCCACATGCTGTCCTTTCCTTCTTGGCTCAGCTCCAGGACTTGCCTCCTGCCTGCAGGCTGGCAATCTCTGGGCTCTTCTCCCGCAAGAAGGGGGAAGTGAATAGTGTCGGAGATCACCAATGGAACGAATTCACACACACGCGTGGAGAGGCGGGGAGGATGAGAACTCTATTTACTGTCAGTGAGTTCTATATATTCAAGACTACTGTGCTTTGGACAAGGAAGTGGGGAGCAAGCGGAAGGGAGGGGTGAGCCACCTAGGTTCTAATAGGGGCGTGCAGAGCTTTGGTTTGTGTAACAGGTAACTAGAGGTGTAACATTCTGCTCAATGCTTCTAGGGAACGGGCCTGGAAATTTGCAGAGATAGGGCGAAGCAAGAATCATTGTAATCCTGAATCTTCCGGCTACAGATAACTCTGGAAGCCCACAGAGATATCAGATAACTGGAGATCTCCCGGGACAGTTCTTACAATTTCTCACTTCAAGCCACACACAAAGTTCCATTCCCACAGAGTGTCATTTCCAATGCACACACATGTAGACCTGAGATCAACAAGTGAAAATGTCTTTTCAACGCAACCTAGAAATCCCTAATAATCACAAAAATAGTGTAGAAAGGAGAGATTCCTGGTGACATGGAACATCGTAGGATGCTAATTGTCACCTTCACGTGAATGCAGGTGGCAATGTGTAGTACAGTTTCTACTAATCAATGATTTAAGTAGTCGCCTCGATTGGCAATACTTTCCTGGTCCCATAGGAGGCACGTGAAGAGGGAATGTGAGAAAATCCTCCCCATTTAAAATTGACCACAGAAAGCTATGCTATCTCCATGAAAGTCATTTCAACAGGAGGAAAGTGAACGAAGGAGTTGGTCAAATATTGAAATTGATCACAAAGAGAAGAAACTACCAAAGATATGTGTTACTTTAAGTATCAGTGTGTTGCATCCAGATGAGATGTACATTGTTGTATGTATGTCTTGAAGAACTGGGCAAAAATTTCCAACAGTTGAATGTTTCTAAAAGGAAGACAGTAAAATATTATATGTTAAAGAGTGGAAATGATTGATGAAGGGATGAGATAATTCAAAGTAGTAAAGGAATGTCAGAAACATCTAGAAATAAATGTAACCAAAGCTCTTCAGTAGCCATACAGTGAACATTTTAAATATTTGAAGAAAGAGACTGATGAATACACAAAAGACCAAAAGACCTGCCCAGGTTCCTAGAGTTAATACTTTAAATCTTTTTATTAATTTTATTTATTTTTGTATGTGTATGAATGTACTGTCTGCCTGTAGGTTTGTGCACCCATGTCATGCAATGCCGCGCAGGTCAGAAGAGGGTCTCGGATTCCCGTGGAACTGGAGTTCTCCTGGAATTGGATTTACACACGGTTCTTAGGCGCCATGTAGGTGCTGGGGATTGAACCCGGTTCCTCTGCAAGAGCAGTCGGTGCTCTTAACTGCTAGGCTATCTCTCCAGCCCCTAGAGTTAATACTTTAAAAATGAGCATCCTACAGAAACAATTCATGAACTCAGCACATGACCAATCAAAATCCATATGACATTCTTCACAAAATGAGAAACAATGGCTTGGGAATTCAGAGTGAATCCCTCCAAACCCAGAGACACTGATCTATCAGATACATAACTACATTATAATCCTAAAAACAGCATGGCATTGGCACAAAATAGATGTGTAGATCATTGCAATGAAACGTAGAAAATGTGATTTTTGAAGACATGGTGCATCTGATGCATGCAGATCTCAGAACAATTTGGATACACCTAATTATCTGATGTATCAAGGAAATCCAGGAAGTTGTCTATGAATACCAGCGTATGTACTCTGCATTTCCTTTTGAACACAAATACAAAGGTTTCGAATAATAATAATAATAATAATAATAATACACACATGAGAATCTGATCCAAGATTTAAGCTTTGCATGCATCTGCGGTGACAAGACAAAAAGTTTTTTCCAGAATCACTAACAGAGACTGGGCATGGCACCACACATGTTCATAAATGATACAGGGCGGTGGAAGCTGGTAGGGGAGTCGACAGCCTCATCTGCAGAACAAGTTCCAGGCACGCTGGAAAGCTGGAGGAATGGAAAACGTTCTCAAAAATACCCAAACAAAAACATTCAACAGTACAAGAATTACAAATAAATTATGGATTATATGAACACTGAGGAACCCCTATATATGTGTGTATACATATATATGTATATACATATGTATACATATGTCTGTTTGCATATATACAGATACATAGATACATATGAATATATATACATATATACACATATGTACACATACATCTGTCTATATACATATATACATATATAAAATATATAGATACACATGATTATATACATATATAAAATATATAGATACACATGAATATATACATATATAAATGTATATATAGATACATATGTACATATATACATAGATATATATACATCTGTGTACATATATCTGTGTACATATATACATATATGTAGATATATCTTCAAAAGCATTTTCAATGACTGTTTCTTGTCAGTATGTAACAGTTTCCTGACGATGTCCTTGTCCCTGCAATTTCCCAAGACATGACTCCTGTTCACATCCATGTGGGACTTTAAGTGGCAACACTTCTTTTTTTATATTTTCATTTTATTCTATATAGAATGCTCCTTCTGTCAGCACCGACAGCTGTTATGAACCCCTCGCTCCTCTTGATTGATCTGGATTAAGACCCAGCTTCCAGCTGGAATCATTGACTGTATTGATCTTGATGAGACTTCGGGTTCCGAAGCAGCTGAAGGATTTTCTTCTCCCACAATCTGACCATGGTGCAAATACCAGGTGTGAATTACCTCCGGTGGAGCAGGCTTCCATCCAATGAAGATAGAAATTACGTAGCCCACGAAACACGAAGCCAGTAATTATTATTTATTACTACATTATATTTAATATGTAATATATTATTACATACTATATAATTTATTAATATATAATGTGTGTCTTCTCATGTAAATTCTTCAAGCATCATTCACTGAAGGTTTACTATGATATTATGAGTTATTTGAGTGCTATGGAAATTAAGATATTTGGGATTTTTGAGGAACATTTATTACACATTAACTAAAAAGTTCATTTATTGGGGGGAAGAAATCAAAAAGCATTTGTTTGAAGAAGGGCTTAAATTCATAATGTGTAATGGAATAACATAATGTCTAAGTGAAACAAAGACAAATATCTTTTGGATAAATGTGAAATTTACACTCACTGAGGTATAAGTTAGTGATGTGGAGGAATACTTACAGAAAACTCAAATGTTACAAACACATAGCAAACCATACTGAAGAAATTACAATGAAATTAGCTATAACGATGAATTACGTATACTTGTGAATGCATTTGTAAATTACTGGCAACTTTTTTCAAAAAATGGGATTCTTACAATGTGTGGAAAGTAAATGTTAAATCTAAATTGATAAGGAACAACACAGTCTCTCATTATGTCAGTGCTATATCTAAATTGATAATCCAGGAACAACACATACTGTTCTTTAGAATGCCTTGCATGTGTGTTCAATGTGTTTTTTAAAAATCAACAGCTTCAGGGGTTGGAGAGATGGCCTAGCAGTTAAGAGCGCCGACCACTCTTACAGAGGACCCGGGTTCTATCCCCAGCACCCACATGGCAGCCGAGAGCCGTCTGAAACTCCAATTCCAGGAGAACTCCAGCTCCAGGGGGATCCAAGACCCTCTTCTGACCTCCGCGGAATTGCACGACACGGGTGCACAGACCTGCATGCAGACATTACATTGATACACATACAGAAATAAATAAAAAATTAAAAAAAGTCAACAGCTTCAAATATGCACCAATTACATATAATTGGATTATACACTGGGATATTCACTGAATGGTTGATAAGAATTATCAATAAAACAGAACATGAGAAACTCATTAAAATGTCACATGAAGAAAATTAAATTAATCAGTGAGATTTTAAGATTAAGTAATTCTAGAATTGTGCAAGAACAGCAACATTTCAAATTGTTGATTTTGAAACAAGAATACAGGTTTATGTATTCTTCATGATGAATTGGGGCAAAAGTAGAAAGCATTGCACACGTCACTCTGGATTCTCAATTATTTTCTCAGCATATGTCAAATAAAAAGTTTGCCACTCATTATCAAGTAAGGGGTTATGACAAATTAATGTTTATTTCAATTTATCATGGAAATACAGAATGGTTCCTACTCACAAAACTTTAATTCCTCCCGGGTCCTTCCAAAGCCATCAAATAAATTCCTCTCTATAGGAGCATTCCCCACTCTCATTATTTTTGTTTTGCTTGTGAGTGTGAAAAATTTATTGGAATTTGTTTATACATATATATACATAAATATAGATAAAATATATGGAATGAAATTCACAAAAATTAAATAAGAAATGTTAAAATACCTACGAGGCTGGATAACGGGTCTTCATCCAGGCACATGGGCCCTTAAACTAAAATTCACAATGTGATATCTGTCCATGAAGTTGTAGTGATGTATTTCCTCGTGACGTACAATATCTATGTGATGACATATTTTATCTGAATTCACATGTCTACAAATTTTAGTACCAATTCCCTTTTCGTTAGAGTTTTACCTTCACATGGTCTCCTGGTAATGATTTAATCATATTCTATTATCAATTATACAAAATAACTTTAAATAAGTTTTGGACATAAGTAAAGAATTATATAGTATTTTTCATAAATGATGTAAGTTTGAGTGTCATTTTTATACATATGAATTTTAGATATGTAAATTAATAATCTATGAATTCAGTAGCATTTTTGCCAAATGTGTTTTCTTTAATCAATCACTATACAAAACACTGTGATTCCTAACTCCTAATGAAGCCTTAGCGACATGCTGATACTGATTTAAAGAAAAGTAAAATAGGGGCTGGAGAGATAGCCTAGCGGATAAGTGCACCATCTGCTCTTGCAGAGGACACGGCTTTGATCCCCAGCACCCACATGGAGGCTAAGAACCATCTGTAACTCCGATTCCAGGGGAATCCGAGAACCTCTTCTGACCTCCGAGGCATTACACGGGTGCACAAATCTACATGCAGACAGTACATTCATACACATACAAAAATAAATAAAATTTAAAAAGGAGGAGATCTCATGAGACCAGCTCAGGCAAGCACAGGTAGGTCGGCAGCAGCTGAATGCTTCAGCAAGGCTGATTGTTGATTGATTTCATCTAGTTAATCCATTAATCCAGTTGTCTTTGGCTTAATTGGCTTTTGTGGCTGTGGGGGCGAAGTTATCCTCCCAGCTGGTATAAAAGGTAGGGTTGTGAGAGTCTCCATCTGAGATCTCCCCAGACCAGCACGGGCAAGCACAGGTGCCCGGATGCAGGCTAAAAAGCCCGCCCACAGTCCTGTCCCCCCCCCCCTCCCCGCGCCCAACTGGGATTACAAAGGCATCTGAAGGAGGCAAGCAAAGCAAGCCTTCAACACAGTGAAGAGGCATTTAGGACTTACATCGGAATACAGGCAAGGAGAAGATCATATGCCAGGAACACGAAGAAGAGACAACACAGAAAAGTCGCAGGATAATCCCGCATCAAGCTCTACCAGCCCTATGGAAGATTCCTACAGTGGGATTCCCCCCTGGGGATGGCCCAGGACACAGATATCAGAAACACAATTGGAAACATACTTAAAGAACTACAAGATTATAAAGAGCAAATCAAAGAACTAAGAAAAGAGAATGAAGAACTCAAGAAGGATGTAGAGAGAGAGAATGGCAAACTCCAGAAGGCTTCACAAGAAATAATGTCGACGATTGACAAATGGGACCTCATTAAACTCAAAAGCTTCTGTACATCAAAAGAAACAATCACGGAAGTGAAGAGAAAACCCACAGAGTGGGAAGAAACCTTCACTGCAGATACATCTGACAAAGCATTGATTTCCAGAATATATATAAACTACTCAAAAAACAAAGAAAGAAAACAAATGACCCACTCAAAAGATGGAGCAAGGAGCTGAACAGAGACTTCACAAGTGAGGAATTAGAGATGGCTGAGAATCATCTTAAAAAGTGTTCAACGTCACTAATAATTAAGGAAATTCAAATTAAAACCATTTTAAAATATCATCTCACTCCAATAGGACTGGCTTGGATTAAGAAAACATGATACCAAGTGCTGGAGAGGTTGTGGGGAAAGGGGAACACTCATCCACTGCTGGTGGGAATGTAAACTCATACAGCCACTATGGAAAGCAGTGTGGAGAAACTTTGTAAGACTTGGAATGAACTTGCCACCTGACCCAGCCATACCACTCCTGGGTATGTACCCACAAGACTCATCTGACCGCAGAGATACATGCACAACCATGTTTATTGCAACTCTCTTCACAATATCAAGGAGCTGGAACCAATCCAAGTGGTCCTCTGCTGACGAGTAGAGAAAATGTGGCACATCTATACAATGGAGTTCTATACAGTGGTAAAGAAAGATGACATCATGAACTTTGCAGGTAAATGGATGGAACTAGAAGATATCGTGCTGAGTGAAGTAACATAGTCCCAGAAAAACAAACGACAAATGGTATCCCTCATCTGTGGATACTAGCACCAATTACCTAAATGTTTGGCAAACTGAGCAACGTTAATGTGATCTGAAAACAATTGTGCTCTTATATTGTAAAATCCCTTAAAAAATAAATTAAAGAGTGAGGTTCTGGAGAGTCAAGGCGCCCTTGGGGGACACATCTTCTTCCCCCAGAACTCCCAGCTCGGACTCCAGACTCCCGCCCTGAGTCAGTGTGGTTCTGGAGAGCCCAGGCGCCCTTGGGGGACACGCCATCCTCCCCTGAAACCCCCAGCTCAGACTCCAGACACCCGCCTGGAGTCAGTGAGGTTCCGCAGAGCCCAGGCACCCTTGGGGGACAAGCCATCCTCCCCAGGAACTCCTAGTTCAGACTCCAGACACCCGCCTGGAGTCAGTGAGGTTCCTGAGAGTCAAGGCGTCCTTGTGGTACACTCCGTCCTCCCCCAGAACTCCCAGCTCAGACTCCAGACACCGTCCTGGAGTCATTGAGGCAAGGCAGGTCGGCAAGGCAGACCTGCCCAGACCCTTGAAGATCTACCAGTGCTCTGGCCAAAGTAGCAACTTAACCCAACGCCACCACCTCCCACATCATCCTGGTGGAGCTCTGGTGCAGAGGACCCAACAGATGGAGCATTGGCGATTATAGTCTGTGCAGCCGAAGTTGAGGTCCCAGAATTCAAAGACACAAACAGACACATGCCAAAGACACAAAGAAAAAAAATGGGGAAAGTTCACAATAAATACACACCGAAATCAACCATCCCTACAGAAGATCCCTACAATGAGATCTCCTAGGAAAGAAGCCAAGACACTGACCTTAGGAGAACAACTGTAGACACATCCAAAGAAATCAGAGAACTAAGAGAAGAGAATGAAAAACTCAGGAAGGACCTAGAGAGAGATAATGACAAACGGTGGAAAGAACTACTACTAAAAACTCAATAAGGACCTAGAGGGAGAAAATCATAAACTCCAGAAGGAAGATGTAACAGGCCAAAATGAAAAAAGAAAATGACCAACGAACCAAGGAGCTACAATATGAGAAAGAAAGGCTCCAGGGGTTACCCCTCCCCCTAGTAGCCAGAAGCGGTCCTGGGTTTGGGTCTTGCTCAGGTGCCACAGTCTGGTCCTGTGTCTGGGGATCAGGTTCCGGACCTGCTAGGATCACCTGGAGCAATCCGCCACTGCTACAGGCAGGTAAAATCTTAGGACATTGACTCTTGGGGTGCTACACAATTGATTTGCTGGTTTGTGGCAGAGGTGCTAGTGGCTGGTGGGCCTAGATTGGAGCCCTAAGCCCCGACAGAGTGCAGCTGCCTGGCTGGGTTTCCCCTCCCCCTAGTAGCCAGAAGTGGTCCTGGGTTTGGGTCTTGCTCGGTTGCCATAGTCAGGTCGTGTAGGCTCAGGTTTTGGACCTGCTAGGATCACCTGGAGTAGCCTGCCACTGCTCCAGATAAGTACCCAGGCACGGACTAAGTCAGGAATCCCCCCACCCCCACCAACAACTGGAATTGAGGAGAGAGTATCCAGTGGATTAGGAGAACCTTCATAACAAGAAAGGAAGAGTGACTTAGACTTCCAATATCCAATATATAAACAAAAGTGAAACCCTGAAACCTAGACAAGTCAACACTCCATAAACAAGGGGGGGGGGAAGAAAAAAGAAAAAGCATCCGAAGGAGGCAAGCAAAATAAAATAAGCTTTCAGCCTTCAACACACTGAAAAGGCATTTGAGATTTGAATCACAAAAGGGAAACCCACATGCCAGTGACACAGCGAAGGGACAACACGGGAATGGTACAGGATAATTCTGCACCTAGCTCCACAACCCGGTAGGAGATAGCTTCAATGGGAATCCCCCTGGAGGTGACCCCAGATACAGACCTTAGAGGAATAATTGCAGACCTATGCAGAGAATTTAAAGAAAATAAAGAAGAATTCAGAGAACTAAAGAGAGTGAAAAACTCAAAAAGGACCTAGAGGGATACAATGACAAAGTTCGAAAAGAACTAAAGGAAGGGATTGACAAACTCCAGAAAGAACTAGAGAGAGAAAAAAACAAACACCTTAAGGAGGTAGAAACACTGAAAAAGGAAGCCAAGCAACGAAGTAAGGAGCACGAAGAAGAGATTGAGAAATTCAAAAAGGAAATGGATATAGTAAAGAAATCACAGGATGAAATGAAAAAGAAAATAGAACACTCATCCAATAAAGAAGAAAGGAAAGGAAAAAGCCTCAGAAATAGAAAGGAGGAAGCAGAACAAAGAATATCAGATTTGGAAGATAACACAGAGCAACTAAAAAACTCAAATAAAGATTATGAAAAATTTAAAAATACACAAAAGTGAAACAACC
>VZQC01007020.1:2663289-2687576 GCA_009823505.1 Rhizomys pruinosus | reverse complement strand
CAGTGAAAGAAACAATCAAGGAGGTGAAGAGAAAACCCACAGAGTGGGAGGAAATCTTTACCAGTGATACATCTGACAGAGCATTGACATCAAGAATATATAAACTACTCAAAAAACAAAGAAGTAAGAAGACAAATGACTTACTCAAAAGATGGGGTAAAGAGCTGAACAGAGACTTCACCAGTAAGGAAATAAAGATGGCTGAGAAACATCTTAAAAAGTGTTCAACATCATTAATAATTAAGGAAATGCAAATTAAAACCAGTCTCAGATATCATCTCACTCCAATACCACTAGCTAAGATCAAGAAAATAAAAGACAACAGATGTTGGAGAGGTTGTGGGGAAAGGGAACACTCATGCACTGCTGGTGGGAATGGAAACTTGTACATCCACTATGGAAAGCAGTGTGGAGAACCCTTAAAAGACTCAAAATGAGCCTACCACCTGACCCAGCCATAACACTCCTGGGTATATAGCCCAAAGACTCATCCTACCACAAAGATACATGCATGTCCATGTTTATTGCAGCTTTCTTCACAATAGCAAAGAGCTGGAACCAACCCAAATGCCCCTCAACAGATGAGTGGATGACAAAAATGTGGTATATCTACACAATGGAGTACTGTTCAGCAGTAAAGAAAGATGGCATTATGAACTTTGCAGGTAAATGGATGGAGCTCGAAGCCATTATGCTGAGTGAAGTAACAGTCCCAGAAAGACAAACATAGAATGGTTTCCCTCATTCCCTCATAGCACCAAATCCCCCAGATGAAAGGGTGAAGAAGCTGAAGGAGACCCTGGTGGCCATACAGTAACTGGATAAAAACATGACCAGCCTAGGAGTTGGCTGACCCACACTGAGTCAGTGCTGGTCAAGCCCATAGTCTGCTACTCTTGTAACTTGGAAAATATACAGAGAAAGCTTAATGAGCTGCAGGAGATTCAGAGAGACATTGAGAAACACAGCACAGGTGTGGTCTCTGTCCTCAACTTGTGTGAGGTCCTGCTGCATGACTGTGATGCCTGTGACACTGATGCTGAGTGTGACTATCCAGCAGGCCATGAGAAACCTGGACCAGAGGTGGAGGAACATCTGTACAATGTTAACAGGAAGAAGATTCAAAATTGAAGAGACTTGGCAAATATGGCAGAAGTTTCTGGATGACTGTTCTCATTTTGAAGACTAGTTAAAGACTTCAGAAATGACGGCTGCATTCTCCAGCTCTTCTGGGGTATTCTATACACTTGCCAAAGAAGAACTAAAGAAATTTGAGGCTCTCCAATGGCAGGTCCATGAGAGCCTGACCTAGCTAGAACTGATCAAAAAAAAGTACCACTGCCTGGCCAGAGAGAACTGCACAGACCCTGAGTTCAGCCTCAAGCAGATGGTCCACAGAGGCAACCAGAGATGGGATGATCTGCAGAAGTGTTCACTCCCCTCTTGTGAAGACTCAAGCATTTTATTACCCAGCATAAGGAGTTTGAGACTGCATGGGACATCATTCTAGTATGGCTGCTGAGATGGATCTGCAGCTCACCAATATTGAACATTGTTCAGAGTGTGATGTTCGAGCTAAAATAAAGCAACTGAAGGCCTTCCATCAGGAGATCTCACTGAACCACAATAAGATCAAGAAGATCATTTCCCATGGGGAGCAGCAGATAGAGAAGAGTGAGCCCCTGGATGCAGCTGTCATCAAGGAAGAGCTGGATGAGCTCAGATGCTACTGCCAAGAGATCTTTGGACATGTGGAACATGTGGACAAGAAACTGATCCATCTGCCCCTACCAGACAATGACCATGACTTCTCAGATCAAGAGCTAGAGATCAAAGTCTCCGCAGCTCCCTCAGACTTGCACTGGCAAGACCTCTCTGCAGATGGCATGCCCTCCCCTGAGCCTTCCTCCAACCCCTCCCTCTCACTCCCCCAGCCTCTCCAGTGTGAAAGGTCAGGGTGAGATACCCAGCCAGCATGGATTCCATTCCCCTGGAGTGGGATCATGGTTATGACCTCAGTCATGATCTGGAGTCTGCATCTTGAACTCTGCCCTCAGAAGATGAAGAGGGTCTGAAGGACAAGGAGTTCTACCTCAGGGGAGCTGTTGGCTTGTCAGGGGATCACAGTGCCTTGGAGTCTTGGATCTGGCAACTGGACAAAGCTTTAGATGACAGCCATTTCCAGATGCAGCAAACTGTAAACGTCCTCCACAGCAAAACTCCTGCAGGGTCAGACCTGGACACCAGCTACAAGGGCTATATGAAGCTTCTGGGAGAGTGCAGTGGCAGCATACACGCTGTGAGGAGACTGGAGCACAAGCTGAAGGAGGAAGAGGAGATCTCGCCCAGCTTTGTTAACCTCAATAGCACTGAGACCCAGACAGCTGGAGTGATTGACAGATGGGGGCTCCTACAGGCCCAGGCATTAAGCAAAGAGTTGAAGATGGAGCAGAACCTCCAGAAATGGCAGAAGTTTAACTCAGACCTGAACAACCTGAACATCTGGGCCTGGCTGAGGAAGACAAAGGAGGAGCTGAACCAGCTCCAACACCTGGCACTCAGCACCAACATCCATACCATTGAGTGCCACATCAAAAAACTCAAGGAGCTCCAGAAGGCTGTGGACCACCACAAAGCCATCATCCTCTCCATCAACCTCTGCAGCTATGAGTTCACCCAGGCTGACAGTTAGGAGAGCCTTGAGTTTCAGGATTGCTTATCCGAAACGAATGGGAGATGGGAACATGTGTAGTCTTTGCTAGAGGACTGGCAGAGACTGCTCCAGGATACACAGATGCAATGTCAGGATTTCCATGAAATGAGCCTTGGTTTGCTGCTTGTGCTGGAGAACACTGACCGAAGGAAAAATGAAGCTCTTCCTGAGAGGCAGTAAGGCCCTGCTGTCAAAGACCTGATGTAACCATGGGAAAGATGTATTGAGACCTCACTTGCAAGTGTACAGTTGGTCTCTGGAATACCAGAGAGTGTTACCAAAGGCCATTAAACCAATAAAGCAAATATTCATCTCCTTGAGTCAAGCAAAACTCCTCCATCAGCATCAGCTACACCTCACCTGCCTGGAAATACTGTCCAGCAGTGGCAGCCATATGCCTGTATATCCCAAATCTAATTGGCTGTTAGCTCTCTCCTTGGAGGAATAATCCACAGCCAATGCCACAAGCTTATGCCCTCTAATAGTTATGAGATATTATAAGCCACAGTAAGACCCTGTCATATTTTACAGAAAAAAATGTAATTCATGGATTAACATACCATTCAAACATCTGTGTCTATACCAAAGTAACCTACCATAATAATTAGTACTGTTTAAATACCTATATATCTAATTGCTTGTGCTTCATTAGTAGGATTGAAAAGGTATTCCTGGAAAAACCGTCAACCCATGAAAGGAAACAGCCAGAACTGACCAGAGTCCAAAACAACAGATCCAGAGAAAGTAGACTGTTTTGCTTCTTGTCTGCCTGTGCCCCTTTTCTAACCCTAGGGAACAATCTGTGGAAGAGGGGGTGTGGTAGAATGTAAGGGCTGCGATTGGGGTGAATGGTGAAACTACAGCAATATAGACTGGACACTTATTTGGTCAATTTGATTGTCCATACAAGCCCCCCCAGCTGGATGGTGGGAGCCTTGGGCTGTGTGGGTTTGGCCACAACTGCTTGCAAATTGGTTTTACATGAAGGATGATCGTACTCATAACTTATTACTTATTGTTCAAAAATGAAATAAAAGAAAAAAATATATATATATAATTAAGTTCTTCCTCTTGATTCTAACCTTGACTCAGAGATATTTCAGGACCATCACAAATGGCTCATGTAAATAAAGCATGAGCTGCTGGAATCCCAACTCAATGTTGCCTCACTGCAAGACATGTCTCCAGAACTCTTAGTGAATGCTGAAGGCTTGGACTGCCTAGAAACCAAAGAAAAAGTCCATGTTATTGGAAACAGGCTCAAACTTCTCTTGAAGGAGGTCAGCCATCATATCAAGGATTTGGAGAAGTTATTGGATATGTCAAGCAGTCAGCAGGATTTGTCTTCCTGGTCTTCTGCAGATGAACTGGACAACTCAGGATCTGTGAGTCCTACATCAGGTAGAAGCACCCAGAACAGACAGAAATCACCACGAGGCACATGTAGTCTCTCACAGCCTGGACCCTCTGTCAGCAGTCCAAAGAGCAGGTCCACAAAAGGTGGCTTCACTTCCTCCCTTTCTGAGCCAAGGCCAACATGGGCAGGTTGAGCCTTCCTGCTCAGAGTCCTCCGGGCAGCTCTCCCCCTTCAGCTGCTTCTACTGCTCCTTCTACTGCTCCTGATTGGGCTCACCCGCCTTGTACCAATGTCAGAAGAAGACTACAGCTGTGCCCTCTGCAACAACTTTGCCCGATGATTCCACCCCATGTTCAAATACACAAATGATCCTCTTCCCCTCTGAACCAAGCAGATGTCATCTGTACAGAGTTGGCAGCATGAGGAGGACTGAGCCAAAAACAGCCCTGGGGTTTTAGATAGAACCCTATCTTGGCAGAAGACCTCGGTGTGACAGCATCAGCTCTCCTCCATAATCCTGCATGTGTAAATCATGTCTTTGAGAGTGGATGATAGACACAAGAGGAGACTAAAGAGAAAGGTGGGGAAACATGTTCGATGCTTTGAGCCTTGACACAAAAGAGATCAAGTTGGGGTCATGCAGAGTTCCCTAGACCCATGAGCTCTAGGCCTTTGGCCCATTGAATGCATAGCCAAAGGCTCCAGTGGGCCATTGAGCAGCTTTCCCTTGGTGCTGCTCCATCCATCCAGAATAAATGCCCTCTCCAAAACCAAGTCAGTACTGTACAATGTACTAACCAACCCACCAACCAATGCTGAAGACGTTTTAAAACCTTGTAATATACCATTTTTAAGAGCTTATATGGCAGCTTCCTGTTTACTTGTTTTCCTTTGGGGCATGATCTTTTAACCTTTGCTTTAGAAGCACAAGCTGTAAATCTAAAAAGCATTTTTAAAGAGTATAAAGAAAATCTAGATGTAATAAATATGATCATGAAAAGCTTTATGTGAGACAAAGATGAATGTTATAGTAAAAAAGGGTATTTATGTATGTAAAGTTTGCTAAAGCCAAGTTTTGATTGTTTTGATTTATTTGCATTTATTATAGATACTGTAAAGTAAAAAAAGAACAAATAAAAGAAGCACATAGCACACCAAATAGACAGGACCAGAAAAGAAACTCCCTATGCCATATAATTGTTAAAACACTAGATGCTCAAAACAAAGACAAAATACTGAAAACACAAGAGAAAAACAACAAGTTACATACAAGGGGAAGCCCATCAAAATCACAGCTGACTTCTCAGTACAAACTATGAAAGCTAAAACGTGGACCAAAATATTCCCTGTGCTAAATGACTTTAGATGCCAACCCAGACTACTATATCCAGCAAAAATGTCAGTTATAGTTGAAGAAGAAAGAAAAATCTTTCATGACATGAACAAGATGAAAGAATACAAAAATAAATAAATACATACATAAATACATAAATAAATAAAAGAAAGAATACATGTCTAAGAAACCAACATTTCTTTTTTATATACTATTTTTTATTACTGCTTTGTGCATTTCATACATCATTTTCCAATTCAGTTCGGGCATATTTCCCTTTCCCTTCCCCCCACCCCCACCCATCCAAGATCATGCATTCTGCCATAACTGTCCTGCATCTTTCTCTCATTTTTAGCTATAAGTGATAATCCATGAGTACAAGCATCCTTCATGTAAAACCAATTTTCAGGCTGTTGTGCCCAAACTCCCACAGCCCCACCATCCAGCGGGGGGTGAGGGGTTGTATGTTCAATCAAGTTGATAAAATGAGTGTCCAGACTACATTGCTGTAGTTTCACCATTCACCGCAATCGCAGCCCTTACATTCTACCACACCCCCTCCTCCGCAGACTGTTCCCTAGGCTTAGAAAAGGGACACAGGTGGATGAGAAACAAAACAGTCCACTCTCTCTGGAACTGTTGTCTTGGACTCTGGTGAATTCTGGCTGTTTCCTTTCATGGGCTGACAGTTTGTCCAGGAATAACCTTTAGATCCTACTAATGAAGCACAAGCAATTAGATACATAGGTATTTAAACAGCACTAATAGTTATGGTAGGTTACTTTCGTATATACACAGATGTTTGGATGATATGTTAATCCATGAATTACATTTTTTCCTGTTAAATATGAGAAAGTCTTACTGTGACTTATAACATCTCCTAACCATTAGAGGATGTAAGCTTGTGGCATCAGCCATGGGTTATTCCTCCAAGGAGAGAGCTGATAGCCAATTAGATTTGGGATATACAGGCATATGGCTGCCTCTGCTGCACAGTATTTCCAGGCAGGTGAGTTGTAGCTGGTGCTGACGGTGGAGTCTTGATTGACTCAAGGAGACCCATATTTGCTTTATTGGTTTAATGGCCTTTGGTAACACTCTCTGGTATTCCAGATGCCATCTGTGCACTTGCATGTGTGGTATCAATACATCTTTCCCATGTTAACATCAGGTCTTTGGCAGCAGGGCCTTATTGCCTCTTTGCAGGAATCCCAGTTTAGAGGCAAGGAGCCCTTACCTTTTGAGGGGCCTTGGATCCCCTGGCCAACATCTCCCTGGTAGAATAATCCATTGCTGATGTCAGAGCTCCTGTATTAATATATTTTGCTTAAGTGCATAGCTTAAGGACTATAGTATTATATTTGGTTCTGAACAGAGAATAATTCTTTTCGCAGTTCTTATGTCTATTAGTCAATTAAAGAAGGCAGTTTTACCAGAGAAACCAACATTTCAGAAAATCCTCAAAGCAATCCAAAGAACAGAGGAAAGGAGCAACTATCCCTAAGCAATTAAAGAGAGAAATAAGCAAAAGCATAATAGAGTAAATATAAACCTAGACCAAGAATGCAAACAAAAAATATTATAAAAGGAAGCAACACACATCTCTCAATAATAACCTTAAATACTAGTGGATGAAACTCCCCAATCAAAGGACATAGACTGGGAGGATTAGGAAACAGAATCCTTCTATATGCTGTCTACAAGAAACCCATATCACCTTCAGTAAAGACAGACACCACTTTAGAGTGAAAGGATGGAAAAAATATTCCAAGCGAATGGTACCAAGAAACAAGCCAGAATGGATATTTTAATATCAGACAAAATAGATCTCAAAGTAAAACTAAGGTCCATTACATTATTGTCAAAGGAATGATTAACCATAAAGACTTACAATCCTAAATGTCTATGCACCAAACTCTGGTGCACTTAACTTTATAAACACTACTATGCAGGACCTCAAGACACAGGTTAATCTTAACAAACTAATAGGGGAAGACTTCAACGCCCCACTGAGCCCCTTGGATAGATCAACAGGACAAAAAATAAACAGAGAGACATCAGAACTGAACAATACAATATACCAAATGGACCTCAAAGATATCTACTCAATATTTCACCCAAATACCAGAGAATATACTTTCTACTCAGCACCCATGAAACATTCTCCAAAATCGACCACATACTGGGGCACAAAATAAATCTCAGCAAATACAAAAGGATAGAAATCATTCCATGCATTCTATCAAACCACAGTGTGATAAACCTAAATATGAACACCAGAATAAGCCCAACTAACTACAAGAACACATGGAGACTTAACAACACCATCCTGAATAATGAATGAGTCAGGGAAGAAATAAAGAATGAAATAAAAGTATTCATGGAACTGAACAAAAAAGACAATACAACACAACAAAACTTGTGGGATACTTTAAAAACAGTCTTGAGAGGGAAATTTATAGCCCTAAGAGCTGCCCCTCCCAAACAAAAACAGAAAGGGAACAAACAAATTATCTAAAACTGCAGCTAAAAACACTTGAGAGACAACAAATGAACCCTAAACCCAAAAGGCAGGAAGAAATCACAAAAAATCAAAGCAGAAATCAATGAAATAGAAACAAAGAAAACAATACATAAAATCAATGAATCCAAAAACTGGTTCTTTGAAAAGATAAACAAAATAGACAGACCTCTAGACCAGTTAACAAAAAAAGAGAGAGAGATCGCGTCTTCTGGTTTTTTTTTTATTGTGTTGTTGTTGTTAACTGGTCTAGAGTTCTGTCTATTGTTTATCTTTGCAAAAAACCAGTTTTGGGATTCGTTGAATTATTGTTTTTCTTGCTTCTATTTCATTGATTTCTGCTCTGATTTTTTGTGATTTCTTTCCTGTCTTTTTGTTTAGGGTTCATTTGTTGTCTTCCAAGTGGTTTTTGCTGCCCAGTATTAGATCATTATTTTTTTTTTTTTTTTAATGTGGGCACTTTAGGGGCTATAAATTTCCCTCTCAAGTCTTTTTTAAAGTATCCCAGAAGTTTTGTTGTGTTGTATTGTCTTTTTTGTTCAGTTCCATGATTACTTTAATTTCACTCTTTATATCTTCCCTGACCCATTCAATTATTCAGGGGTGTTGTTTAGTGTCTATGTGTTCTTTTAGCTAGTTGGGCTTATTCTGGTGTTCATCATTTAGGTTTATTGCACTGTGGTTTTAGTAGAATGCATGGAATATTTCTAATCTTTTGTATTTGCTGAGATTTCTTTTGTGTCCAGTATGTGGTCAATTTTGGGAATTTTCATGGGTGCTGAGTAGAAAGAAAGTATGTTCTCTGGTATTTGGTGGTAAATTGAGTACATACGTGTGAGGTCCATGTGTGTATTGTAGAGGTTCGGAATTTCTGAGTCTCTCTGTTTATTTTTTGTCCGGTTGACTATCCAAGGGGCTCAGTGGGGTGTTGAAATCTTCCCCTATTAGTGTGTTAGATTAATCTGTGTCCGAGGTCCTGCAGAGTAGTGTTATAAAGTTAGATGCACCAAACTCTGGTGCATTTATAGATATTTAGTATTGTAAGTCTTTATGGTTAATCATTCCTTTGACATAGGAATTTGTAATGACCTTAGTTTTTACTTTGAAATCTATTGTGTCTGATATTAAAATAGGCCCACCTGGCTTGTTTTTTTGATACCATTAACTTGGAATATTTTTTTCCATGTCTTTCCCTGTGAAGTGGTGTCTGTCTTACTGAAGGTGAGAATGGGTTTCTTCGTGGACAGCATGTAGATGGAATTTGTTTCCTAATCCATTCTTCCGGTCTATGTCTTTTGATTGGGAGTTCGTCCATTAGTATTTAAGTTATTATTGAGAGATGTGTGTTGCTTCCTTCATCATATTTTTGTTTGCATTCTTGATCTAGGTTTATATTACTCTATTTATGCTTTTGTTTATTTCTCTCTTTTAATTGCTTAGGGATAATTGCTCCTTTCCTCTGTTCTTTTGATTGATTCGAGGATTTTCTGAAGTGTTGGATTCATGTAGGACATGTATTCTTTCTTTATTTATGTATTTATGTATTTATTTATTCATTATTTGATCTTTCATCTTTTCATGTCATGAAAAGATTTTTCTTTTTTAAAAAAAAATATTTTATTGATTTTTGATGTTTGAATGTACTGTCTGCGTAGGTTTGTGCACCCGTGTCATGGCAATGCCACAGAGGTCAGAAGAGGGGTCTCGGATTCCCTGGAATGGATTCTCCTGGAATTGGAGTTACAGACGGTTCTTAGCCACCATGTGGGTTGCTGGGGATCGAACCTGTTCTCTGCAAGAGCAGTCAGTGCTCTTAACCACTAGGCTATCTCTCCAGCCCCCAAATTTTCTTTCTCTCAACTTAAACTGACATTTTTGCAGGATATAGTAGCTGGGTTGGCATCTAAAGTAGTTTAGGCACCAGGGAATATTTTGTTCCACGTTTTAGCTTTCATAGTTTGTTCTTGAGAAGTCAGCTGTGATCTGATGGTTTCCCCTTATATGTACTTGTTGTTTTTCTCTTGTGGACTTTACAGTATTTTGTCTGTTTTTGTGCCAGTACCAAGGCTGTCTTTATGTGACTTATGACCTGTAATATAGTTTGAAGTCTGCGTAAGATAATTCCCCCTGTATTGCATTTTTCCACTCAGGGTTACTTTAGCTATATTTGGTCCTTTTGTTTTTCCATATGTGATTAAGGATTTTTTTTCCAAGTTTGTGAATAAGCTCATAGGGATTTTGGATTCGGATTGCATTGAATCTGTATATCAATTTGGGAAAATGGACATGTTTATTATTTTAATTTCCAATCTATTGAGCATGGAGGTTTTTCCATCTTTTGGATGTCATTTTCAATCTCCTTCTTAGGTGGTTTAAAATTTTTGTGTAGAGGTCTTTGGTATCTTAGTTAGGTTTGTTCTCATGTATCTTATTATTTTTTGAATCTATTTTGAGTGGAAGGTCTTCTTATATTTTCTTTCTCCACTTGTTTATTGTTGGTGTAAAGAAAAGCTACTGATTTTCCTAGTTAATTTTGTAGCCAGCCCAACACTTTACAAAACTCTGGATCATATAGAAAGTAAAACTATCATGTCATTTGCAAAAAGTGATAGCTTAACTTCTTTTCCGATTAGCACTCCTTCAATTTTCCTTCTTGTCTTATTGTCCTAGCTAGTGTTTCAAACAACACTATGTTGAAGAGAGTGGTGATAAGGGGCAGCCTTCCTGGTTCCCACCTTTAAAGGAAATAGTTCCAATTTCTTCCATTTGGATGATGTTGGCAGTGGTTTGCTATATATGGCTTTTATCATTGAGAATGTTCCTTTCAGTCCTTTCTCTCTAGAACTTTAAACATGAAGGGATGCTGGATCTTTTCAAAGACTTTTTCTGCCCAATTGAGTTGATTGTGTGGTTTTGTCTTTCGGCTCC
This sequence comes from Rhizomys pruinosus, assembly GCA_009823505.1. Lineage (NCBI taxonomy): Eukaryota > Metazoa > Chordata > Mammalia > Rodentia > Spalacidae > Rhizomys > Rhizomys pruinosus. The sequence goes on along the minus strand of VZQC01007020.1, from coordinate 2,676,724 downwards.
ATTTTGTTTGATTTGATATTTATTGATTTATGGTATGTTGAACCATCCCTGCATCTCTGGTATGAATATCCAACTTGATGGTCATGATGGATGATCTTTAATTGTGGGTCTGTATGTGATGGTGCACAGTTTATTTTGTTGAAATTTTTGCATCTATCTTCACTAGTGAGATGGGTCTATAGCTTTTCTTTTTTGCTTGCATCTTTTGACTGGCTTATGGTATTAGAGTGATGCGGCTTCATAGAAGGAGTTTGGGAGAATTCCTTCGGTATCCTTCTAAACAGTTTGAGTAGCAATTTTTGTAAGACCTCTTTAAATGGTTTTATAGAATTCTCCGTGAAACCATCTGACTAGCGGCTTTTTTTAGTTGGGAGGTTTTTAATTACATCTTCAATTTCCTCAAATAGTTATGGTCTGTTTAAATTGTCAATCTCTTCTTGGTTAGCTTTGTTGGTTCCCAGGATCTTCAAATATTCATCCATCTCTCCTAGGTTTCAAATTTAGGGAGTATAGATTTTTTAAATATTCCCCATTATGGATTGACTGGATCCTTTTTCTTTGTCTGTTGTGATGTTTTTCCCTTTCATCACAAATACTATTGATTTGGAGTTGCTCTAATCTTTTTTTTTTTGTTTTTTTGATAACTGATAGAGGTATGTTTTGTTTATTTTTCAAAGAACCAGTTTGGACTCATTGATTTATGTATTGTTTTCTTGTTTCTATTCATTGAATTTCTGCTCTGATTTTTGTTGATTTCTTCCCGTCTGTTGGTGGGGTTTAGGTTCATTTGTGTTGTCCCTCAAGTGTTTAGGCTGCATTGTTAGATTAGTGTACTTGTTTCCTTTCATGTTTATTTTTTATGTGGATGAACAAGGCTGTAAAATTTCCCTCTTCAAGATGCCTTTAATGTATCACACCCAAAGTTTGTCATGTTTTGTATTTCTGTTTTCATTCAGTTCCATTGAATACTTTTATATTTGCATTTTTATTTCTTCCTTGACCCATTTTTATTCAGGAGAGTGTTGTATTCTCCATGTGTTCTTATATGTAGTAGTGACTTTTATTCTTGTGTCATATTCAGCTGACTCGTTTTAATATATATAGCTCCATGGTTTATTTTTGAAATTACGCGAAATGCATTGAAATTATCTCAAAATAATCCTTATCCTTTTGTATTGTTTGAGGTTCCTTTTTTCCCAGTATATTAACAACTTTAAACAAATTGAAAACCAGGTTGCATCTTTGTTTTAGATGATGAAAGAGTGTAACCAGTGTGATCCACATTATTATTAAATTTTTAATAGGTAGTGAGACCCTCATAGATTTTTGCTCTGTATGGTATTTGATCAATTTTATTATGTTTTTGATGCTGNAACTCCAAATCAATAGTATTTGTGATGTAAGGGGAAACATCACAACAAAGAAAAGATCCAGACAACCATACAGGAATACTTCAAAAGCCTATACTCCACTAAATTTGAAAACCTAAGAGAAATTGATGAATATTTGAAATCCTGGGAACAAACAAAGCTTAACCAAGAAGATATTGACAGCTTAAGCAGACCCATAATATTTGAGGAAATTGAGGATGTAATAAAAAAAAAAAACTCCCAACTAAATAAAAGCCTGGGCCCAGATAGCTTCACAGAAGAATTCTATAAAACATTTAAAGAAGTCCTACAACCATTGCTACTCAAACTGTTCAGAAGGATAAAAACAGAGGGAATTCTCCCAAATTCCTTCTATGAAGCCAGCATCACCCTAATACCAAAACCAGGCAAAGATACAACCTAAAAAGAAAGCTATAGAATCATCTCATTAATTAACATATAAAATACTTGCAAATTGCATACAGACCATCAAAAAGATCATCCATCAGCAGCCAGTTGGATTAATACCAGAGATGCAGGGATGGTTCAACATACGTAACTCAATAAATATTACAAAACACATAAATAGACTGAAAGACAAAACCACATGATCATCTCAATCAATGCAGAAAAAGCCTTTGACAAGATCCAGCATCTCTTCATGTTTAAAGTCCTAGAGGGAATAGGACTGAAGGGAACATTTCTCAACATGATCAAAGCCATATATAGAAAACTCACTGCCAACATCATCCTAAATGGAGAAAAATTGGAATCATTTCCCTTAAAGGTGAGAACTTGGCAAGGCTGCCCTTTATCACCAATCCTCTTTAAATAGTGCTTGAAATGCTTGCTAGGGCAATAAGACAAGAGAAGGCAATTAAAGGAGTACTAATCAGAAAAGAAGTTAATCTATCCCTTTTTGTAGATGACATGATAGTTTACCTAAGGGATGCTAAAAGCTCCACCAGAAAAACTCTAGAAATTATTGAGAGTTTCATTAAAGTAGTGGATACAAAACTAACCTGGAAAAATCAGTAGCCTTTCTTTACACCAACAATAAACAAGTGGAGAAGGAATATAAAAAGACCTTCACACTCACAGTAGCCTCAAAAATAATAAAATACCTGCAAACAAACCTAACCAAAGATATCAAAGATCAACACAACAAAAATTTTAAACCTAGAGATTGAAAATTACATCAAAAGATGGAAATATCTCCCATCCTTACAAATTGGAAAAATTAATATAGTAAAAATGTCCATTTTACCCAAATTGATATATAGATTCAATGCAATCCCAATCAAAATCCCATGAGCATCTTCATAGACTTGGAAAAAAATTGTTAAATTCATATGGAAAAACGAAGGGGCAGGGGGGGGCAAAAAAAAATTCATATGGAAAAACAAAAGACCCTGAATAACTAAAGCAAACCCTGAGTGAAAAATGCAATACAGGGGGAATTGCTCTACCAGACGTCAAGCTATGTTACAGGGCCATAGTCATAAAGACAAAAACAGACCCGCTGACCAATGGAACAAAATTGGAGATCCAAACGTGAGCTCATGCAATTTCAGCCACCTCATATTTGACAAAGGGGAAATCTATCTCAATGGAGGAAGGATGGCATCTTCAGCAAATGGTGCTGGCAAAACTGGATCACCATTTGTAGAACAAAATTAAACCTCTATCTCTACCTGTACAAAAATCAATTCCAAGTGGATCAAAGATCTCAATGTAAAACCTGAAACCCTAAAGGTGATAGAAGAAAAAATTGGTAACAACCTACAAGACACAGGTATAGGAAAAGACTTTCTAAATCAGAGAGCAGCTGCACAGGAAATAAGGTCAACAGTTGACAAATGGGACCTCATCAAACTCAAAAGCTTCTGTACAGCAAAAGAAACAATCAAGGAAGTGAAGAGAAACCCCACAGAGTGGGAGGAAATCTTCACTAGTGATTCATCTGACAGAGCATTAACGTCATAAACATGGCTGAGAAACATCTTAAAAAGTGTTCATGCCAGGCATGGTGGAGCATACCTTTAATCCGAGTACTCAGGAGACAGAGGCAGGTGGATCTTTGTGAGTTCAAGGCCAGCCTGGTCTACAGAGTGCGTTCCAGGACAGCTGGGGTTACAAGGAGACCCTGTCTCAAAAAGACCAAAAAATAAAGTGCTCAACATCATTAATAATTAAGGCAATGCAAATTAAAACCACTCTCAGATATCATCTCACTCTGATATGACTGGCTAAGATCAAGAACACAAAAGACACCAAATGCTGGAGAGGTTGTGGGGAATGGGGATATTCATGCACTGCTGGTGGGAATGTAAACTTGTACAACCATTATGGAAAACAGTGTGGAGAACCCTTAAAAGACTCAAAATGAGCCTACCACCTGACCCAGCCATACCACTCCTGGGTATATACACACAAGACTAATCCTACTGCAAAAATACATGCACATCCATGTCTATTGCAGCTCTCTTCACAATAGCGAAGAGCTGGAACCAACCAAAATGCCCCTCAACTGACCAGTGGATGACAAAATTGTGGTACATCTACACAATGGAGTACTACTCAGCAGTAAAGAAAGACGACATCATGAACTTTGCAGGTAAATGGATAGCACCCAAAACCATTATGCTAAGTGAACTAACAGTCCAAAAAAACAAGCAGCGAATGGTCTCCCTCATTTGTAGATGCTAATACCAAATCCCCCTGCACCCTCACTCACACAATCTTTTTGCCTTCACCTGGGAGGATCCCGATACCAGGCCAAGATCACAGCTGACATGGACAGTTCTCCCTCAGGGGTTCAGGGAAAGCCCTCACTTATTTGGTCAGGCCCTAGCCCAGGATCTTTCTGCCTTAGACTTAAGACCATCCACAGTGCTGCAATACGTAGATGATTTACTCCTTTGCTCTCCCTCCCTTGCCTTCTCTAAAACCCACACTTCTTTCCTTCTCAACTTCTTTGGTGAGAAAGGATACCGGGTCTCTCCTTCCAAAGCCCACCTCTCCCTTCCCCAAGTTAATTACCTTCGATTCCTGCTCACCCTCGCCTCCCGCACTTTAACTATTGATCAAAAAAACCTCAAATCTCTACAGCCCCCACAACTAAGGAAGCAATTCTTTCTTTCCTGGGTAAGCAGGATATCTAAGGACTTGGATTCCTAATTTTGCTTTCCTGGTAAAGCCCCGGTACGAATCTTCAAAGGGAGATGTCTCTGAACCTGTAGATTCTTTAGGCCCTGTTAAAGCTGCTTTCTGTTCTATCAGGGATGCCCTTCCCATGCAATCTCTTCCCTTCAAAGAAACAGCCTAAATACCTTTGGTATGGTCAGTTCTTTAATTATTGTATATATAATTCTGCTTTCCATCACTTGTTAAAATTTTTCAATACCAGCATGATAAGGAAAATGTTTTAGCCATCTCAGCCCTGGCGGGACAATTAATTAGAGGTTCAAGTTTTAAATAATATTTCTAAAGCTGTTTATTTTTCCAATGCATGTGACTATTCAGTACAAACACTAGGATAAAAATATCTTGAAGGATTGTGTGGATAAATGTGTGTATGTATATGATATTGTTAAACAGCATATTAAGATCTGTCTGTGTATAATATCAATGCATGTTCCTCTGCCCAGTACAATCTTTATAAACTCCCATCACCAAATTTATTTATGAGTGTATGCATGAAGTACTGTTCACTTTTTAAAATTCTATAATGTAATTATGGCATATACAAGAAATTCTGTTCCACCTAGCAGGTACTATATACCTTGTTATAGCTTCAAGTGAAACAGACATATATAAATATTGAGTTACCCATACATACTAAAACTGTTTTATATATGTGTTATACTTTGCACATGTTACTTTTAATATTCTTAAGAAAAATTGGGTTTTACTTCCGGTGACCACATGGACAGTCTGAATGTAACCAATTTGGGTGAGTCCTAAGAATCCTGCTGTTGGTATGTGACAATGCCTCCTTCCTTTTCCTTCTCAAGGCTATAATTCAAAATCTGGGGACAAGTGGCATGGCCTTCATTTGAGAAGGTATTGGATTTAGCCTCTTTATTATCTTGGGTTTGTTTCATGGGCTACGTTAGAACTTTTTGCCTTTCAGGTTTTAAACCCATTGTACTCTGAATACCTAAATGACCTAATATCAACTTGATAGACCTGAGCTGAAAAACCTCAATAATTGCCTTCATTGGACTGGCCTGTACCTATTGTGGGCAATGCCATCCTTGGCCAGATATTTCTATATTGTATACAAGAGGCTTAACATGAGCCAGCAACACAGGCCAATAAGTAGCATCCTTTCCCAGTCTGTGCTGCAGCTACTACCACCAGGCTCCTACCATGAGCCTGGTCATTATTAGGCAGAATGTTTTGTCACAGCAAAAGAATTTATTAAGTCAATGTTCAGGGTTTACTTAGGAGTTATATGGTAATTAAAGTACCAAATTCACTCAAATCATCCTCTTGGAGGTTTAGCAACCATATTTAAAGCTCCAATCTGATTTGCCAAGGGGGATTTGAAGGGACGATATTTTGGCCCTTACCCTCTAAGGTCTACTTAAGTCCTAGGATCCTGCATCAGCACCTTTGAACATGTCCTATGGCAGTGAGTCACCAGTCATCCGCGGCCAGGAAGGTCTTGGAGATTCACTTAAAAGGACTTCATCCAGGGCTGGAGAGATAACCTAGCGGTTAAAAGCACCGACCGCTCTTGCAGAGGACCCGGGTTCGATCCCCAGCACCCACATGGCGGCTGAGAACCGTCCTAACTCCAATTCCAGGAGAACTCCAGTTCCAAGGAAATCCGAGACCTTCTTCTGACCTCCTCGGCATTGCACGACATGGGTGCACAGACCTACATGTACATTCATACACATAAAATAAATAAATAAATAAATAAATTTTTAAAAAAGGACTTCATCCAGCCAGTGTCCAGTCAAGCGAGGAAAGTCCATATAGAGGAGAAACTCCTCACACTTCAAAGGGAAGCTCTGGTCAAGCAAGGCCTGACTTTGTCCTCACATACATAGAACTGGTGAAGAGAGCCAGGCACAAGGTCTGAGTGACCCCTAAGGACCAGAAACTCAACTGACCTTAACACCAAAACTAATTTTATCTGAGCTAAGTTTGTGGTTTTAAACACCCCAGCAGGAAACTATAATATAAAAAAGAGTAAATAAAATAACACCTTATTACCAGAGAGATAGGTGAGAGACCCCCTGTGCCAAGGTAGGAACCTACTGTGTCATGTTAGAAAATATCTCAGAGAGAGGTGACAGATTTAATGTGTAATTCCAGAAAATACTATCTTTTATATTTTCATGGTTATGCTGGTTCTCATTCTAGAACTCTGTCTACTAAAACTTTTTTTCTAATTCCTCAAACCAGGGTGCAGGTCCTCTCTCCCTCTGCCGACCCTAGACAGGAACCCTCCAATTGCTAATGCACCCAGTAGCCCCCTGTTGGTACTGTGAAATTTCTGCACTGGTATACTCATATAAGATTCAAACAGCTTGACCTTTCAGTTGCAGAGAAAATGTCCACTAAGTACTGGCCACTATCAATCCGGATGAAAACCACCTGGCAGAGCACCCAGAGCATCCAAGATGGGAAACAAGATTCTCACCCTCCAGCCTGACACCCATTCCCCTGAGACTTCACACCCCACCCCAGCTCTGAAGCAGATACAGAAGAGAGAACAGCGTCCAATTTCCTTATCATAATCAAAAGGTTGGAATGTTAGAGCTGGGTGTTCCCAGAATTCCAAGAGACTCACACATGCCCACTTCCTCTAGAGGCTGTCAATCTTCTGACCTCTTCTCCTGTATCTGAGGCCCTGCCCCATAAATAGTATAAATGGATGGGCCTCAGTCGCCATCTCGCCCCTGCTGCTTCTCCTACTCCTGTTTCACCACGTGTCTGCAGGTGGCCTACTCTGGCAGTTCCAAGTGGAAGTAAATCATGTTCCCAGAGTGACTTAAGCCTCAAGTGCCTTGTTATCTGGGGCTGGGGTTGTATGGCCTTTAATAACCTAACAAGTCTCTTATTGCTTTATTGTGTAAAACACATGGAATACTCTCTTAAAGAGTATTAAAGGCCTTCTTTTGAGAACAATTTTTGTAAAATGACCATCCCAAATTTGTTTATCTATTGGAACACACCACATTCACTTATGTGAGAGATAAATGTCTCTTGATTTTACTCACCAGCATCAAGACTTGTCTATGGACAGGTGTCTAAAAGGTCAAGTGGGGAGAGAGGAGAACAATGACCATTAGGATTTGACCACTCAAAGAATAAAAACACGTACAACAATTTAAATAAAAGGAAAATATGTGAGAAGAAGCTCTCCATCAGTGGACATCCTGGATCAGTTCTTCTTATATATTTTATAGAGGGTACAATATGTTCATTGAGATTACCTGTAGCTTTGACATTCAAAGTTTCCACAGGGATGTCCGTTGACTCAGCATATTTTTATGGATATTGATTTCCTCCTTATTCAAGTTTTGACCTATTCCTGCATCATATAGAACAAAAGGCAGAATACATGCTCGGTAGAACTCATGACTCAAACCAGGATTCACCTTGTCCTCCTCTGCAGCAGATGGAAAATTCCAACTTCTCTTCTTCCACTCCAAGCAGGTCAAGGCTGTTTAATCAGATCTAACTTAGGTGACATAGACACATGGAATGAAGTATAAATTTTGGCACCATACCAATTTTCAGGGGTGTTTGTTGGCTATAGAAATCTCATTAAGACTACTTATTTGGTGAACTCAAGAATCACAAAATCCTATGCATTTGGGGAAAATCACCTCAAAGCCCTGTTTCTCTGCTCACAGTATTTTCCATTTCACCTGGGTCTACACTCTAGATTCGAATCCTTATATTTCTAGACACAGAATGAAATGACAATCAAATTGATTTGAACATTTTCAAGATCCCCTTTCATCCATTTTCTCCACACCAGAATGCGCAAAGGCTTATCAACACCCTCCCCCACCCTCCTCAATGCTCAGTTCCTAACTCATGGAAAATGAAATATCCTGCAACAGCAGCTCCGGTGGACAGAATAGTTGTATTTTACAGGAGAGGAGATGGGTGTGCTCACATGGTGTTGCTGGGGTCTGGGTCTGAGTAGTGCTCATAACAGAAGACTACTGGTGGTGCACGCCTTTAATCCTAGCACTCAGGAGGCAAAGGCAGGTGGATATTTGTGAGTTCAAGGCCAGCCTGGTCTACAGAGTGAATTCCAGAACAGCTGGGGCTACAGGGAGACCCTGACCCGAAAAGACCAAAAAAAAAAAAAAAAAGACCACAAAAAAAAAAAAAAAAAAAAGACTACTGTGTTCTCAGTCTCTTCAGAGAAAACATTGCAGTTCTTACCAACAACATATATCAGTCTTGTTTCCCTACTGGTAGCATCCACGTTCACATGATAAAATACTAGCAAGTCTTTGGTCTGCTTCACAAGTTCAAAATAACTGTCACTTTCATCTGCAGTTCAGGAGGAAAAACTTCATTATGCCATGCCGATATTATTTCTCTTTATTTCATAAGATTTTTTTAAGAGAATGTCTCCCTATAGCCCAAGCTGGCCTGGAACTCACTCTGTAGACTAGGCTGGACTTGAACTCACAGAGATCTGCCTGCCTCTGCCTTCCAAGTGCTAGGATTAAAGGTGTGCATGTGTACCAACACGCCCAGTTTAAAGACGGTTCTTAGCCACCATGTGGGTGCTGGGAATCGAACCTGGGTCCTCTGCAAGAACAGTGGTAGATATTCTTTTGGCAGAAGCAATTAAGATAGTCAGCAAGCAGCCTCCAAGCCCAGACTCCTGCTGATATCCTGCTGGCCTGTGATACCTGCCTTTGATGCCTTTGAGGCTGTCTTTTTTTTCTTTTTTTTTTTTTTTTTGATGATGATGCCTTTGATGCTTGTCTGTGATACCTGTCTTTGATGCCTTTGATACTGTCTTTGATGCCTTGGGAAAGCATTGTCACATTTCCATAGTGATCTGGAGCATACGGCCTGAAATCCCGCCTGTCCCAGCCCCAATTCTGTATGCCCCAACCTCCAAGGTTCTGTATAAAAAAAGCGTTGTCACATTTCCTTAGTGATCTGGAGCATATGGCCTGAAGTCCAGCCTGTCCAAGACCCCAGTTCTGTATGTCCCAACCTCCTAGAAGGTTCTGAATAAAAACCCTGAGTTACAAGCTTAAACCAAATTTTCTCCTTGTAAAATTACTCCTGGTCTCTCGACTGAGTCCATCTCTCTTTCTTTCCTCCGGGTCTTACTTCCTACCTCCCTCATCCTCCCTGCTGGGGCTCAAGCTAGAATTTTTAACTGCCTGTCTTTGGACAACCCCGAGGCTTGCAGTATCTGGTCCAGAGGGAAGAACATCTCGTGGAAGGCAGCACACACACGCGATACATTTAAAGGAACATCAGAAGACAAGCAGTCAGTGCTCTTAACCACTGAGCCATCTCTTCAGCCCCAAGATTTGTTTTAAACACTAGTATTGACTCAGAAGTTAGAAAGGATTCTGTCTCATTATTGGGCATCCCTATATTTTAAAAACTCATAAAGCAGTTTACTCCCTACCATGATTACAAATCCTATCTCAAGAAATTCGGAATCAAGAAAATGCCATATGGACTTCATATGAAGATGGGAAACTTTTCTCTGTTATAATTTGGAATTTAAATTGTATACATCCATTTTAGATGTATCCATCCATTTTAAATTCCAGATTATAACAGAGAAAACAGATCTTCCCATCTTCAAATGAAGTCCATATGGTAATTTCTTGATTCTGAATTTCTTGAGATAGGATATGTGATCAGGGTAGGGAGTGAAGAATCATTCTCGGCCTTTGCAGCTGGTGACCAGTGGGTCGGGTTTGGGTTTGGTGCATCTGCAGCTTTGAACAGGCCGGCACCTGAGCCACAGGAACACAGAAGTCACTCAGGCAGGTAGATCTTGGAGTAGATTGTCTCCTGGGCTGCTGGAAGGGGGTCACAAATATGAGCCCTCTTGTAGGGAGTGGCCATCTGGGCAGGACTGCCCTTCCCCTTTGTAGCTGGCGACCAGAGAGTCGGGTTTGGGTTTGGTGTCTCCGTGGCTTTGTGTGGGCAGGCTCCTGCACAGGAACCCGGAAGTCATTCAGGCAGATAGATTTTGGGGTAGATTGTCTCCTGGGCTGCTGAAAGGGGGTCACATTCTGAGCCCTCTTGTAGGGGTGGCCATCTGAGTAGGAGCACCCTTCACCTTTGCAGCTGGTGACCAGCGGGTCAGGTTTGGATTGGTGCATCTGTGGCTTTGTGTGGGCTGGCTCCTGAGGCACAGGAAACCGGAGGTCACTCAGGCAGGTACCGAGCTAGCTCAGGCATATCCTGCCCCCCTCCACCAATGGAAATTGGTGAGAGAGTATCCAGTTGGACTTTTTTTGGAGAACCTTTAGAACAGGAAGATAAGAGTGACTTACACTTCCAATATCCAATACATAAATAAAATTGAAAGCCTGAAACCTAGACAAGTCAACACTCCATAAAAAAGGAAGAGGAAAGAAAAAAAAAGCATCGGAAGGAGGCAATCAAAACCATCCATTAACATAGTGAAAAGACATTTGTGATTTGAACCACAACAGGGAAACCCACATGCTAGGGACACGACAAAGGGACAACATGGGAAAGGCTCAGGATAATCCCGCACCAGGCTCTACCAAACATGTAGGAGATAGATACAATGAGATCCCCTTGGAGGTGGCACAAGGAACAGATCTTAGAAGAATAATTGCAGACCTACACAGAGAAATAAAAAAAAAAAAAATAAAGAAGAATTCAGAGAACTAAAGAGAGAGAGTGAAAAACACAAAAAGGGCATAGAGGGAAACAATGACAAACTTCGGAAAGAACTAAAGGAACAGATTGACAAACTCCAGAAAGAACTAGAGGGAGAAAAAAACAAACTCCAAAAGGAAGTAGAAACACTGAAAAAGGAAGCCAACCAACGAAGTAAGGAGCACCAAGAAGAGATTGAGAAGCTCAAAAAGGAAACGAAAATACTAAAGAAAACAGGATGAAATGAAAAAGGAATTACAACACTAATCCAATCTAGAAGAAAGGAAAGAAAAAAGCCTCAGCAGTAGAATAGAGGAAACAGAACAAAAACTATGAGATCTGAAAGATAACACAGAGCAACTAAAAAGCTCAAATAAAGATTATGAAAATTTTAAAAATACACAAAAGTGGAACAATCAGGAAATGTGGGACACTATGAAAAGATCAAACATCCACATCATAGGAATAGAGGAAGGAGAAGAATCTCAAGAGAATAGTATTGATCAGATCTTCAACAAAATAAAAGATGAAAATTTCCCCAAACTAATAATATACAAACCCATACAAATACAAGAAGCACATGGGACTCCAAATAGACAAGACCAGAAAAGAAACTCCCCACACCATATCATAGTTAAAATGCTAGATGCCCAAAACAAAGACAAAATTCTGAAGGCTACAAAAGAAAAACAAGTCACATACAAAGGGAAACCCATCAGAATTACAACTGACTTCTCGCCTCAAACCATGAAAGCAAGAAGAACATGGAGCAAAGCATTCCCAGTGTTAAGGGACTANCTTGCATGCAGAGAGTACATTCATACACATACAGAAATAAATAAAAATTAATGTAAAAAAAATGCTAGATGCCCAATACAAAGACAAAATTCTGAAGGCTACAAAAGAAAAACAAGTCACATACAAAGGGAAACCCATCAGAATTACAACTGACTTCTCGCCTCAAACCATGAAAGCAAGAAGAACATGGATAAAAGCATTCCCAGTGTTAAGGGACTATGGATGGCAACCCAGAATACTTTACTGATCAAAAATGTCAATTATAGTTGAAGGAGAGAGAAAAATCTTCCATGACATGAACAAGATGATAGAATACATGTCTAGAAAACCAACTCTTCATAAAATACTTGAAGCAATTCAAAGGGCAGAAGAGAGGAACAACAATCCTCAAACACCTAGGGGAAAAAACTAATAAAAACATAACCATAAGAGCAAAATCAGAGGCTAGAAGTCCAAATGGATAACAAAATGAAAGGAAGCAACATCCATCTTTCAATTATAACCTTAAATATTAATGGGCTAAACTCTCCAATCAAAAGGCATAGGCTGGGAGAATGGATTAGGAAACAAAACCCATATATATGCTGTCTACAAGAAACCCATCTCAGTTTCAAGGATAGGCACCAACTTAAGGTGAAGAGATGGAAGAAAGTATTCCAAGCAAATGGTATCAAAAAGAAAGTGGGTGTTGCTATTCTAATATCAGACAAAATAGACTACAAAGCAAAAGAAATCAAAAGAGACAAAGAGGCCATTACATCTTTATTAAAGGAACAATTGATGATGAAGATCTCACAATCGTGAATATATACACACCAAATGCCGGTGCACCAAACTTTATAAAGACAATTCTTCAGTATATCAAGGCATGGATTAACTCCAGCACACTAATAGTAGGGGACTTCAATACCCCATGAAGTCTTTTAGACAGATCAACAGGACAAAGGATCAACAGAGAGACATCTGAACTAACTGATATAATACACCAAATGGACCTCACAGACACCTATCGAATATTTCACCCAAACACCAGAGAATACACTTTCTACTCAGCACCCATAGAAAATTCTCCAAAATAGAACATATACTGGGACACAGGAAAAAACTCAACAAATACAAAAAGATTAACATAATCTCATGCATTCTATCAGACCACAGTGCAATAAAACTCAATATCAACACCAGGATAAACGCTACAACCTACAAGAACACATGGAGACTAAACAACACTCTCCTGAATAATAAATGGGTAAGGGAAAAAATAAAGAAAGAAATAAAAACACTCCTGGAACTGAATGACAATGTTAATACAACACAACAAAACCTATCGGACACTTTAAAAGCAGGCCAAACAGGGAAGTTTATAGCTCTAAGTGCCTACATTAAAA